>CM021100.1:826026166-826274865 GCA_007115665.2 Sequoiadendron giganteum | reverse complement strand
ATATAAAAGGTTATAATGAAGGTTACAACAAACAAACTTAAAATTATTCTTCCAACAATCATAACAATGGAATAAAGTGATTTTGTCCCAAGTGTAAATATCACTTTAGACACCCTAATTCTGACATCACACCTTCGAATTAATCTTGAGCATCATCCCTATAATTAATTAAATATTATTATTTAATTAGTTATGTCACATTATCCTATATTTAAATAATACTACACTATTTAATTAATTATTTTGTTATTAGCCCATAATTTATTAACTATTTTATTATTTAATTAATTATCTCACTTTCTTCTATAATTAATTAAATATCATATTATTTATTTAATTATTCCATCCCACCTTACAATTAATTAAAATTCACATTTAATTAATTATCCTATAGTCACACACATTAATAAAGTATTTTACTATTTAATTAATTTAACATTTATGCACATTCATTCAAATCTCCTAATCCTAGTTAAGTTAATCAATCTATGATTAGTTAGCCTAACCCATACCTGAATCATGATTAATTTAATACATCTATGATTGATTAACTTATTCCCTATCCTAATCATCATTAAAAAAATTCATAATTTGTGTAGCATTGTAAATTGTCACCCTTGACAATTTCACATTGTTTTTCTCTCCCTTAAGTTATTAGACCTAATTGAACACCTAATTTCCTAAATTATGCATTCCATAGCTCATTTAATTCATGAAAAATAGGTCCAAGACACTAATGCTTAGGTCATCTATGTCCCGTATTTTGGCTCGAAATTCAAATATGTCAAAGGTGGTCTCTTATTAAGAAAGATAAAAAAAAAGGTGGTCTTTTATTATTTGAATTTCAAGTGTTCAATTTCAAATATTGGGATTTGATTTGTATTTAAATTATAATAATTGCCTATAAATACCTAGTTATTGCATCATTTCAAATCTAACAAGCAATTATGGGAAAAATTATTGTCAAGAGCATTATCAAGCAAGTCAAGAGAATAATTTTAGAGATTTATTGCAGAAATTCAAGATCCATGCATCATGTCAAAGTGTGTGTGAGTTTTTCCATGTTTATGTTACCATATTATCCATTAAGACTAGCCCTTGTAGCTCTCTAATAAAATCAAGCAAGAAACATTCAAGTATTGAGGAGATTTGTATGGGTTCAATCCTTCAAGGAAGCAATTGGAGGGTGGTGAGTTATAGTCTATTGTTGGTTCATCATTATTTTTTATCATTTAGCCCAATCCTCAAAATGATAGGTTTTATATCACTAGCATTTCCATTGTGGAAGTGGAAACACTAACATGAAGTTTGGCTAAGGCAAGCCCCTGAAGGGAGCAACCATTCATCATTCATTGAATGTGTAGGTTTTAGGTTTGAAGAGGATTGTGGGAAGCTTTAATATCCATTGTTAATTGTTGCAATAAAAAACTACACCTTGACAACTCATAGAAACTCAATTATTTCAGAATCAGATAATGATCTAATAGTATGACAAGTGTAAAAAAATATCTGATCTGACACTTGATGATTATGAAACTAGATTTGAATTTCCCCTGCTTAAAGACACTCACACCCTGTGCAAATTAGTCTAGCATATTACTCCAAATTCATGTCATAAATGTACAGTGTCCTACAATCCATTTTTATAATCTGATTTCCTTTGTTGCTTTTTAGATTTGTAGTTGTTTCATTAGAACAATCATTTTCATCATTAAATTAGTTGAATCATTGCATTTTATCCCTAAGTTCACTTTAGATTTTGTCAAGGATAATTTGACTCACCTTTCAAGTTGTAAGTCAATCACATATCTTGTCTAAATCCATAAAACTCATAAACAATATATCCACAACCATCATCCCCCCTCTCTTTTTAATGAAACAAGAAAAAACTATCAAACCCTCCCTAAAAAAGAGAAAGGTTTCCCTTTTCCCACCATTTCAATTTTTAATTGTACCTATTTCTCCAAACTTCTAGACATGTGACAAGTGTTGAATGCGTAAATCACCATCAGTATCCAACTCATCCTTTGACCTCTCCTCTCATTAGATGCTCACACATGTGTGAGATATTCTTCCCCATAAGAGCCACCCTAAACTTTTTATTTATCACCACTTGTCATATGGTCAAATCCTACTCATCTTACACCTTTCCTCATTTGTTTCCACTTTTCTCAATCTTGTTCTTTCTAAGATGTGCCCACATATGTTTGAGCACACCTTGCCTTCCACATGTCATTTTATTTCTCTTTCCAATGTGTTCTCACACATGTGTGAGCACACCTTGCTCTCTTACCCATGCCACATGTCATATTAATAAGCCTCCACCTTGTGACACTTGTCACAAGGATAAACCTTTGCAATATCATTCAATATCAACCATCCATTTCACAAGAAGATCTTGAACCTACATTTCTCCATCCAAAAATCTATAAACTGAAGCCTATCCTTCCCATTTTCACAACAATTCAAGCTAACTAAATTATGTTGAAGTAACTATCATGAGAAATTCACAAATCATCAATTAAGAGAAAATAAACAAGTTCTTGGGTGGAAACTTGAGCTCAATCCATGGAGAAGGAGAATTAAAGGTATAAGGCTATTTTCAATAAATTTTGTTTATGTTTTTATTGATTTTTCCTTCGAACCATTTTCCTCACCTTCAATCATTGATGGGATAGTAATAATATAGGAGGGAATACAAACTTGAGAGCAATGATCCTAAAATTCTTAACATAAGTAAAGCATATGAGAAAGTTAGATGGTGGTTCCTTATGAAGATTATGAAAAAAATTGGGTTCAATAACAAATGGTTACAATGGGTTTATGCTTACATTTCAACACCAAGATAGTCAAATTTTATCAATGGTTCACCATGTAGTTTTTTGAAGGATCAAAGAAAATCAGACAAGGGGATACCTTATCTCCCTTATTATTTATAATAATGCAAGATACACTCAACAAGGGAATATCCCAAAAATATGCAATTGGCCAATGGAATGGATTAAAAATTATAAAAAAATATAGCACCTTTCACACATTAGTTATTTGTTGATGACACCCTCCTATATGGATCATTACCACTTTAAGAAATGGAGGTAATAGAAATAATGTTGGAAGAGTACACTAGATGCTTGAGAAAAAATATTAATAGAGATAAATAGTGCATATCGCTTCCAAGAACTTACCTTGTTATTCCTCTATATGAAGGAACCACAAGAAAGTCCCATTGGTCTGACATCAAATCAAAATGCAAAAAAAAAGAAGTAAAAGAGTGGTGGTGCAGATGGCTAAGTTTTTTGAGGATAATAATAATGATAAAATATATTATAACAACAATTTTGATCTATATATTGCCTTGTGTATGGATAATATCCAAAGTCGAAAGGGACATAAATAGAATACAACGACAATTTCTATGGTATGGACCAAATGATGTAAGAAGAATCTCCCTAATCAAATAAGATACAATTAGAAAAAGGAAACAAACTGGTGGTGCAGTGATCAGAGACATCCATAAATAGAATATGGCATAGGGTGAAAAACTGACATGGAGGATGATAAAAAATCCATATGCATTACGATGCCAAATACTAAGAAAGAAATACTTTGACAACAATTAATGACACCATATTGTGATTGTGACTAATCCACCACATGGTTTGCAATTATAGAATTTTATGATGATTTGTAGGAAAATTATAACTAATCATCCAACATGAACAATAAAATCGAGATCCAAGGCATTATTTTGGTTTGATTCCTTAAATGGCCACAAACCAATGTCTGAACTAGAAATAAATGGTATACAAGAACCAATACATCTATTAGTGGAATGATATGGTACAAAGGTGAGGGATCATTTATAATTTTGAAACATTGATGAAAATAAAAAATTTCAATTGAAATCAATTGAATTCGTATTAGATCCATGTTGAGTGGTGGTATATGTAAGGAATTATCATTAAGAATTTTATTCTTAACAAACAAAGATGATGAAATTTTATGGTGTGAGGCTAAATCAGGAGAATATTTTGTATTAGGTTATGAAATACAAACCATGGAAGAAAATACAAAAGAGTGTCCAACATACTCATGTTGGGGCAAAAATCTACTTTACTTGGATCACTTTACATCAAAGAATTTTAGTAGGGGAATGATTACATAGGATTGGTTTTGTTGGTTAGCACAAATACCCAATGTGCACAAGCAATGAAGAAACCACACACCACATTATCCTAGGTTATGAAGTTGTAATAGAATGTTGGAAAACTATCCTAAGGAAACTTGGATGGATTGGGCCTCTACCCTCGATATCTACATCACTTTTCTTGAGTTGACCTAGAATGCATATTGAATCACTATGAGGAGTGTGGAAATATTCACCTACCATCATAATATGACAAATTTAAAAAGAAAAAAACTCACATATTCACTAGTAAAGCAATAATATTGAAATCACTTATTAATAAGATTGAGTTGGCTATCTCAAAGTTTTAAAATATATGAGAATATGAAAGAAGAAGTGGCAGCTCACAAGCTAGGATAAAAACATCCTTTCCACTTGGCATCAACTAAAAGTTCCAAATCTATGCCTCATTGTCCAAAACAAAGAAGCATAATAGGGAAGGGCCAAGTGGAAACTTCCACCAAGTGGATTATTAAAGATAATGTTTTATGGTGTCTTGCATGGGAATTGATAGAGCTTTCAAAATTTTACAAATTTTAGCTGCTTACCAAGGAAATTTTTGTTGATTTGTCACCTTTGTGCTTGTTGGCCTAGGGTTTAGGGGTTTCTCACCCTTGTTCAAATTTTCAAAATTATCAAACCCTTGCATTATATTTTCATGTTGACCTATTGTACAAGGTCACTGGTCATCTTAGTTATGAATTATGGCATTGTTTCCATTGTCTTTATCAGCCCCGTTGTTTAGGCATGTCGATAATCAGACATTTATCAAACTTTATTATACTTTATGGTTGGCCCAAAATATTTCATCATTTAAAGACTTATGTCTTAAGTCTTTAATTATTTGAGGGGCCATTTCCTATCACCTAGCCCATGGACCCTTCCTCATAACAAACAATATGCATGTGCAGAATTCTGAACCGTTGGAATTAGTCAATGAAATCCAAGCCCATGCATGCACGTCGTACAATGTTAAAATAATTAATTTTGGTTGGGCCGCGTGATGTGCATGATTGCACCACACATCATTTTGTTCAAGTGGGACCCATTTCCCTTGGTTGGCTTGATCTCTCGTCGCTAAATATTGTCAACTTAATTATACTAATGAGTCTTAATTTGAGACATAACACATGTACCACATAGAATATTAAATGGTTTCACTTAACTCCTTGCATGGCCTGCGTGCTAGCAACACATGGTTTGAGTTGGTGGCATAAGGAGTTTGGATGGGGCTCGTGGATTGTATACGTGTATTCTGACAGGGAGAGGTGTCATTGGTTGATGGATCTACCATGCGATGGCGTTGAATTTTAAAATATTTTTGACTCAATCTGAGTCAGTCAATAAGCCAACACATTGGTCCATCGATGAATCACATTCAAAATATAGAATCAACCATGTGATGGCTAATGAGGCTCTACAAATGGCAAGCATTACTGGTGCAAGCTCTTCAAAGGATATCAACCTGAATTCCATGCATGTGAATGGCTACTTCTTGGAAATTATGATGGATTATACACTGATTTCCATGTACCTAGGAATTAATGGTGATGATATAGATTCCAATGAATGATCACTCATTCACTCATGCTTCAATTGGAGCATTGATGATGACTTCATCAATCTGCTAAATAAATTTGGATAATGGTTTTTCATTTTCACCATAGCAATTAAGATTCTGGAATGCTATGTGCTTCTATGGTGATTAGTTTCTCCTACAAAGGTTTTGAGTCTTGGTAAAAAATGAGCATGTTGACTACGTCTCCATCGAAAGTGCGTAGATTAGCCAAAGGTAATGTTCAAAAATATGGTGGTGATTTCCCATCTGATGAACAAGATAGTCTTCAAGACTCTCTAATCTCGAAGATGAAAAGTATGAAGCCCATCCCAAGGGTCATTAGGTGCAACTCTCAACTCAAGGATCGAGTTGCAAGGTCAGAGGTGACAGTGATTAACAAGGAGATGAAACCTATAGAGTATATGAGGGGATCAAAGTCTAGGTTGAGGTATAGTCGTGGCTCTCTGGGTTGAAATAATTCACCCATTTACGTATCTTATGATTCTAGTGTTAGTGACGCAAAGATTGACTCTGATTAGAGTTATTTCCTCATGACTTTGACTGAAATGGTTGGTGTTAATGAAGAGGTCCTCACGGTTTCTCCAATTACTGTGGTGGCATCGTGTAATGTTGCACTGGTGCTGAGAAGTGTGATGATGAAGTTGAGGTGGTTGTTTCACCTCTCACTAAAGCAAAAAAAAGAAGTGTCCATCTCTACCGTGGTTGTGGTGTTGTTCCGGGTTTCGGGTGATGGTTTGTTTTTGGGTTTTCAATTTTTGTTGTGATGTTGATGTTGGTTCTCATGGGGTTTGACATGGAAGTGGAAGATGAGGCCTTTGGTAGATTTTTTTTATGGGTATGGTGACACCGAATGGATACGTGGGTTGTAACAGTTTTGATTCTCTCATGCGATAAATGATTACATCTAACGGTCTATGATTTTTGAAATGCAGATGAAATTCTATATTTGAAATGAAATTTTGGTGAAATAAAAATGCAATGAGCCCGATGCTTGTTGCTCTCTTATGCTATAAAAGAGATCTCAAGACTCATTGCAAGGGTCGGATTTTTTAGTCCTGTAAAGTCAGGGTATGGAAAAGTGAACATATAGAATGCAAATTTCCTAATGAATCTGCCACTAATTGTTTTAGGTAGGGTATATGTATGAAACAATCTTAAATGGTCTTAAATTATGTGCTCTCCTGTGTGTTGTTATGATAGACAATGAATGAAATTATAAAGTATAATTTCATTTATCTTTCAGTGGTTTATTTGGAATGTATGATTGTTTCGCTTGCTTTAGCTCAATAATTTAATTAGATGCTTAAGGAAGAATTGTAAGTTTGTGATAATGGGCTAAGTATTAGATAAGTAGTGATGCTTTAGATATAATGAAGTTCTATGTTGTAATGCATTATAAAACGTTCACCCATATCAGGATATAGTATTATGTATTACTGAATGTTTCATGCTTGACACCTACCCAATTTGATGAGGCATTGGCTTATTCATTGAGTATTCTCATAGTTTATTATGATCAGAGAATACCCATTTAAGGATCCATGGTTAGAACACTACTTAATTCATATTCTATTCATGAGATAGAAATCTCCAAGTTACTAAATGTTCCTAGTAATTTAGAGGTCATTTGTTTAAGGTTGGTTGAGCCTGGTTGAGCCTCTAATAAATTACATCTAATTGCACTCAATAGGGACAAATTTGTGTGTAGAAGTGTTCTTGAGGTAGTGGAAATCATATGAACACAATAAGGAACACACTCCTTGGTTTCACAGAGCCTAAAGAGTAGGAATAAAGCCCTTTAGATCTTTGCTTGTTGTGTTGGCTTCTTAGCCTTGAATATTCTTGAGCATAAGACTTAGCATCCCTTTAGAGATATCCGAGCCTAGCAAGAAAAAACACCAAAATCAAAGGTGACTTTGCTAGGGAGAACTTCTAAGAAATTTAAAAGAAAAGAGGAATCCTATGTGAAAATGGTAGTATCACAGAGTCAAGCATTTGGTGAATCTAAACTTTAAGTTTAGATGTTGAAAATTTTTGGATCTGGAAGAGGTTTTGTTGCAGAAAAGTGTTAGAGAATTGGTGAGTGACTCCACTATTGGAGAAGACCCAAAACATGATTTACTCTTGAAAGGACTTCATGTTGCTAGAAGTTTTTTCCTCGATAAAAGAGGTGGTGACTTTGTCTAGAGAACCTGTTGAATTGTGAAGAGGACTTCCAGATTTATAGAATTTGCAGTTAGGAAGAAAGGTCAACTTCTTCTACAAAGTTTCTAGGTATTCTCATAAATTTAAACCGAGCATTATTTTGTTTAAAAGGAGTTTGTGAGAGATTTCAAGGCTTGAGATGATAAATGGTTCCCTATTAGATGAAATTGAATGAAGATAGGGAATAATAGTAGTTCGTTTTATACTTCTAGTGTGTAATATCAATGATGACATGTGGAGTATGTGAATTTTACCCTTGAATAAATTTGATGAGAAGCCCCAAAAATTAGTAAACAAGATGTTTAATTTGATGTACAATTAGCATTAAATATTTTGCTATTGATTTTTCGAGCATTTTTTTTATTATCATATTTCATAATGGTTTCTATTTAATACTTTTATATGTCGACATGGGAGATTTTATTTAAATTTATTCATGATTTGATTGAGGGTTATTTTAGAATGATTAGTGTGATAGGAGCTTGTATGAGTTATGAAAACCATTGTCTTGTGATAATTAGCACTAATTTGTATATGTATTCAAATATATGCACATATAAAGATGAACCAAAGAGAATCAAATGATGTGCTACTATTTTTGACACTGTTAATACACAAAATAAGGAAATTTCCTAATTTTGTGTGATATAGGTGTAAGGATTCAAGTATATGGGTAGTACTTAAATAGTTGTACAATTTATGGATTAAACTATTTAGCTTGCTAAAGGCATTCAATTAGATTTAAAACCTTATTTTTTTCTTCAAAATATATTTGTGCTAATTTCATTTGATATCAATTGCAGGGAACAAGTTGCATTTATAGTCTTTAATCTTCCTCTATTGTGCATGTGAACCTCAATCTTAATGTCAAATTATTCATGAGCACGCCTATTGGTATAGGAAACATGCCTCAATTAAAAGGATTATAAGTCTTAGGCTTACTAAATAAGTTGACCTAGCTTGGGCTAAATTGATTGAACACTAGTTTCATGTTCCAGCTATGCCACAACTCAAGTAACCAATCAAATCATATCAGAAGGTGTAAAAAAATTCTAATATTCTATTTTTATGAGTTTCAACAATGTAGGACAACAAGGAACTCTTAAAAATAAATAATATTTATGCCCATAAACAAAAAGTGTAGTTCAAGGAACTCTTATCAAGAAAGTGCATCTAGTAACAATATGAAGGAGTAGTAAAAGATGAGATTAAATGATAAAAATAAATAAGAGGCTACAATTTAAATGAATTAGGGGGGTATTGTATTGGTGTAGATAAGTATTGATGAGCTTATGAAAGGAAGAGACTAAAGGATGAATTTAGCACGAAACTAGAAAAATAAATGTTGTGTGTGTACCATGAAGTGTATGAAACTAAATTTAACTGTCACTGTACCACCATTCCTCAAATATAAGGATAAATTTAAAACACTTTGAAGGTTCCTCAATCTATTTTTGAATATTCATATATTGAGATAATATTATATTTTATATTTACTTATTCAAAATTGAATATAATCTCCTACCCTGCTTTTCTCTCTTAATATGCTTCATTATGCATGTTCTTTCAGTTCTAATGATTTACATTTTCATATTTAATTTTATTCTGATTATGGCCTATGCACATTTTAGTAGAAAGTGAGTAATAGATTACAACCATTAGCATATTTTGTGTTCTAAAGATATGATGGAGGATTAAGTGCTAACAACATTCTTTTTGTTCTAATGATGCATATTTTCATATTTATTTTTATTTTGTGTTGGAATAGTGAAGAAGAAGCCCTCCAGTGTGTTGTCATTGATGCCAAAATTTAGTTGGAGACAATTTCTATCCATCCAATAAATTGTGTTTCTATTATTTTGAACCAGTAATTTGGTCCAAAACTGCTCATTGTGGAATATCACTCCATGAGATTTTAATATGTTTTTAAGGACTACAAATTGCATCTTTGGACAAGTTTTCAATGATTTTGGTTGAATGAGATGGAAGATATAGATGACAATAGTTCGGCTTACAGTATTCTACTCAGTTTATGTGCAAAATGGTATGGATCTTCTTCTAATTGACATAGTTATTTGGTGCACACTTCATGGATGATTTAAGGAGGTATTTATTAAGTTTGAGATGACTTAATTTATGTCTTGCACATTTTATTTTGAAGAAAATAAGTTTATGGTTTAGTCAACAAGCTATATTTGAATTAAGTATGTGTACATCTAATTAGGCTGACCTAATTGATGTATGAAGATGTAATTGCACACACACACACACACACACACACACACACACAGATATATATATATATATATATATATATATATATAATATTGCTATGTTGAGTAGAGTAGAGGGTGTGGTATGCAACATAAAATAAGCAGTAATGTGAGACTATGCAATATTGTGCAAAGTTGTATGCATTTGTTGTGAACCAGAAAACCAGTGTAGGTTTTTGTATTCCAGAGCTTAATTGGAATTAAAATCAGCACATAGAAGGTGTATTCCATCATTTCATCTTTTGGAAATGAGCCACACTTCTTTTTGTAATCCTTTTAGGCTATGAGCCTTTCAAGGATAGTGTGTCCTAGCAATGTGCCCTATAATATCTTATGATTGGTTATAATATATTGTGAGCTAATCCTCATTGTGTTTTTTCCCATTTTGGGTTGTCCACGTAAAATCCTAGTGTCCATGTGTCATGTGATGTTATGATTCCTTTCATGTTTTTGTTTACAGTCATAGCTAAATATATTTTAATTATTGAATGGTTAGAAATTAAATGGTTTACTAGAATTTTGATTCACCCCCCCTCTCAGTATTCTGGGTGTTCAAAATTTTGATTATGTACTTTTGATTATTTTTTATCACCGATCTGAAAGGGTTGATTCTTCTAATCATTAGTTGTTTATTGAGTTAGATATAAAAACCCTATATGGAATATGCTCTCACCTTGCCTCATTGAGGATCTTGGTGATCAAAAAGTGGAAAGGAAGAATATATGCTCATTTTGTTATATGTTAGATTTTTAACCCCACTAAATAAGTGAAATATCACTCACCACTGAATAAGTGGAAGAGTATGTATTTATTCATTATCATTTCAGATTTCTAACGCCACTAAATAAGTGGAAATTCACTCACCATTGAATAAGTGGAAGAGAGTGTTCTCTTCATTATGATTTAGATTTCTAATCTCACTAGATAAGTGGAAACTCACTCACCATGGAATAAGTGGGAGAGTATGTATTCTCTTCATTATTATTTTAGATTTCTAACCCCACTGAATAAGTGGATGTTGTATTATTTTATTGTGTGTTAATTATGTTATTTAATTCTTAAATCATATAACCGGAATTAGACTTTCACAATATGCTCTCACCTCGCTATTACCGATCTTGGTGATCAGAAAATGAAGTCAATTCAATGATTATTAGATTTTTTTAATTTGATATTAATCTAGATATTCCATCTAACTTTTTACTATGGATATTATGTGCATTATGTTTATGGTATTCTTAAATATTATCATTAGATTCAGTCTTATGTCGTATGCTCTCACCTTGCCATCATGGATTTTGGTGATAAAAAATTGGGATTCAATTCAATGATTATTAGATGTTTTCCTTATTACATGTTAGACACTTTGAGTCTAGAATAATTTCCTAATATTATGAATATGGCATAAATTGTGAATGGAATTGTCTGAGTGGGTGGAAACCTATGAAAGAATTGCCAGAGGTAACTAGACCTAAGAAAGGGTTGCATACCTACTAATACACTATTAAGTTATTATGACTATCAATCAATAATCTAGTTTTATTTTAAGCTATGATTATTGTTAATCTTTTCCTTTCTTAAGGGTTTGGCTAGAGCCCATGACGCTTTGTGATGCCAATATGGTTGGTGGTGAGAAATCCCTTATTCAATGGTGTGTATTCATGAAAAATCCATACAAATATTATGCACAATAGTGAATTCCATTAACCATGAGACATAAATAAGCCTACCAAGCACAACATAGGAGTTTGATGCACATTGGCCATTATACAATCTTCTCACAAAAACCATAACACTTGTAGTATATTATTCCATGTTCACCATTCAACCCTAAAGGACACCCATATATGCCATATTCCATTATAACCATCATATGAAATTAAATTAAATTTAATAGTGATGTATGAACAAGCACACTAAGCATGCCATTGCAATTTGATGTATAGAAACCATATAATTAATTTAATTCAACCCTTATGCTTAAGCGTGCTAGAATATAGCATAATAATTAGTGACAGGCATGCCATTTTATGAAATCAATATCATTGATCCTTATACACAAGAACAATAGGCACTCCATAGCAATTGGATGGATATTATTCAAGAAAAATTTACACAAAATCTATAACTCTCAAGCATTCCATTAGAACCTTGACACAAAATCCATATAATTAGTTAATGATGTGTACAAACCTAACATTCCATTATACCCTTACACAAAATTAAATGCCAATTATGCATACAATTCAATTTTATTTAACCTTGATAAACACATAAACATATGAAATTTATTAAAAAATATTAATTTACAAATGTAAAAATGTAATTCACATTAGTAAAACCTAAAATATTTATGTTTCTACATGTGCAAAAATATTTACAACCCTAGCAGTTAGATGGCGATTAATTGTATAAATTTTACACAAAACCCATAAGACTTCACAAATTTTACATTTCATTAGATCCTTGACACATAAACCATATAAAAACTTAATGGTGTGTACAAGTCTATCATTCTATTATTCCTTCACACAAAAATCAATATCAATAATGCATACAAGTCATGTCATTCAAACCCAACAAACACATTATAAAAATATGAAAATTATAAATTCATGTTAGCGAAGCCTGAAATGTTTATATTTCCAAATGTGCATAAAAAACATACAAACACTAGTCATGCGATTTTATTAAAAATTAGACATGAATATCCTAATGTTGCCTAAGTGTTTGAGTTCAGATTTGAGTGTTAAAGTATTCAGGTTATTCAAATTATTGAATATCTCTTGCCTTAGTCTTTATTGTTTTGAATGTTCTCTCTTTTGTCGGTTTGTGACCACATACTCACAACTTACCATTCTACTAACTTCAATTTTTCATCTCAAGTGTTTTTATTTTTGGTGTTGTCATTCAACTAGTTGTCAATACCTTGTTAGACATCGCACATGTTTTATAACCTACTTGCCTTTTGAATAAGTCACTTTCCAAGAAGCTATCCTTTAAAATAAAGCAGGATTTACATAGTTGTGGGAAACCTTGTTAGAACTGACACATGTTCCCTAACTATTTTTTGTTCCAATGAAGTTTGTAAACATCATCCAAGCTGCACTCTATGAAGAAGATACATGCAAATAAAATAAAGGAATGTTTGAGGTGGATTTTATTGGAGTTTTCTAACTTCATCCACTCTTGACATAACTATTGCCCTATCAAGTGCATTACAAAGTACAATATTCGCATCAAGTGGTTTGCATGTCAATTATTAAATACTATTAGAGTTGTAATGCCTCGCCACACAACCCTAGAGGAAGTTTCAATTCACTAAAAATGCGTACTAATTTTTTTTTTTATTTAAAGTGAATTAAACATACATGTTCACCTATAATTGACAACCTCCCCTAAGGCTACGTAACTGAGATCACTTAATTCCCATTAACATACATCATCTAAATTATATTGCATTAAATAACTCAAGAATGACATTCATTTAAGATAAGTAAATACAAGATAAGAATAGATTAACCATTACATAAACCATTACAAGATTACAATCCTCATTCCCAGAATGAGTAAAAATACATAAGTATAATAATTACAAGATCCACCTCATAACAACAAGAGGGGTAAATACAACTGATACAAGAAGAATTCCAACAGTACAAGAAGAGAATAATAATATCCGCAAGTTGTCCAACTGGATGTCTCGCTTCCATGAACTGAAGAACAAAGGGGGACCCAACGGTTTTGGTGCATGTTCCACCCAACCTAGTGGTACTCGAAGGCCCACCCCCCATGCTAGGAGATAGTAAAAATACAACATGGACAAGAAATCTACTACCTCTAACCAAAGGTTGACTAACTAAACAAACTGACTCAACCATACATACGCACAATATAAATCTAACACTAACATGGTTACATTGCTTCCAGACATAATAAAATCAAGTGTGCTAAAGAAACCATACACACAACATATAATCAAGGTTATCCTAGATAGAGTGTCATCGCAAGGTGCGTCATGAGATCTCCTCTGGGCATCCTTCATAGGCTCCGGTAATCCTAGTGACCTCATCCGAATCCCGGCCCTCATACTCACTCAAGCGGAATCAACTACCTTTCGTATGGACAAGCTAGTTGACCTTGCCATTCTAGGCCTTCTCACTCACCCCAAGTCTAAACAAGCCCTTGTGTCTGTGAGTGAGGTTAATTTTATCTTGGTTAATGTGAATGCATCCTAGTCATCTAAGTACTTTGCTTTAATTATCACTTCTTAAAAATACTTTCGAAGGTTACCCGGTTTACCTCTTTGGGCTCCGGCCCCTAACAAAAGCCACTCCTCTAATGGATAACTCACTACTCAAACCTACACTCCAAGGGTGACTCCAATGCTATAGAACTAAATAACTCAGTCTCTCCTAATTTAGGAGACGACAAATAAAGTATCTCACTTCAACACTTGGAGGAAAACAACTCAAATAAATCTACCCAAGGAATAACAAATATCAACTAACATGGGAATGACCCACATACACTAGAAGACTTCTTAATGTATAAATACAATTACCCATTCCCAAAACGTTTTCAATAAGGGAAAATAATTTAATATTGCATTGATAACAAAAACACTATGTTCGGATATATTAAATCCACATTTCTTCTTAATACTTCTCACAAAAAATAAATATTATCTTTCTAAACCTTCACTAAAACACAATAATTTCCTCATTAAAAATAAATACTTTCATATTGAAAATCTTCCATGCTTCCTAAGCTTTAAACAAAATGTTGAATCCCAAAAATACTCTTAAAAATATACTCCATAGGATTCATATATATTTAACTACAAATATCAGGTTTATTCTCAAGCTACTTTTTAAACAAATAAAATCTAACTTATACAATGATTTCAACTTTCTATTTTAATTAAAGAAAAACAAACAATAGTCTGATAAATAATTTATCTAAATCTCAACAGTCTTATCCATTTCCTAAAATACAATAAAATAACTTTCATTACTATTCTTATAAAATAAAATTGAAATAAGAAAAATAAGATCTTTTCTTTCCCAAAGCAAATAAACATTAAAAAAAATCTATTAAAAACTTCTAGATTTAAAAAAAAAAACTAAATTTAATCCCATATAATAAAATGAAATTAAAATAATAATAATAAAAATAAATAAAATAAATTAAAAAAGAAAACAAAAAAAAGAAATAAATTAATAAAAAATCCCAACCTGTAGGACTAGACGGTACCCGCTCAACAGATGGTACCACCGGTACCTGCACTGCCTGTGCCGACTGTACTAATGTACAACGGTCGTCGCCCAAGGGGGGTCCGCACCTCCCATGGTGGGTGCATCCCCCAAAGGTGGCGCACTTCCCATGGGAGGTACGCCTCCTTGGGAAAAAGGCAGTGGGGACCTCCCCACTTGCCAATAACCTTTTTCTTTTCCCTTTTTTGTTTTTTTTTAAAAAAAAAATTTTAACATAAATTTTGGTTTAAATTTAATTTACATAACTAGAAACTCAAAAAAAAAGAAACAAAGGAAAAACGTACTTTTACATAGGCACATTTTTGAGACACGAATTTTCAACACTAAAATTTTAACAGTGGTTTAGTAATATTTGAAGATCTAAAATTTATATATGCAATACACAATTTTAAATCATATATAAATATATAAATATAATTTATTTATTTACCAGAATCTAAAACTGGTCAAATTGAAAAAAATATTTTAAACAAAACCCAGAAACAAGAAAATTAATTTATTTTTCCAGATTTTCATTCCAAAATTCAAAATTATAATCTTAGTTTCCCACAATCTATTCTTCAGATTTTTGAAAAATTGAAACAAAGAACTTGTACAAAAACTAAATTTTGTTTGATTTTCAATGTAATTTTCTACAGGGTTTAAATTTGCACTTCAGACTGATTATTTTTCAAACTAGATTTTCCACAATAAATCCTAAATGTTTGAGAACATTTTAAATTGAAATTTAAACAATGGATCTACGGTTTTGTATACTAAATAATCTCCTACAGTAAATTTATCAAAATTTCCTCAACCATTAAATTAAAATTGAAATAAACATCAAGTATAAAACCTGGAATGTGATGCTACAGAAGATGATGAAATTTCTTGATAGAAGCCTCCTCCAAGCTTTTCCTCAAAAGTGCAACCAATTCCAATTCCAAAATCCAAAATTTGATTCAAACCCTACTTGTGCAATTTCTTCAAAAATTCCCAAATTCCTCTGAAAATATCAATCCTTCCAAAAACTTCTCTCCCCAAAAATTGAAACATGCATTCACATTAAACTAAAAATATCTAATCTAACCCTAATTCCCTTTTGCATGCAAAGTAGAGAATTAGATATTTTCTTCTTTTCTAATTTTCGAAAACACAAAATTGAAATAAAATACAATTTTCATTTCTTTTCAATTTCTCATGATTTAATTAATTTAATTTAATTTAATAAACTTAATTAATCAATTTAATTATTTAATAACTAAATTTAACCCTTTTGAGATTAAAATTTAATTAATTAAATAAATTAAAATTTAATTAAATTTAATTTCATTAAAAACTTTTAAACAAACATCAAAGCATAATTTTAAATTTAATATTAAAATAATCACTATTTTTCCAATGCAATTATTCTAAACATTAAACAAATAATAATGCATCTAATAAAATCATATAACATTAAAACAAGTAAACACGACCCTCAAAACAGGACTATCAACACACTAAGGCTAGGGTGTAGACCTGACACATGTTACCTGGTTACTATCTCCCTTTCAACTTAACTATTGGATCGACAAGCTCAAACCTGTGAAACCAGGTGGAGTCAATGTCATGTACCTACAACCTGAAACTAAGTAAACAACATAATATAGTATATCCAATATATAATACACACCATGAAGAAGAAATCACGGATTCACAAGGCGCTCGCAAGCGAGTGATGTGAAACTGTCCTCTTCACCAATCCACTCATCAAAGACTGACATTACATTCTAATCAGAATTCACGTATTACAATATCTCAAGCTAACTCTACTAACATCAATAATCCATAATGCATGTGAAACAATAGTCAGATAATCCACATCACATAATAATCAATGTCGTTCAATAGTAGCGATCAAAACACAAACAACAAGGTGTGTCCAATATAATAGTAGCTGCATCCCAAACATAGCATAAATCAAACACAAAAGAAGCAAAACGGAGGGGTATTACAAGAGCGAAGTTAGGAGAAATAAAGCCTAGGTCATGTGAGGATTAAATTTCCTTTTTGTGGCATAATTATTTTTGTTGAAGAGAAAATTGGACTAAATCCATGGAGCAAAGTGTGCAATATTTAGTCAAAAATCACAAAAGATAATTTCGGTATAAATTGGTGGCAGATTAACAGGTAAGCAAAAACTTGAACTCCCTTGATTAATAAATTTAGCTTTGAATTGAAAAAAACATTTTGGGGTCAATATGAGGTATAAATACCTAGGATATGAGTATTTGGATGGATTAGATAGGTCTCTTATTTCAAGGTTAGGTCATGTGAATTTGGATGGTTTTTGGGAGAGAGTTTGTAAACTAGAAAGAGACTTATTACTCAAAGGGTTAAGGAAAGTAGCCTTTTAGAGGATATTTCTTTGCCAATAGCAGTGCAATGTATAGATCTTGTGCTAGAATGTATATCTCACTACAATTGTCAAACAAGGGAAATTTGCACTAAAGATAATAACTTGTTGGTAACCTTGGATAAAACTATCATAAGTAGGTGTTTCAGGCTACTAGAAAGGGAAGTATACTCTCATTTCAATTTTATAGATTAAAGGGAGAATGAATGCTCATGACTTTGAAGAATGGATGTATTTTTTATAGATTATCTTTGTCAGCCAACAATATTTGGATTGGGCCACTATAATTAGTGACCAGTCGTACGACATGATAAGGAGTTTTGTTGTCAATAAACCTTATTACATGTCTTCTTATCTTTTCTACGTCTTGGCCTATACAAGACCTTGGATTGGTTTGAACCCCATGGAGGATTTTGATCAGTGAACAAATATATGATTATTCCAAAAGAATTATAAGAATTTCTCAAGGGTGAATGATGTGTTTAGTATGAGATTTTTTAGGGAGTTGGAAGGAAATATTGGTCAAAGAGTATCCCTTGAGGCTTTCCAAGTAGTTACCAAGTATGGCAACCTCTTCATCCAGTTTCAAAATTTTAGATATTTGAGGGTTGGTAGATTCGATGGTTTTCCTCTTAAGATGCCCATATATGTGGAAGACAAGTTTATTCTAATAGAAGTATGTCACCAAGTTGTAGAGGTGAATGAAAGGCATGCAGAAAGAAAGAAAGTTAGAATTCTCTTTCCAATTTTCTTGGGGTATTATGAATGCAAATCTCAGTCTAATAACCTTAATCTAAAAAGAGATATTGCAAGGTTCTCCCTTGGTACTTATGAGAGAAGGTTCTCATTCGATAGGAAGAAGTTTTTTAGGAACCACCTTTACTTTAGTTCTAGTTATTACCATATGCCACACCTTGAATATTTTTAAGCAGATTGCATAGATGATAATGAGGTAAGAAAAAGAGATTGGATGAGTCTCTCCTTGGCAAAGATATTAAATTTCAAGTTGTTTTGGAATATAAGGGGAGTGTGGGATGATGACTCCGATTTGATTGATCCAGTTTATATCGATCAGATACAAACACAACCCTTGCCACCCATTGATTGGAACAGTGAAGAAGATGATGCTATTCATGTTAGAAATTCAACAATTTTAAGGAAACATGTATGGTTGACCTAGAAAAAGGGGAAAACTACCAAGGCTTCATCCAAATAGAAGAGAGGAGGTTGAGAACAAGCTAGTGCTAGGAATACAAACATAATTCCTTATGTGCCAACACCACCATTAGCATTAAGCACATCATTTCCAAGCAATAGTGAAAATTAAGATGATCCTCCTAAGAAATATAAGGGTCTTGAACAAACATGTGGTGGGCGCCCTCTCATTGACATCATAAATAAAGAAAAATTAGAGGATAAAATTGAGCAATAGTCAGGAGGAGGTAATCAAGAGCATGAAGTTGACAGAGAAGTTTTGGAAACTCATATCTAGTAGCCTGATCAATCTCAAGGTAGGCCAACAAAAAACATTCAAAAGGGTAAGAACTCAACCTCTTTTCCTTCAAGTATGTATAGGTTGGTGGAGAGTACATAAAAGGATAAAAACTACAAGGATGGGTTAAGAAGTAGGTAGACCTCCTTTCAAACTATCTTAGAACTTTAACAAATCCCTCTCCTCAACCTCTTAGCCAAGAAATTCCTATTTTTTATCCTAATTTTGCTACCTGGAAGGCCATGATGAGTAGAATCCAAAAGGACACTTATTATGGCAAGGTCATCCAGAGTTGGGTACTAGAGATTAAGATAAAAGTGCCTCCTTTAGTCAAGAAACTAAAAAAGGTGTATGATGAATTATTGTTACTAAGAAATTCAATCAAGTCTGAGCTGGTTAACTATAAACAAGAGGAGGAATATTGGTTGTAGATTGATCATGAGTTGGCTAAAATTATTTTCATGGGTATGGAAAAGGATTCCTCTAAAAAAAATATTTCATCCAAAGAAGATTCTCGAATTGTTATGTGGAGAACAAGTATAGCATGAAATCTTGAAGTCATAAAATCAAATTCCCTAGAGAAAACAAAGTTAATGAAATAATGCATCTGCCTCAATAATAATTTCACCAAGAATTTTTCTGATTTTGAATGCCCAATCATAAAAATTGACAACCAAGGACCTGCTACACTCGAGGAGTTGAAAAATGGTTTCTTGAAGGTGGTTGGAACTTTATTAGAAGAAGGGGTATCTGATAAAGTGTTTTTAAAGAAGTTGGCTAGAATTGATTCAACATTATCATGACATGAAGACTCCCTTGTTCTTATTACATGAAAAAATGATACCATTCATGTTACCAAAGCTACTTGGTAGTTGAGGACAAGGAATGTAACCATCCCACAACAAATGAAAATTAGCACTATTGTGATGGCCCTAAAGGATTACCAAGTACGCATGTTAGCTTCTTAAGAAACACCACCTGAAGGGGAATTTTATGTTGCTTCACATGTACCCATCCACCCCGGTGGTAGATGTTTCTTAGTTCCTATGGTTTTTTCTTTTGTTTAAAGCTGATAGAATTGGTCTATTTAGATTCATTAAATAATTTGTTTCTTTCAGTTATTTCAAGACTCTGGTGATAGTTATTTTGATAAGTTATAAATATGTATACTTTGAAATTTACAAGGGTCCAAAATCTTGATCCCCCTTGCACTATGATGCATGAGTAAGAATCAATCATAATCAAAGGATCAATTTTGTAGTGTGTTATTTTGTTGTGAATGTTTATTGTCCATGTGCAATGAATTCATGAATAGAATGCTAATGTTTAAGAATAAGTGTAAGAGTTTAGTTGAGCATTTGAATATTCCTTCCCTGTTAGGATGTGTTGTTCAATGGTATTTTATTTATTTATTTGTAACGAATGTTAAGTTGAAAGTGAGTTGAGTTAGCAATATTTTAATAATTTGGTTTGTGAGGTATGATATTGAATGTTTTCTAGTTTACTTTCATAACTATTAATATTTTTAAAGCATTTCCAAATCACATCTATTTTCATGAATATGGATAGATGTTAGTTTGTCTTTCATTCTTTCTAGTTAAAAGAATGCCCCCATTTAATTACATTCAAAAATTCAAAATTATATTAGAAGAGGGAGTTGTACCTTAAATTCAGAAGAAGATCACCAATGCAATGGTGATCTCTCCAACTATTGTTGATTGACTAGTCTTTCTCTAGGAATATAGAGTCATTTGTATTAATTACTTAAAGGACGAATCTATTAACCAATACCTAACAATATTGATAAATTTAAAAATAGAAAACAAATATAAAATAAAAATTCATGTGGTTAAACCTAAAACATTTGATTATTTTCATACCTTTAAAATAACCATGTAGCTCTCCATATTTTGATAATTGAGTGGAGCATCATTATAATGCACTCATGTTGAAATGCTTGGATGACATAAGTAGAGATTGAATAACATGGGAGGGAGTAACATGGGAGGAAGCATTCCAAAATGGTTGTCCAACCAAACCAGACTTGATCATTTTGAAATAGTTTTGTGGGAACCATACCCTCATGGTTATGGAGTACATGTATAATATGAAGATCCTGAACCTATTAGACAATCATCTTCATGCTCATCTTCCCTCTCTTTCTCTTCAACATTAATTGATGAAAACATTACAAATTCCATTGGAGAAGATCTTCCATCTTCTCTACAATTACCATGAGGGCTTCTCAACTGTAGACAACTGGAGTTCATGGACTTAAGCAAGAACACCTTCACTGGAAAATCACCCAACAGTATTGCAAGCTCAAATAATCTATGTGTTGTTGTTCTAAGGTCAAATAATCTATTAGCTATCATTCCTTCACATATTCTTCAGGCATGGGCATCTAAGAAATTTAAAAATAAGAAAGTCTATAAAAACAATAAAAGCAAAATGATTAAATCATAAAAGAGATGCATATCTCATCACTAGTTTAGGAGCAAATATTTGTAATATAGTCATTTTCTTCTTCTTTTTTATTAGAAAAAAACATTTATTAATAGTAAAAAGAATAATGTACAAAAGGCTCTTCCAAGATAAGAATCATGAAAGGAGCCAAGAGAAATCTACATCAACAAGAATCAACACTAAAAAGATACAAGAGACAAACCAGTTGTAGCTAACAACTTGTAGAATGATCAGTTTTCTTCATAGTCATTTTCTTTTTTGGAGCGATCCATTAAATAAATCTTGAACATGACGGTTTTAGTAGTGGGACCCATGAGCCTTACTCTATCTTTTGGTTATGTGCTGCCTTAATATTTTGATCATCCATTTTAAATTAGTATTTATTTAGAAATCTTTAAATTCAATTTTGAGAATGCTAGTTCTTTTGACTTGTTAGAATTATTATAGAATGAAAGTTTTGGATTAAATTGTGTTTTTTTTTCTTTTGAAACTTCATATCACATTTTTTCTTCCTCTTAATGATAGATCATTGAGTGTGATCCGAAACGTGGAAAGAAAAGGAGATGCATTTTAATCCAAAAACTTGCATTCTATAATTTCATGGACATAAATAAAGAGGTGTCATCCATAAATCATAAACGGGTGATATTTTTTGGATTAAAATGCACATAGATCTCTTTGAAGTTATTTTTCTCGATCTCCTTTTTTAGGGCCCTATTCAACATTTCGACCGTAAAAAAATTAAAAGAAAATTGAAATTCTTTTTTTAATGCCTCTCTTAGCTAGGAAGAAATCCATGAAAAACTCATTAATAAATATTGAATAGGATATCATGGAAATATAACTATAAACCTACTTTCAAGTCAATCCTCACTAAAACCAAAATATCTTAGAACCAAAATGCAAAATTCTAGGAGACCCTATCAAAAGCTTTTTTTCAGGTCTAATTATATAGACATCACATACTTCTTTCTATGTTCAATTAAGTTCATGGTTTTATGTGCTATAATTATTTCATACATAATCTAGCTACCCCCACTTTACTCCTCTAGTATTATTCATGCCCTACATTTTTTTAGAGTGATAGTCAATTTCTTAGTCATAATTTATAAATTATATTTCACAATATTATGCAATTCAATCAATAAAAACTATTAAGGATGTTCACCTTTTGGATTATGGTAAGAAAGGTGGCATTACATTTCTTTAGGAGTTATTTTTGAGCCTGGCATTCATTTTCTACTAAATATAGATTTTAAAGACCATAATTTCCCAATACCTTTGGAAGAAGCCTTTTTGAAATCCATTTCATCCAAGAGCCTTTTTATCCCTCAGAAAATTTCACAATTCTAATTTCTTTAAAAGTGAAGGTATTTAAGAGGCTTTTATTATAATTTTAGGATATTTTCCAAGGGAGAACCTCTACCCTCTACATTCTCCTTTAGAGGATTTCCTAACAATTCCTTAAAAATATTACACCCCCCATTCATATAGCCTCAATATTTGAAATAATTTTACCCAAGGGAAGGATGATCCTCCCAATCATGTTTACCCACCTTATGATATTCATGGAGAGGTGGAAGTACTTTATGTTTAAATTTCCTTCTTTTAACCATTTCACCCTATACTTTTCAATCTAATTTTTTTTCTCCAATATCAAGATGGAGTTCAAGGATTCCAAAAAATTCCTCTCCTTCTCCCTAGATTCCAAAGAGAGGCAATTATGATTAATTTCTAACTTGATAAGTCTTACAATGAACTTCCACTATTCTCTTTCTATAAAAGAATGTCATTGATATTATTTTCTAGTTCCATTACCTTGCCTTCTCCTTAATAGACTTGATATTTCTATATAAAATATATCTACTACATCCCTTAGACTCCTCTTTCTAACAGTAATTTATGTTAAAGGATCAAATTTTGCATGTTGAAACCAAAAAAATCTATTTTGAATGGGAAAGCTCTAGATTTCAAATTTTTTCTCAATTCCAATTAGATGGACAATTGTTTTGAGATAGTAGTAGAGATGACCTTAGTCAACACTAAAATTCTTTTAAAATCCGATATTATTTCATAAAAATGGATCCAAATAGTACTTTATGTTGCTTTGTTTCTATTGAACCATGTGAACCATCCTTCCTTAGATTTCAATTATATGAGATAAAACTAAGAAAATAGATCCTTGAAAGACCTTGTCTCTACAAAGGAGAGACAATTACCTCCAACATCATCCTCTAGGATAAAAATAACATTAAAATCCCTACTATTTAATGAATTTATATAAAAAAATGGGATCATAAATCCTTAATATCTCCCCAAACTTTAACTTGTTTCCAAATTTGGGCTATATATGTTCAAAATATAGACTTAAATTAGATTGAATGGATGTGATTAATATGTGTCAAGAGTGCTTTGATAATCCCAATTACTTACTAGAGAACTTCCTTTAATCCCATGGTAAGGTGATTCCTCCTATTATTCCAACTAAATAAACTTGCACTAATAATGTGTCTCAACTACAAGGCCATGCTAGGTATTGATGTACAAATATCTCATAGAAAAAGGAGAAAATCCTAGAGGGAGAATTAAAATCTCTCTCTGAAAGATAAATTGTGCAATTAAATAAAATGTGCAAGTTAAGAATATAGAAGAAGGACTCATGATGAGCCCCCAAGGACTACTTTGATCACATAAGTACAATGTATTTTCTCCCCATAGGAGAGAAAAGAGAGAAGGTTATGTGATCCTCCCAAAAAATGTGAAGTAATGAACCCCATATGAGGAAATGTTTCTCCAAAAATTGATAAGAGAAGATAAACCATGCAACCTACCCTCAATATGATTCCTTTATTGTTGGTTGATGCTCAACATTAGATGTTGAAGATGATCCAAAAATGTTGAACAACATTTCTCCCCTTGGGAAGAAACAACACCAAAAATATGTACAAAATGAATTCTCATTTTGGATATGAATATGTTGAAAGTAAGATGAATGTCTCTGAACTCTATACATGATCCAAGTATTTAAATGATCCCAATGATTCATTTGAATTATGCTCAAATATATCCAAGAAAATTTTCATGTTTAACTAATCTTAATAAGATGGATAAGGTACCAATTGTGATTTAGGAACATGGACCATGGATATATGGTGATAAATAGACTGATGAAAATTTGGCACTATTGTAAATGATGATAATTGAGTTGGATAGGTCAAATTGTGAATATTTTCACAATATTTCATTATAGAAGCAAACATAGGCAAGGGAAGAGCAATATCCAAATATGGCAATAGTGATGAAACTTCATCAAAGTTGTCATCAAATCTAGAAGACAAATGTCCTAAATGGTGTAATCCAAATCTAAGATCTAAGATTATATAAATAAGGATGTGATGTTTGGAAGATATGCATCCTAATGTGGTGGATTCAAAACAATAATAGAAATGTCATAAAGTAAAGAATCACTAGAACTCATGAATGATTCAACAATTGATTCAAATTTAGCAATAGGTTATATGGGATATGAGATATTAATGCAAGTCATTACACTACATTTTTCATCCCCCAATGATTCTCACAATATGTCTAGGTGAGACTGGATGATGATTCTCCATGTGTTGGGACTAGAGGATCAAGGCAATACAATGACTATGAATAATTATCTCCATTTCATTGATTTAATGAAATTGGCATTCTTTTGTTGTATTAATTTTCTCTCCATAATACCCACATTTGGTTTTCTATTTATTAGGAGGATTGTGAAGAATAATCAAATGAAAGGGATACAGATTGAGGGACAAGATCACATGAACCAACAAAATAAAAAAAATAAACACCTAGATTGTCCCCTTGATTTAGAGAGACACCCCCCCCCCACCAAGAATGATTAGTGTTGGTTGTAGCCCCCCTAGAACAATATGCAAGATAATTTTTATAATTTTGTGAAAATCAAATGCCAAATCGAATGTTTATAATGCATGGTTATTTTTACAAAATGGGCTATCTAAATCTTAGTTTTACATGAAAAATCAGATTCCTTACAAAATTATAATACAAGAAAACAAAGTTTGCAATATTTTGATAAGCGAGGTGAAATTTATGCCTTGTTAATTTTTTCTTATAAAATTGACTTCAAAGGTTACAATTTGTTATTAAATAACATCTAATCAAAATCATCTTGATCTGTAAAAAGGTTGTAAATGAAATTCGCTTCCCATCAATTATTCACACTTCCAAAATACCCCCTTGTTTACAACTTATCATAAAATGAAAAAGACCCCCCTTAACAAATCTTTTGATCAATCAACATGAAAATTGTGTCTCACAATTAGAGGTGTATGTGACAGTCGGTTACAATAGTTTTTGTTTGATAGTTAAAGAACCCAGCATATTCATTTAAAAATTTCTAATGCATGATAGTAACAATGGATGACAAACAAACAGTAATTTATAAGAAATAATATGGGTGTAAGCCACCAAATTTCAAGTGAGGAGATCCTAATTGTACATAGGAAACTGTTAAAGGTTTCTCAAATGTTGGGGAAATAGTCTTCATGGTGTGGTAAAGATGTGGTAGTGAGACCGTTGGTGGAGGGTGGATTTGAAGAGTCATTGATATTATGCATTAGAGTGGGGGTTGCACTAGCCAAATAAAATTAAGAGTCCATGGTAAATTTTATATGTTGGTCAACAAAAGATGTGGTGATTGATAAAGGCTATGTGGTAGCTAGAAAAAAAGTGGAGGCCAACAATAGTGTGCAGGCTGATGGAAATTGTCTCTCCATGGCAGAACTAAAGGTAACATGACTCAAATATATTGAAAGGGCCTACACATAGATTGATGGGAAGAGAACATGGAGATCCATCATAAAAAAAGTTCTTCACATGATTGTCATTGCATATGTCTATTGATGAAAAATCACATGTGTAATCCCTGATATAGGATTATTTTTTTTAGCATGAACACAATATATCAAATACTTACAACCTTTACAAAAGAGCTTGAGAAAATATGGATTCAACCAATAGTTCATGTGGCTAATTGCATGAAGATGATATAGATAACATTCCAAATAGGTTGAATATGCCTAGATTTTTTTTTAAATAAAGGTGAACCTAAAGTAAAATAGGAAAGAAAGCTAGACCACAAAAAATTCCACAAACTAGACAATTGTGAACAACAAATAGGCCTGAGAGACCAAAAGATGTTTACAAATTAGCCAAAATAGCTAGAATTCCCTTTAATATTATAAATAGATCAAAATGGGAAAAATCTCACAAAGAGAAAATGCTCTAACCAATGGGCATATGGGCAGAGATTCAGATTGGCCCTTTGCTAAATAAATTTTTGATTTTTACAATTTTTGTACAATCAACACTATGGACCAAAAAATTACACAAATTGAAAATTATTGAAATTGATGAATTGAAAGGTATATTTTAATTTATCAAAACTTCTAGATACAATGGTGGTGTCCTTTTATCTCTAGGATACTCTAGTGTTAGGGATATGTATGGGAGTCACCTTGATGTGGGAAGGAGCACGCTCTCATGGCTCATATACCATTTTGTAGAGTGTCAAGATCAAGAGTGTGAAGTAAACTTCTAAAAGTGAATAAAATAAGCATAATATTATGTCTATCATTAGACAAATGAAGAGTATGTAAATAAATTAGTGTGCCTTGCATATATAGGTAAGGATGAAGAGGTAAGAAGGTAGAATTGAAACTTTGACTACCCCTCCATAGATGGGAAACTTGTGAGATCACTTGACAAGTGTTTAAGTAAGTGTCAATAGGTGTCTCAAGTCATGATGATACAAGTATAAAACATATTAAGTGACACAAAAGAAAAAGAAACCTAAGTAAACATAAGCTATGTTTGAATAGGTCAATCCTAGAAAGGTGATAAGCTAGCTAGACATGATAGTGATTCTAATTTACACTAGGACCTTTATCCAAATCCTGAGTGGCTAACACCTTTTCTTTTCCAGCATCCATATTTCTTCCTCATACTCTAATGATTCTAATATCTACAAAGGTGTAAATTATACCTTTTAAATTTAATTTGAGGTAACTCTAAATTTTTATTTTATTTTTTGGTGTTGTCAAGGTATCCTTGCAATTCAAGCCCAGTGAGTTCCCCTTACAAGGAGAGCTTGAGGTGAGACTAATCCCTGCAGCCATGGGGTAACCAATGCAACCCCCTAGTGTCTGTGACAGGGTGATTTTCAGTCCAAAGAGAGCTGAATTAAAGACCTTAGGGATTGAACCCAAGACTCAAACCAAATCCTCTAACCCGTGGGGGCTGGTAAATCTAGAATTTTATTCCTACCTTATCTGCAAAAATATCCTTTACACATTCTTCTTTTCTCCCTTCTTCATCTTCCTACTTTTTTCCATCTTCATGTGATGCTATTGATTCAAGATAATCAATTTCTCCCCTATAATTTACCCCTACCTCCCTAGGATCAATTAAAGCAAATGCCTCTAGAGAAAGGGGTTAATGAAGATGGGTGTAGGTTTTTACAATTATTTGTGTACCTCTTATTTTAGTTTACCATTTGTGGTTTTACTTCCCCCAATTTTTATAAATTAGACCCATGAGATGGTAGTTTCATGCTAAGTTCTTGTAGGTAACAAGGTGATGCCAAGTTGATCAAAGATCAATAATGAAGTGTATTATTGTGTACTCTCATTTGAAGATTTATAATATACTTTCCCTCTTTTCTCGATTGGATTTTTTCGGAAAGGGTTTCTCCATGTAAATCTGGTATCACATTTTATTTTATGTTTTTTATATTGTGATGTATGTTGCAATCACATGTTTAAATTTGATTTGGTAATCTAATTTTCAGATTTGAAATCACTTGCATAAGTTCATATTGTAGCCTTTCTCCACCTTGTTTTAAACAATTTGATACTTATCATTATATGATTAGCACTTTATACTAATATTTTTTATTGTACTTGTAAGGAAATATTCTAACCACAAGTGGTTAGCTTACACTGCCAAATTTTTTGTTTGTTCTTGTAAGTTTTTTTTTAATTTTTGCATAACTTATAAATGGGGAGTCAAATTTTGAAGTGTGAATAGTCGATAGAAAGCTCTTTCCATGTTGAAAAAGTAGCATTGAAAAAAAATAGAATTTGTGTCATTTAATTTCATTTTTAAGCCTTCAAAATCATAATTGTAAACAAATTTTGATGGGTCATAACTTTCACCCCGATTATCAAAATTTTGTACTTTTTTTATTTTTATTTTTATTATAATTTCCCAAAAAAAAAAACAAATTCATGTAAAACTAATATCTAGATTGTTAGTTTTGTAAAAAAATTGTAAAAATCTCCATGAGTTATAAATGGAATATTTTGGCATCCAATCTTCATAACTTGTAAAATTATCTTACACATTGTAATGGGGAGATACATTCAACACTATTCATATTATGAGCTCTCTAAATCAAGGGGAGCAATCCAGGTATTTCTAACTTAGAGTTTGTTGGTTCATGTGATCATGCCCCTCACACTAAATATCTTTCATTTGAGTATTCTTTGTAGTCCTCATAATAAATGGAAAATCTAATGTGGATATTGTGGAAAGAAAAGGCATACAAAAGAATAATGTGTTGAATTTCTCTTTGTGGCATATTTGCCCTTGATGTCAAAACTGATATATTGGTTTGATATAGTGCTTTCGTTTTTAGTGATTCACACTTATGCAGTCACATTGTGTGTACAGTTGGTTCATAGTGATGGTGACATTTTTACTTGTTGATGGTTTGATGGTTGTTTTTCATGGTCTATGATGTTTTATGCTTTACACAGTTGATTTTATTTGCCACATGCTGAATACATTCAATTCAAGTTGACTAATTCTTGTCATTATTATTCTCTATGATTTTATATCATTTGGTTCTATTTCTATGTTGTCATTATGATATTATCTTTGTTTGGACTAATATTTTGGATACATGTGTAGTTCATGATCAGGTTTCAATGATTACATGGGATTGATAAGGCATATATTACATATGAAGGTATTATTGATATTTAGTTATGAAATCTATTTGTGCTTCACCTTGTGTGAAGTCTTCTAGCACACATTCATAGACATCTTGGTTGACACACAAAGGTGAATATTTGGTCATTAAGGCTTTACTTTGTTCTGATTGATCATATATGGCATCGGGCAACTTGCATGGTATTTGAGAAATGCATGTGTGTTTGATCACATTGCATTGGCCTATGATTTGGTTATAAAGATTTTGGTTTAATGTTGATTACCATTGACATGAATATTTGGAAAGGAAAAAAATATTGTTTGATTTATACTCCTAAAAAGTATTGAGTGCACTAAGCATGTGTTTTTCAATGGACTAGAATTTTTAAAGTCTTAAGAATCAATATTGTTGATGTTTATTTCAGGCTAAATGGGACTTAGTATTCATGTGACTTCACCTCACTTGTTAGTGACTTGACATTGAAAATAAGTGGTTGGTTATGATGTCAAATGTTTTTGTCGGCATATGTCACTGAAGACTTGTCTTTAGTTTCAAAAACATAATAATGGTTTTTTAATCATTGTGTTTGATTTGCTTCGAACCTCAAATCATCATTGAATTTGCTATAGTCCTCGACAAGATTTGAAAGGAAGTTTACAGCACAACTATTATTGTTCCAATTTGAAATCATGTGAAACCCTAGCCGCCACCATTCAAATGTATTAGCAGACTTTTGTGTTTGAAAGTGAAAGAAGATAGTTTATTGAGCTCGATCATGGAAGGGGTTAGAGTGTTGATTGTGGTAGTTGGTTTATCATTTAACTAGACAGTTTCGATGGCCTTCAACAGTGTCATTTGATATGTGTTTAATTTTTTCCCACCATGAGCAGGTAAAAGGAAAAAAACCCTTCACATTCATTCAGTTTTTCCTTGAAAAAATGTTTAATGAGATCTTTTTTTTTTTTGAAAAAGAACAAAGAAGGAAATAGTTTTATAGTCTATTATTTGAAAGTTAATAAGGGTTTTCTGTTTTTGGGTATTATGAAAACCCTCATGTTATTTCTGACACTTTTATTTGTAAATCTATTACATGGAACTATGTTGATTGCACAATTTGAATAAGTGAGTTGAAAGTTCAGGTAAATTTAACCTGAGTTGCTTTGATAGTTATATTAACTTCATCCAGAGATTTGAAGGGTTTTCAAAAATATGTCTTTGAGGCATTATTTTGTTGTGACCTGAAAAGAGGAATATGTTTGAGTTGGTCCTCTTATTGAAGTTGGTACTTTAGAATTTTTGGTGTTGAGTTGGTGCTCCACCATTGTAATAGAGTTGGTGCTCTTTTGAATGAATAAAAAGATCAATTTACAAGTGGTTTTTAATATCCCAAGAGGGTTTTTATACTCAATAAAATAATGTGTTATGCGGTGAATTTGTGTTTCAACCTATGTGCTTGACTATTGTATTTTTCATTATGTAATTTGTCAATACAATTCATGCAATTCTCTGATACTTGACTAAATATTTCATTATGTTTTACATGAAATCTTGTGGAAATAAAGCATTAAAAGGAATTGTTCAATCAAGTTTACTTGAACAATCAATATCATGCTTTGACATTATTAAGTAATCTTTTTGTGATCAATCTTTTTATTGATAAAATTCATTGGCTTGTCCATGTTCACTCTACAATTAAAAGGTTATATTAAATTGTTTCAAGGTCTTAGTTCAAGTTGTAAGTTGTAAGTCAAGTGAATATTTTATAATACTTTGATTCACCACCCTCTCTTAGATTACTTCATCTTCCAAAAATTGGTATCAGAGTGTAGGGCCCTACATTAGGTGTCATACCTAAGGTTGATTCTAGTCTTGGAAGTCAATATGTCACATGTGCAAGAAGGTTCATCTGTTACAAGAGCTCCTTTGTTTGATGGCTCTAATTATGTTTTCTGGAAAATTAGAATGGAAAAATATCCAATTTCTATTGATTTAGATGTTTGGAGTATTGTGCAAAATAAATATAATGTACCTGCATCCATACCCACTGATGCTAATGAGAAAAGAAAGTATGAAATAAATGCTAGAGCTAAACATGCTCTTTTGTGTGGCTTAACAAATGAAGTATTTGTTAAAGTCATGCATTGTAAGTCAGCCTTTGAAATATGGGAAAATTTTGAGAATGTTTATCAAGGGAATGACAAGGTCAGACAATCGAAAATACTCACTCTTAAAAACCAGTTTCAAGAATTGAAAATGAAAGATGATGAAAAAATTGTAGATTACTTTCTAAAGATAGATGAAGTTGTAAATGAAAGAAGAGGTTTAGGTGAAACAATTGAGGAGTTTGATGTGGTTAGGAAAGTAATCAAAACCTTGCAACCTAAATTTGAATCTAAGGTTTCTACTCTTGAAGAGAAGAAACATTTTGATCATCTTTCCTTAGATAAATTACATGGTATTCTAACTACATCTGAAATGAGAATTGGTAATACTAGTTCTACATCAAAAGAAACTACCTTCAAGGCAGGAAAGAAATATTTATCAGATGATAGTGACTCTAATTTATCAGATTCAAAATAATCTCTTCTTGTTAAAAAACTCAAAAATAAGTATAAGGGAAAGTTTCCAATTAAATGTTGTACTTGTGGCAAGTTTGGACACTTTTCTGCTAAATGTCCTTATGGTGATTAGTCTAATGAGGATGAAAAACCAAAAAAATAGTATAGGAAAAATGATTTTAATCCTAAAAAGAAGTTTACCTTCAAAATGAAAAAGAGTCCCTTTACCAAAGAAGACTCAGATGTTGAGTCAGATGACTCACTAGGTGATGAAGATATAAATTTATTCATTGCTGAAGTAGATGCACAAAAAAAATCAATTAAAGAACCAAAAAAACAATCTGATTTAGAAAATTGTGAAATTGAATTGCTTTGTGCACTTCAAGAAATCAAAAGATTAAAGAAACAAATTTCTTCTCAAGAGCATAGTCCAAACAATATGATCACATGCTTACAAGTTGAACTTGATGATTCTAAAGAGTTGTGGATAATCTCAAATCAATTCTTGTTGATAAAGATAAAGAGATTCAAAACCTTGAACAAAAGGTTGTCACTCTTAGAAAGCAAGTTGAAGGATATGAAAGCACTATTCACTTGAATGATATACTTGGGAAACAAAAAAAACATAAATACATGATTGTTATTGGATTCAACACTAGTGAGTGTTCAAAAACTTTAAATCAGAACTTTAAGGTAGCTGATAAGAAGCAGCCATTTGAGCATAAACGAACCAATTTCAGGTTTAATGCGTTTTTTCATGGTTATTGCTTCTTTTGTACTAAATTCAAACACAAAGTGAGAAATTGTAGGCTAATGGTGCCTAGAACACCAAGGTTTGGTCACAAATAGCTCTTTGTATTTCCTAATTCAATTAGATGCTTCACCTACAATACTATTGGTCACACATCCAAGCAATGCAAACAAGGTAAGCAAATCACTGAGAGGTTTGGAGAACCAAGTTTGTTCAAAGCATAGAATAATCCATGCTTGTGCAAACTGCATTTCTTTCCAAAAAGAAGGCATTGTGGGTTTTGGATAGTGGTTGTGAATCACATGACCGGAGATAAGGACAACTTTTTTAAAACTTGAAGATTATGCAGGAGATTTTGTAATTTTGGTGACAACACTGCAATTTAGATTAAAGGTAAAGGCTCTTTGCTTCTAAATGATGACAGTCCCATTTATGATGTGTATTATGTAGAAGGCCTTAAACACAATCTTTTAAGTGTTAGTCAGATTTTTGACAATGGTTACAATGTTATATTCAATTCACAAGGATGTGCTATAAAGAACAAATCTGGTAAAACAGTTGCAACCAAATTAAGGGCACAAGGTAATGTTTACAATCTTCTTAACTCTTCCAATCACGAAACCAATGGAGGCATATGTCTTATGGGTCAGGTTGAAGAGAATTGTTTATGGCATAAACTTGTAGGACATGCTAACTTTGACAATTTGGTTAGGATCAATAAAAACCAGAATGTGAGAGGTTTGCCTGTTCTAAGAAAACCAAAAAATACAGTTTGAAAAGAATGTACAAGAGGTAAGAAAACAAAGGTTAGTTTCAAATCTAAAGAACATGCTTCAACTAAACCTTTGTAGCTCATACACACTAATTTGTGTGGTCCTACTAGGACAAGGTCAATAAATGGTGAGAATTACTTCATGTTATTTGTAGATGACTACACAAGGATGGTTTGGGTAACCTTTCTCAAACATAAATTAGAGGCCTTTGACATATTTAAAATATTTCATAAAATGGTTGAGAAAGAATCTGATATGAAGCTTAAATGCTTTAGGTCAAATAAGGGAGGTGAGTTTACCTCTCAAGAATTCATTGATTATTGTGAGAAACATGGTATAAAAAAGAATTATGTTGCTACAAGGACACCTCAACAAAATGGGGTTGTGTAAAGGAAAAATAGAACAGTGAAAGAAATGGCTAAAAAAATGCTTGATGAAGCCAAGTTGCCTGATATGTACTAGCAAAAATTTGTTCATACAACTATCTATATTCTAAACAGAGTGCAAATAAGAGTGAAATCCAATTTCACTCCATATCAGCTAAATATTTAATGTTGGTTTAATGTTGATTACCATTTACATGAATATTTGGAAAGGAAAAAAAGCTTGTTCTATTTATACTCCTAAAGAGTATCGAGTGCACTAAGCATCTTTTTTTCAATGGAGTTTTTAAAAAGTCTTAATAATCAATATTGTTGATGTTTATTTTGGGCTGCATGGGACTTAGTATTCATGTGACTTCACCTCACTTGTTAGTGACTTGGCATTGGCAGTAAGCGGTTGGTTATGATTTGAAATGTTTTTGTTGGCATATGTGGCTAAAGACTTGTCTTTAGTTTCAAAAACATAATAATGGTTTTTTAATCATTGTGTTTGATTTGCTTCAGACCTCAAATCATCATTGAATTTGTTATAGTCCTCGACAAGATTTTAAAGGAAGTTTAGGGCACAACTATTATTGTTCCAATGTGAAATCATGTGAAACCCTAGTCGCCACCATGCAAATGTATTATAAAATTTATGTGTTTGATAGTGAAAGAAGATAGTTTACTAAGCTCAATCGTGGAAGGAGTTAGAGTGTTGACTGTGGTAGTTGGTTAATCTTTCAGCTAGAAAATTTTGATGGTCTTCAATAGTGTTATTTGGTATGTATTTCATTTTCGCCCACCATGAATAGGTAAAAGGAAAAAACCCCTTCGCATTCATTCAGTTTTTCCTTGAACAACTATTTAATGAGATCTATATTATTTGTTTTGTTAAAAAGAACAAAGAAGGAAACAATTTTATAGTCTGTTATTTGAAAGTTAATAAGGGTTTTTTATTTTTGGGTATTATGAAAACCCTCATGTTGTTTCTAACAGTTTTATTTGTAAATTTGTTACATGGAATTATGCTGATTGCACAATTTGAATAAATGAGTTGAAAGTTCAGGTAAATTTAACCCGAGTTGCTTTGACAGTTATATTAACTGCATCTAGATATTTGAAGGGTTTTCAAAAAGATGTCTTCGAGGCATTGTTTTGTTGTGATCTGAAAAGAGGAATATGTTGTTTTCAGACATTTGATACAATATATATTGTATTAAAAATTTGATTGTTATTTGAGAAGATGTTGATTTACAACATTCTTCAAAGGATTTATTGAAATATTTCATACTTCTATTGTAATTCTAGAGTTGCAAAATCTGCAATCTAGGGTTCTTATAGGATGCTATATCAGTGATATGTTAAATTGAGGTGGTGCTCCTATTGAAGTTGTTACTTCAGAATTTTTGGTGTTGAGTTGATGCTCCACCATTGTAACAAAGTTGGTGCTCTTTTGAATGAATAAAATGATCAATTTACGAGTGGTTTTTTTATACCCCAAGAGGGTTTTTCCACTCAAGAAAATAATATGTTATGTGGTGAATTTGTGTTTCAGCCCATGTGCTTAAGTGTTTTGTTTTTCATTATGTCATTTTCCAATACATTTCATGCAATGCTCTGATACTTGACTAAATATTTCATTTTGTTTTCATGAAATCTTGTGGAAATAAAGCAATAAAATGAATTGTTCAATCAAGTTTACTTGAACAATCAATATCATGCCATGACATTATTAAGTAATGTTTTTATGATCAGTTTCTCTATTTTTAACGTTCATTGGCTTGTCCATGGTCACTCTGCAATTAAAAGGTTACATTAAATTCTTTCAAGGTCTTAGTTCAAGTTGTAAGTTGTAAGTCAAGTGAAAATTTTATAATACTCTAATTCACCCCCCTCTCAAAGTAATTCATCTTCCAACAAAATGTTGATTTAGTAGAATTGAGAAAATGGAGAAAATTAGTCTTAAACATGGTATGTCCTTGATTTATAGTTCCAACACATGAAAAAACATCAAATAATCCCACTTAGAAATCTTGTGAGACACCACCATTTGGGGATGAACAATGTAGTCACATGTCTTGCATTGAGATCTCATCATACATACCACATGTTACTAAATCTAAATTTAGTGTTGAATAATTCATGAGTTCTCATGATTCTTTGCCTCAGGAAATTACTATTGTCATTCTAGATCCACTGCATTGGGATACATATCTACTAGACATCACATCCTTGTTTGTAGAATCCTAAATTTCAGATTCAAATGACATCATTGGGGATATTCTTCTTCTATTTGATGTTAGCTTTGATGAAGTTACATTTCCATTTCCATCCTTGGTTCTTTTTCTTGCCTCACCTACATCAACTTGTATCATTACACATCAAATTTAGCTGGGAGATATTTGAGCATCATTTGAAGGAATCATTAGATCATGTGCAGAATTTAGATACTTTAATATTGTTGAAAATTGAGGAGTTTTCTTAGCTTAATACTTTGCAAAACTTTAATATTGTTATTCTAAATATGATTTTCCTTTGTTACAGATTCTTTGTGGGTGATTATCTAATTAATCCATTTTACTATTTGTAGAATGTAGACATAAGTTGATAGAAGAAGTAGACATGATATTAGAAAGATTACACAAGCATATATCATGAAGAAACCCTTTCGGGAAAAAAAAATCCATCAAGAATTAATCTTTTGTTCAATCTTTGAAGTAGATTACAATAGCTCCAATTCTTGCTTGAGAATGTCTCTTTTGCCTTTAGCAAAAAATCTTCACAACCTACAATAAAACTGATAATAACTCTCTTCAACTTGCTTGAGATAAATAGGATTTGATCAACATTGTAAACTCCAATTGAGTTACAATTACAATGCTCAATCCCTATCCCTAAATGGTATGCCTATCTCTTGCAAGTAAATTTATTTCATGAAGAACAATGTCAAATCCTCATCTTCATGTATTTGGCCATCCCAAACTGAAGTGCCAACTCAGCCTTTATTCTGTAAATATCTTCAAGGATTCATCCTCAAAGTAGGTGCCCAAAAGAGGGTCCAATTAACTCAACCTTCTGAAATATCTCAACATGCAAAGGAGTTAATTCCAAGAAGCCGACTTGGGCACCCAACTTGGGTCCAAGTCATCTCTTGTTAACTAAAACATTACTCAACACCATTCATGCAAGAATGGTCATCCCCTATTAACTGAAGGTAGTCCATGCTATATGTCATGCAACTCAAGTCATTATCCATGCATTCTGAGTTAACTAAAGTCAACTAGTATTCAACTAAAACTAGCTGAAGATAACTGAACCATAACTGAACTAAACTGATCTGAACTAAACTAAACTAAACTAATTTGATCTAAACTGAACTGAACTAATCTGAATTGAACTGAACTAATATGAACTGAGCTGAACTAAACTTCATGCATGTAAACATCAAACCTCAACTCCTAGGTTCTTTACATGCATTCAAAAGTGTTATCTCTTACTCTGAATAGTTAACTGAACTCAAGGTGAGTGTCACCTATCATGTGGGCGCCCCATGTGCCCCTATTATTTAAGAACTCAAAATGGATGCCCTCACATGCTTCTAACATTTAAAATTAATTACAAATTTCAATTAACATGATTATTTCATCAAATATTATTTTCTTCCTAATCCTAGTGTTGTTGAACACATTCCAAGGACTTAGGAGATACACGAAATAAATAATGTTTAGGATTGCAATTAAATGGCATCATATTTCCAACAGATCTTACTTCATATTTCTATCCGAAATAGGGAATCATCTTGCACACATTTGAGGTATTATTTATTCCCAAAGGGAGAAATATTGTTCAATGTGGATCATATTCAACATCAATTGTTAAGCACCTACTACACTACATATCATTTTCAAGGGAATTTTCATGGTTCCTCTTCTATTATTAGTTTTGGGAGGAAGTATTTCCTAACATGGAATTCATAACTTCACACTTTTTTGGGGCATCACATATACCTTCTATCTTTTCTCTCCTATGTGGGGGAATTTTTTTATTGTAAATTGTTCCATAAGTAGTCCTAATAGATCATGATGACTTCTCCATATATCACTTATCTTATTCACTTGTACATTTTATTTCATTGCATCATTTATGTTTTGGAGAGGGGTTTTTATTTCCCATTGCATTTTTCTCCTTTACTCCACTTAATGAGAAATTTATACATGAGTACCTAACATGCCATAGTAGTCATGGCTCATTACTAGTGCATATATTACTCCCTAAGTTGCACTTAAGAGGTGTTGTTAGTATAAATAATGTCTTTATCCATTTAAATAGGATATCACCTTTCTAGGATTGACCTATTTCTAGGTTAAGTTTACTTAGGTTTTTTATGTTTTTGTCTCATTTCATAGCATTGAGACATGTGTCTTCATCACTTGAGATGCCTAGTTCTTGCATAATTTCCACATTCTCACACACTTTTCAAGTAAGATCACAAGTGTTTCCCCTATGGAGGGGTAGTCAGACATTGTCTCCTACCTTCTCACCTCATCTAGCTTGCATATATATTAAAGGTTCCTCATTATATTTAAACACTTTTCATATCATATTGAGAGATATGATATTATGTTAATACTTTCACTTGTGGAAGATTATAAATTTATTATTTTTGATCTTGGAATTCTCCAACATTGTATTAGATCCATGAGGGCACATTTCTTCCCGCATCAAGGTGAGTCTCGAGAATAGCCTATCAACATAGAATTGTGGAGCCAAAGAGACAACACCATTGCATACAAAATGTTTGAGAAAAAAAATACTGTTCATTTCATTAATTTTAATCTTCAAATTTTTGTATTTACTTTTGGGCCTTTGTAATGCCCCGCCACGCAACCCTAGAGGAAGTTTCAATTCACTAAACAAGCGTACTAAATAAATTTTTTTTTTTTTTAAAAGAAGTAAAAGAAGTGAATTAAACCCACATGTTCAACTAAATTGACAACCTCCCCTAGGGTTACATAACTGAGATTACATAAACCCCATTAACCAATCAACATTAAAAAAATACATTGAAAATAAATACACAAGTAATAACATTTTACATCAAAGAAAAGTACAAGATAAAGATAAAGCATTCATTTATATAAATCAGTTACAAAGGTCTATTACAATCCTCATTCCCAGAATGAGTATAAATACATAAGTCTGAATATTACAAGATCCACCTCATACACAAGAGGGGTAAAATTAAAATTATTACAAATGAGATACCAAGTACAAGAATCCTAAAGTAAGCAAAGAGAGATGTCCATCAAGAGTCTCACCAACAAGTACTGAAGATCAAGGGGACCCAACGGTTATGGTGCATGTTCCACCCAACCATGTGGTACTCGAAGGACCAACCCCCATGCTAGGAGATAGTAACCAAGTAACATGGCCGAGAAACCTACCACCTCAAACCAAAGGCAGACTCATACTGATAAAAACTGACTCAACCACACATATGTACAATAAAGTTAAAACTCTAATCATGGTTACATTGCTTCCAGACATAATATGATCAAATGAGCTAAAAGAACATACGCACAACATAACACACGGTGTTATCCTAGACAGAGTTTCATCACAAGGTTTGTCATGAGATATCCTCTGGGCATTCTTCATAGGCTCCGGAAATCCTGGTGGCCTCAACCGAATCCCGGCACTCATACAAACTCAAGCGGAATCATCTATCTCTCATAGGGACGAGATAGTGATCTTGCCATTCCAGGCCTTCTCACCCACCCCAAGTCTAAACAAATCCTTGTGCTTGTGAGTGAGGTTAACTTATCTTGGTTAATGTGAACTACATCCTAATATGCTAAGTATATTTACTTTAGTTTTCAGTTGTTAAAAAAAACACTTCTGAAGGTTTCCCGGTTTACCTCTTTGGGCTCCGGCCCCTAACAAAAGCCACTCTTCTAATTGGATAACACACTACGGAACTAACTCCAAGGGTTACTCAAGTGCTACAAAATTGCAACAATAAAACTCTCTCCAATCCTAGGAGGCAACACAAAGACTTCTACTCCAATACTAGGAGGACAAGACGAATGTAACACAACCCAAGGGAAATCAAGCAATATTATAATAAGGGAATGACCCATGTGTAACTGGAAGACTTTTACAACCCACTTCACAATAATGATTCACCAAATAAAAACATTAACGAATAAAATCAATGAAACTCGTGCATTGGCAATATAATTTCTATATTTGGTTATTCTAAAACCATGTTCCTATCTAATGCATTTTCGCAGCAATTAGAATACTGTCATTCAATGTTTACAATTGTAACAATAGATTCCCATGACCTAACTATTTTCGCAACATATGCTAATCATGGTTAATACTAGACCTAACCAAAATTGATTATCCATGTCATTACATAATCTTATTTTAACAAAATATTAAAACCATACTGGTCAAGAAAATCTTCTCATATTTAAATTTACTAAGCACTTATAAAAATCAAAACGTATTTCGTAATCCAAACGAAATTAATTATACAACGAAATCTTTAAATAAAATTAAATCTACCATATATATAATATTAATTAAATTCTATATATATATATATATATATATATATTAAAATATTATATATATATATATTCATATATAATAATAAAAAAAAATACATACCATATATATATATACAAATTAAAAATTATATATATATAAAGTAAATTAAATTAAAATAAAAATAACCTTAAAAAAATGAAATAAAAATAAAACAAAATTAATAAACAAAAAAAAACTATAGTTGGCAGCACGTATTCATGGCGGGACCGGACGGTACCTCGTCCAACGGACGGTACTGCCGGTACCGCAGTCTCATCAAGGCAGATGCCGACTATACACTATGTATAGTCGGTCGGTAGGCGACGTAGGGGACGCAGTCCCCAGTGGACAGTGTGCCCCCCGTACGGGTGGCGCATTGTGCAGTGGGTACTGCATACCCACTGTACCAAATAAACACCGGTGGGGGCCGAGCCCCCCCACCAAAACATTACAACATTTTTTTTTCAATAAAAAATTTCGAATGGCAAAAGGTTTCGGACGGAACAAAAGAATTTCGGATGAATAAAAAAAATTCGGACGAAATTAATTTCGTACACAGGTACGATATGCCAGGCCGTACGCAGCCAAAATAAAAATGGCATAATAAAATTTAAACAACAAAATTTTATATGTATAATAATATGGATTGTATATATCATTTCCAGAAAATGGTATATGCAATGTGTATTATTATACATGTAATTTTTTTTTTTTTCCAGAATTTTCAAAACTAGGGTAATTGAAGAAAAACATGTATAAACAACCAGAAAATGATTTTCTTTTGCAACCATAGCAAACTTTCCAACAAAGATTAAATTCATAAAACAATAAAACCATTCCCTTTCCTTTGTGTTTTCAAAATTTCAATGACACAAGAATAGTGATTCAAAGATCTGGTTTTCTCTTCCACCATTTTTCTAATAGGGTTTGCATTTCCAAAATAAATGAATCTGAATATCAAATAATGGAGTTTAACCTAGGGTTTCAAGAAAATTCCCCATTTGCAAATTTCTTCAAATTTAAACAAACTAGGATAAACTAGAAATATTAAAACAAGAAATAGAAAAGAAAACCTGGTTATTTGCAGCCACCAAGATTATTGATGCAGACTTTCCTTTGAGCTTTTCACAATTCTTTTTCCACAATGCCAAGAACTTTCCAGCAAGCTTCAATCTACTAATTCCACCTTCTTTATAGAATTTCTCTCCCTTTTCAATTTAATTCTTCATCCAGAAATAATTTCTTAAACTTCCATCAAAAATTTCTCCAACAATTTTCCTGCCTGTCCAAAAAATGAAGCAAGAACCATCCCCAAATTTTCTGCCCTAAACTTATAAAATAACAATTCCAAAATAACCTAATGTAACCCTAATTCCCTTTCAAATGCAAAAGTTGAATTTACAAGTTAATTTCATTTCCCTCTTTTCCAAAAGCCCTAACTTTTGACTTTTAATTAAAATTCTAATTTCTCAATATTCCTTTTTTGATTTAATTTAAACTTTACAATCAAATACTATTACATAATTATTATAGATTATCTAATAACTAAATTCAAACACAAGAGATTTAAATTTAATTAAATAAACAATTTAACTTTAATTAACTTACTCACAATTATTTATTAATTAAATTTAATCCTTTGAGATTTACATCTAATTAAATAAATATTTTAACAAAACTAACCCACTTTCAATTATTTACTAATTTAATCCAACTCCATGAGCTCTAAATTTAATAAATTAAATAATTCAACTTTAGTAAGCCTACTTACAATTATTTAATAATTAAATTTAATCCCTTGAGATTTAAATTTAATTAAATAAATAATTTAAGTTTAATTTCCAAAATATATTTAAATATAACCAAAGAGCATAATATTAAATACTATAAAATCACCATTTCTTCCAGCCATTGCAATATTCAAAAGACCAAATCAAAGGGTTAACACATTTCGAAACATTACAAAAAGCATTCAATAAGATCTAGCAAGACTCAAACATCAGAGCTGATGACACACTAAGACTAGGGTGTAGACCTGACACATGTTACCAATTTACTATCTCCCATTCAACTTAACCGTTGGATCGACACGCTCAGACCTGTGGAACCAGGTGGAGTCGATGTCATGTACCTGCAACCTGCAATCAAATAATCAACATAATATATGCAGTATATAATTCACACCGTGAAGAAGAAATCTCAGAATCGCAGGGCGCTCGCAAGCGAGTGATGCAAATCCGTCTCCTTCACCAATACACTCATCCAAGACTGACACTAACGTCATAACAATAGTTTCATAACTAACCACATGATAATTCTACTGTCAGCATTCATTCATCAAAGCATGTAAAATTAAATCAGATAATCACATCACATAGTAATAGTTTGTCGCTCAAGAGTAGCGATCAAAATCTCATAATAAATATGTCCAGTATCTCAGTAGCTGTAATCCAAACAAAGCATAAACAACATGAAAATAGAAGCAAAACGGAGGGGTATTACAGCCTTTGTGTTGATTGTATTAAATTTATAAAAAAATAGTAGAGGGCCAATCTTCCCATCAACAAGTTTGGCTATTTTCACCATTTTCTCTCAACTGCAAGGTTTTGTGGCAATTTTTTTCCAACTTGTAGGTCATAATATAAGGTTTGAATCAAATATATTATTATTACCACATCATAGTTTTCTCTTATGCATTCGCTCTATTTGAAAAAACTAGATGTAGAAATCAAGGCCTTGGTAGAAGTAAGGGAGGCTAAAAGGCTAACGATTGCTCTAATAATCAATTCCTATGATTTGGGCATGGTCAATTCGAACATCATCCCTAACTACGATTGAATTTTGACTTCTCTAGGAATCATCTAGAAATTTTTCATCATTCAAATCCAATGCATGTAAGAATTCAATAACTCTCCTAAACAAGGATCAAATCCAAGGCCACTAGACTAAGTATTATATGAATCACCCCTCGAATGAAATGGCATGTCTAATCTCCTACACACCCACAAAATTTCTTAGTGCTTGATTGCTTTGATATTTTAATTGAAGATTTTTTTTATTATAATTAATATTTGCATATTATTTTATACCAATTTTCCTTGGTTAAATACATCTTATGTGATTGAATAGTTACCATAAATGAATATTGAAGGAGTTTTGATTATTAATGTAAGTGTATGCAATAACCTTTTCCTATTGCTACCTAGTTGACTTTGCTTCAGTCACACCAAGAATTTCTCACTTCTTTATAGTATGCCACCTCATTTGAACTCAATATTTAGCTCCCACCTAGCCTAAATAGAGAATAAAAAATATAAGGCTAAGGAACCAATGAGGAATAGTTTCTACACTCAATAAGGCATAACCTCCTCAATTTATGAGTTATTTCAAAATGATCTAGGTAAAATTATCAACGAATTGTAGGAACCACCCTAGCCATATGACATCCTCATGAAGGGAACATATCCCAAGAAATAAGGAGACAAGAAACACTTTCCACTTAACACAAGGGAATAGACCACACAAAAAAAACTAAAAATAAATGTCATGCATGCTCAACACCAATGTTGAGAGAGGCTAAAAGTAAAGATAAAAAAACAACCATTATAATAATATAATATAAGACACACATAAACCTCTATAATGATTATTATATCATAAAAAATAGAGGATGCCAATATCCTGAAATAATCATTTTTTATAATTAAGACAATTATTCTAGCATGACAACTTCCTTCCAAAACAAGTATCCAATACTAACCAAATGAGACGATATTATAATATCAAGTTAAAAGATAATTCCAAAATATGGAAGGATCACACTGCAACATATACATGATACACATTATAATATAACATCTAGAGTAGCCACCTCCAAGGTGCTCTATTAATTTTAGTTTATAATATTATAACATAAGACAATAGACAAATAACTCTTCCAACTCCCAAGAAATATTTGATGATATAAAAATGGGGCATTATAATCACCTCCCAACCGTATTATAATAATTGAGTAAAATAAATTATTATGCCACTCTAGGTAACCCCGATCTATGAAAAAGATAATAGATACACCATTTTCATGGCCAAGCTCACACACATACAATAGTATCAAGAAGGAAACAAAATTCACACAATATTAATACAAATTTTTTCACACAAGCACAAAATAGAATGAAGGAAGGAACTGTCATTCACATAACAAGGTTTATGTTAATACAAGATCAAAAATGATCAATTCAATCAACAAGGAAACATGGAGAGTGGCTAAGGAACTAGAGTGGACATTATCTTGATACTCTAAAACCAAGCTCAAAAGTGAAGTAGACCACAAGTTTTTAAGTAATCACAGACCATGTGGATCCATTTCTAGGAAAGGTATTAGGGATAATTCTTCAATGATTTACACTACCCTTAGGTATATGGACACTTCTTTAGCACGGTTTGCCTACCCAAATTTATTTTTAAGTTTTACACAATCAAGTTTTTAGATTGAACATGTCACTACATAACACATAATTCAATCAAGGAATATTCATCTCATTTTCTCCAAGCATTTCTAACACATGGGAATCCATAATATTATTAGATTTGGATACTATTTTTATGCATGTCAACAACACAATACTAGTAACCTGAGATGGCTATTAAAATCACCTATAAATTTATTGTAGAAACAATAAAACATTATGTGCATCAACCTAGTACATAATAATAATCAAATACATTTTGATAAATAGAATAAACATACAATAGTAATAATTTAATTAATTCATTTATTCAAGTGGAATGATTCCATGTGATTAATCATTAAAAGAATAACTTAAAGGAACTAGGTCCACCCATCAAGCATATCATTAAATGAAAACATTATAGTTGAAACACCAAGAAATATAAAAATACACACATTTATAAAATAATTATACTCAAATATGCACATATCAAACATATCGAATTAGAAAATTAGTAGATTCAAAAGAAAACACTAACTCACATAATATCACAATAGCTTTGATTATCCAAAACATGATAAAGATAAAGGCACAAATGCATGTGGACATTACAAATCCTCTATGGCTTACAAAAGGGGTAAACCACTAATAGTAAGGGTTTTCAATGAGTAATAGGGATATTAACCACTTGGTAAAAATTAATTACTTTATGTGGTAATTTTTATTTGATTATTTATAGCATGGGTAGATGGAAGAGATCCAAAAATTATACACTCAAGAATTATAAAGGATTAAATATATTTTTGACTACACCATTTATTCACAAAGCTTGATTGATAAGATAAAAGAGGTTGTGGTCGAAAATCCTCTTGATGATTTAAAATAAAACCATAATCCAATATGAATTTTTCTATCTTGATAAAAAAGGATATGACAAAAGAACAACCCACCCACTAACATCCAACAAAGGGAAAAATCCCTTAACCCTTGAAGAATGTGATATGTTTAAGAAAATATTAAGTAAATTAATGCAAAATGGAATAAAAAGATCACAAGTTCTAAAAGTTCATGAGATAAAAAACACAATTCAAAAGGAAATTGAGAGTTTTAAGTGGATAAAGAATGGAAAGAAGAAAAAAAAATCTTTTTTTGAAAATATGTGGTTTGATAAGGATTGCAAGCTACAAGAACATCTATGAAGGATATATGAAAATAGGAGAGTATAAATTTACTCAAGATTCTTATTATAAAAAATGAGTTCTTATTAAATAAACTCTAGGGAAGAGTTAATATATCTAAGGAAGAATAACCCTAAAGCTATTTTGGAAGAAAACTCAATCAATAAAATAATAAATAGAGAAAAAATAATAACCAATCAATGGTTTAAAATATTAAACAATTGCATGAGTAGGATATAGGGGTTGAGATCATCCTCCAAGTTCAACATGACAAGTAAATTATTAAATTATTAATATTTTAAGGAATGTATTAAGAAATTATATGCATGAAAGGATATTGGCATGGTTGAGATTCAAGATGAATACCTAAAATGGGAGGTGAATATCCTTTCTCTCATATTGTGAATATATTCAACAATATTATTCAACATGGGTTTCCAAGAGATTGGGTTGCCATCTTAGCAATAATCCTCTTTAAGAATGGGCGTGTTAATAATACTTCCAACTATCAATCATGTTTAATCCTTTATTTATAGATTTATTTAGTAGCAAGATTGAACATAGAATCATCAAGTGGATAAAATAAAATAAAAGAGAGAGAAAATGGGCAACTAGATTTTAGACCAAAGCATTGAATAATTTATCATAGAATTAAATTGAGGCATGTGATTAAAAATATATAGAATAAAAAATAGGAAGATTATTGTTGTTTTGTTGATTTCAAGAATGATTTCAAAAAAATTCCTAGGAATAAGTTATGGTGTAGAATGAAGGATCTTGGTATCCAAGTGTAATTTAGAGAAATTATATATAGGCTCTATGAATATTTTAAAGTAAGAATTATAAATTAAGTAGGTATTTTAGATATTTTTTAGAGCTATTGGAGTTGAGAAGATACAACTTCATAGGAGCCCAGTGACCTCTGCAAGCAAAGAATACCTGTTACAAGGAGAAGCAAAGAGAAGCAACAAAGAGAATGCTCAAGAATGTGGAGCAATGTATTCACCCAAAATGTAAAATGAATAATGATACAAAAGAGAAGTTTTCAACCTCATATAGGTCAAAACCCTAAAAAGGAAAACCCTAGGCCTGCACATTAATAATTAATAAAGTAACTAATTATTATGCACCTAATGTCAGCTTAAGTGTAAAAGAGATAAAAGGGAACTTTAAGTAATTAAACAAATATTGTTTAATTAATAAAGTAAATAACGAATTACTCTAACACCCCTCCTTAAGCTAGACTTAGGGAGAGGCTAAAACCTAGAAGAAGCTACTAAAAGCAAAAGCAATGGGTCCCGGAAACAAGGCCAAATCAGGTACCTAAGTACAAAGAAATCTCTACGAAACGGAGAAAAGGAGAAAACCCAGTGGGAAAAAACTCCTCTCCAAAAAGAGATAAAAGAACATGCTGAAAGAAACATGAAGGAAGGAAGGCCTCATAAAGACTCCCCAAGGACAACTTCCTTCACCCCAAGCATAGAGCGCAAATAAAGATAGCGCAGAGATCGAAAAGGTTTCATGAAGATGTCTGCAACCTGCTTGGTAGTGGGAATACACTCCAAGATGAGAGAACCATCCTGAATAAACTTTCTGATGAAATGGATATGAAGCTCAGTGTGCTTCATCCACTGATGCTCCACCAAGTTACGATAAATGTGTATAGCACTCTAATTGTCACACCAAAGAATAGTGGGACTATCAGGAGGAAAACCAAACTCAGTCATCAACTGACGAAGCCATAAAATCTCCTGACTAGCGAGCACAACAGCTCAGTACTCAACCTCTATAGATGATAATGCATGAGAATTTTGCTTCTTGCAAGACCATGTGATAGGACCAGAGCCAAGATAGAAAACAAAGCTAGAATTAGACTTCCGATCATTGACATCACCAGCCCAATTTGAGTCAGTGTAGCCAACAATGTGAGGATCCCCTGATGTGTAGTGAATGCCATAAGAATTGGTGCCCTAAATGTACCTCAAAATGCACTTGGAAGCTTTCCAATGACTCTCATGAGGATCATGGGAGAATCGAGAGACAAGGCCAACCACAAAGGAAAGATCAGGACGAGAGTGAGTCAGGTACAAAAAGCTGCCAACCAACTGCTTATAAAGTGTAGAATCTACTGAAGGAGTGGGGCAAGTAGTAGTCAAAACAACCCCTGATTGAAAAGGTGTGGGGATAGGCTTGCAATCAAGCATGCCAAAGCATTGAATCATATCAAGAGAATACTTATGTTGGTAAATGGAGATCCCCTCTAAAGACTGAATCACCTGAAGACCAAGAAAATAGTGTAGAAGGCCAAGATCTATCATCTCAAACTGCTCCATCAAAGCTAGTTGAGCATGCTGAATCATAGAGGATGAGCTACCTGTGATCAGAAGATCATCAACATATAGCACAAGAATCAGGATCTCACCTTCAAGATGCTGAATATAGACTGTGGGATCAGAATGACAGCGTGTGAAACCAGTGGAGAGCAAAAAAGAGTCCATCTTCTCATACCAAGCCCGAGGGGCCTGTTTGAAACCATATAATGAATGTTGAAGTCTGCAAACCAAAGAAGCATCATGCACAAATCCCCAAGGCTGCTCCATATAGATCTCCTCCTGTAGGTCACCATGCAAGAATGCACACTTCACATCCATCTGAAAAATGGGCCATCCCCTAGAAGCTGCAAGTGATAGTACAAAATGAATAGAATTCATCTTGGCGATAGGGGAAAATGTATTAGAGTAATCAATACCCTCAACCTAGGAGAAACCCTTCGCAACAAGACATGCTTTGTACTTATCAATAGAACCATCAGCAGCATACTTGGTGCGATACAACCATTGGCACCGAACCATCTTTCTGCCCTTAGGAAGAGGATAGAGATCCCATGTACTATTCCTCATCAAAGAAGAATACTCCTCCTCCATAGCACTATCCCACTCAGGGTGATCTGTCACCTCTAAAAACCTCTGAGGATCCTTTGAAAGAGCATGATTCAAAAGACTAGAACCCATAGTATGAGAACGGGTGCGACGAGTGTCTGAAGGATCACCGGCCATAGATCCATCTGCCTCAATAGTAAAGTGAGCCCATTTACATCTCTGAGGTGGAGCAGGTGGAGGTGGAGATGGGGGATCATCAATATCCTCATCAGAATCATCCTCAAAATAATCCCGAAGAGCTACAGTGGGTGGAGTAGGTAGTGAAGTAAACACTGGAGACAGGGTATCAACTCGAGGAAGACGCTCATCAAACTGGACATCCCGTCGAAACAGGACCTCTCTAGAATTAGGATCAAACAACCTGTATGCCTTAACATCCTCACAGTAGCCCACAAAACTGAGGGGTCAACTCTTTTGCTCCATGGCTCTCCTCTGAGCATCAGGAATAAATGCCCATGCCTCACTACCAAATAATCGAAATGATGAAATATCAGGCTCGTCATGAGACCAAGCCTCCTCAAGATTCATATGTCGAATCACCTTGTGAGGCATTTGATTCTGAATATAGTTGGCACAATTGACTACCTCAGCCCAAAAAGATGAATCCATGGACTTAGACTAAATCATACAATTAGCCATCTCCCATAAAGTCCTGTTCTTTCTCTCAACGACACCATTCTGCTAAGGGGTGTAGGGAATAGAAAACTAATGCTGCAAACCATGCTCAGTGCAAAAATCTTTGAAAGCTTGATTCACATACTCCCCCCCATTATTTGTATGTATCCATCGAATATAAAGGCCATACTGCTTCTCTAAAAATGTCTTGAAGATTCAAAAGGATTCAAAGACATCAGACTTGTACTTGAGAAAGTAAATCCATGTGCATCTGGAGAAGTCATCAATGAATGTGAGTACATACTTGGCCCCTGAAAAGGAAGGAGTGGGAAATGACATGAGGTCACTATGAATCAACTCCAAGGGTGCCAAAGCACGAGTGGCGCTTCCCTTCGGAATGGGATCCTTGTGATTCTTGCCAAGCACACAACCATGACAAACACCGTAAGTGCAGGAAATCTATGGAAGACCAAGAACAAGTGCCTATGTACTCATCTGCTGAAGATATTTGTAATTGACATGGCCCAAATGCTCATGCCAAAGCTTACTCACTAAATCTGCATGTGCTATAAGAGATGAACCTGTACTCTTAGAAGGCTCAAATCAATCAAATCTGTAAAGATGAGATGCAGTATCAACACTCCTAGTAGCTACAACTAGATCAGAGTCATGGAGGTCCTGAATAACCACATCATGTGGTCAGAACTCAACTGTCTTACCAGAGCCAGTATGGAAAATCTAATAAATGGACAAGAGGTTTTTCGAGGTGTCAAGAACAACCAAAACATCCTATAGAGTGCCCCCATCCAAAGAGACAGAACCAGAACCCAAGATGGAAAGCTGTGAAGAGTCACCAACTACAATCTGTGAAGTACCATAAGAGGCAAAAGAAGTGACCAACTGCTGAGTGTGAGTCATATGGTGAGAAGCACTAGAGTCTAAAATCCAAGTGGACCCATAGGTCTATTCTCGAGCAATGAGAGCATGTCCTTTCCCTATGGAAAAAGAAGACGACTGAGGTGAGGAGATGTGTTGCTGCTACATGGCTTCCTCTAAAGCCTCTAATCATTTCCAACACCTGGAAATTGGATATCCTTGCTTGCCACAGAAGCTGCAAGTGTCTCCTGATTTCTCCTTAGTCTTGGAGGAAGACTCACTAGACTTCAAAGATTTCCCATGTTTTGGATTAAATGGTGGTTTAGAATTAGACTTAGGAGAAGGTTTGGAGGAATGCTCACTGCCTTCAAAATCTTTCTTGGGCCTCGGTTTCTGCTTCTATTTCCCATTAGGTGACTAAGCAACCAATGCTTTGTTTATTTGATCCTGAGAGCATATCCATCTCAGAAAGGTGAGACTTCTCCCGAGACAAACACTCACAAAAAAAATCAAAGGTAGGCATGGTAAAACTGGCACCCAGACCATCCATGGTGGAATAGAAGGAAGAAGCAAATATCTAAAATGGACCACGAAGCTTCAAAAGAATCAAGTAAATGAACTCTGTATCTGACTTATTCTTGCCACAACCCTGTAAAATAGTGCAGATAGTTTTGAACTTGTCCAAAAAATCCTCAATAGTGGGAAATGATTCAGGTAACAGTGAAGTCAGCTTTGCCTCAATTTGTAATGCTCGAAACTCATTAATGGCCCCAAAAAGTGTCTCAAACTTCAACCACATGGCTTGAGGAGCGAGCAAAGCATCAAGATGAAACAAAAGACTATCTGAAACATGCATGCATAACAAACCCATAGATTCATCCATCTTGTTCCTGTGCTGCATAATCTCAAAAGGACGCTGCAATTGATGTTGAACCTCATCTAAATAAGACCACAACCCTCATGACTTGAGAATCCTCATCATGTGAGACTTCCAAGTGTGATGGTTATGTGATGTGAGTAACTCAACTAAAGAGTCTGCCATGAAACCCTGCACCTGTACCTGCTTGTGTTTTTTATTATTATGTGATCTTTCAGAATAGATAGAAGATGCAAAAGGGTTTGATTTTTTTGAGAGTTTTGGTGTTCTGGTTTTTTGATATAAATGACAAAAATCAAGGAAAAAGCACCCCCCACAAGAGATAAACCCAAACCCTAGTACAAACTAAGAAAGTGGAAGCAATGCATAAGAAAAAACTACTTCAAAAAAAATTCTCCTCTACCTGGTGAAAATTCTGATAAAATAAATCACATATTTGAATAGAGCATGTTAAGAGCTTTCCAATGCCTATTCGAGTTTGAAAAACGGAGTCCGTTTGCACCTTTTACGGCCCCGGAAGTGAAGAAAGAAGACCTCACTTTGACTGAAAAAATAATATCCAAACTATTAAAATAGTGAAAAAATTCCTACACCATTAGATCAGTACCAAAACCAGCTTTCCAATGCTTATTTCCATTCAAAAAACGGAGCTAAAATGCCCGAGTTATGCCCGTTTGAATGAAAGTTGCTCCAATGTGCTCAATAAGACCCCCATGACCCTCAAGGGTTTAAAATAAGGGCCCCTGGTCCTATCAGCGACTAGGGGTTTGGTGGCTAGGAGCTAAAGCCGAAGCCCTTGGTCATGAATGTGATTGTGGGTAGGTGCTGGAATGGCCGATAGGGGTGTTGACGGAGCTCGGAGCCCACGGGGGCGGCAAAGGTCGACGGCGCGGAGTGGGTGGCGGCCGAGCAGCGCAGCCAGAGTAGTGGCCAAGCGACGCGATGGCTGGGCAGTGGCCGCCAAGTAGCTCACCGGTGGTGTAGCCTGTTTGTATGGGCAACGCAAGAAAAACAAATAAAAACCTTTGTTTTTTTTATTTTTAAAATTTTTTTTTGTGATTTTTGCTGCGGATGGAGTGCCTTGGGGCCGTACGGCCTTAGGGAATTTTTTTTTGCTTCCTTGGTCAACTGTAACCAAAATCAACAAATGAACAGTCGATTTAGGGGTTTTTGGGCGCTGCAAATCCAATGGCAATGCTTGTTTGGGCCCAAAGTGAACCCAAAAATAGGAGTATGCCGAATCCACCAAAAAAAAACTTTGGAACCCTAGATCTACTTCCAATTCAAAATACTCAAAACAAGAACAAGCAATTGTAGATCTGAAGCTCTGATACCATGTTGGAGTTGAGAAGATACAACTACATAGGAGCCCAGTGACCTCTGCAAGCAAAGAATACCTGTTAGAAGGAGAAGCAAAGAGAAGCAACAAAGAGAATGCTCAAGAATGTGGAGCAATGTATTCACCCAAAATGTAAAATGAATAATGATACAAAAGAGAATTTTTCAACCTCATATAGGTCAAAACCCTAAAAAGGAAAACCCTAGGCTTGCAGATTAATAATTAATAAAGTAATTAATTATTACGCTCCTAATGTTACCTTAAGTGTAAAAAGAGATAAAAGGGAACTTTAAGTAATTAAACAAATATTGTTTAATTAATAAAGTAAATAACCAATTACTCTAACAAGAGCAACATTGGAGTTAATATAGGATTGGTTATTATCTCCTACACTTTTTTTCCTATATATAGACAATCTTGAAGAATGGTTTAATTGGAAAGGTGGAGATGATGTTCTCCTAGGGAAATTTATTGTTAAGCTTATTTGGTAAACTGATAATCCTATTTTGATTACTAGGTCTACTAAAGGGTTATAATCCTAGCATTCATTTCGCTTGCACTTTTATAAAATTTTTGTAGCTAATTTAAAAATATCCCTTACACATCTAGTTTACATTTATCTAGTTTATATAACTAGTAGACTTATTCACACTAGCTTAAGTTCACTTTGTGTTTTAGTTGCTTCACGTCATAGACACATGACACATGATCTCACACTTGTCACAAATAATCTACATCTGTCACACCTCTTGGAGGGTTAGATAATGATAAAATCTTATCTTTATATGTATTTGTTGTCTTAAATATACAAGGAGTTGTTTTCTACATTTCATACACTTTATTGATAGTTTTTTGTCTTATTTTGTTGAATGCATTTTCTTGGATAAGATATTGAATTCATCTTAATGTTGATCCAAAATGGTATCAAAGCTATGAATTTTAATTCCCTTTCCAATTTTAGTTAATCCTCCACTTAACCCTATCATAGGTGTTTCATAGAGCTAAATGAACATCACCATCACATCTAAAAGGCCAAATTAGCTAGAAGTTCCTATCAAATACACTTATTTCATCACTATTATTTTTTGCAAAAGAAATTAGGATCCCTTACCTCCATTTACGCTATGACTTTACAAAATTTATATTTTTGAGGAAAAAATTATTTTTCATTTAAAAATAGATTAATTTTTAGGTGGCATTTTCTTTTCATGATAAAATTATGGGAAAAATTCAAAAAAATCAACTTCTAAATCATGGTTTGAGGTTTAATTTTATATTTTCGTAGGGAGAAAATCCTATGCCTTTTTTGGAGGGAGTATTTGGTATTTTTTGTATGTCCAAAATTATCTACTATATTTGTAGGGAGAATTTATTGAGAAGTGGCTCAAGGTATCAAACCTCAACATTCTATGGACTTTGCACATTATTTACACCAATGGTCGAGCATAAAACATTTGACCTCATCATAGAGCTCACAACCTCTTACCCATTTGTATCATCCACACTCTCCAACTACAACCTCATACCTACTCACAAGTAGCCACACCCTACATGGTGGCTTCACCTTCCAAGTAGCATTAAAAATAGACTATGTCATTTTAATGGTGAAATATAGTCCTTTAGCATCTAAATTATATTGCTTTACACTCATGCCTTCTAATTTTCCAACATTCTTCCTTTAATTGTAGAATAGTTAACATTGTATGTTAACATTCCCACAAAATAACACTACATATTTTATGACAATTGCTATTAATTCATGAATCAAACATTTCATGTTAGTTTTTAATGTTATACTTGTATTAATATTTAACCCCTAACCCTTTTTTTTAATTGTACAACATTTTATGCTAATATTCACTTATATAGTCACCACTAGAAGTTATAATAACTACTAGAATTTTAAATTGGCAATTATATTTAGTGTTAACATTATATTTTCTTTCTTCCACTATAACAAGGTTGGACACTGGGCTAAAAATTATCCAAGAAAGATCTCGAAGAGCAAACCTAAGGTTTGGAAGGCTAAGGAAGGAAAGGTTGTGGTAGATCCTATGGAGGGTTTTGAGAAAGATGGAAATGAAGATGTGATACAACTTATCTTTGTCTTGAAGCTCCCCTCTCCTACTCAATTGGTGGAACTTAGGGACCACATTTCATCTGCTAAAGAATCTATCCCCATAGATTTGATAAAGTCTCATCGAGATTCTTAGGGATCTTACTTCATTGAAGAGAAGAGGGATTCAATGCCCTGAAGGGTTGGAATGTGTTTTTCCTCTCCATCTCTTAAAGGAATAGATCATTGATTGGTAATGAAATGGCAGGGTTATTTCTCTCTTGTAATATTGTTTAAGAGGAAGCCAAGTTTTAAAGGAAATATGGTATGCTCTCTCTTAAGGAGAAACCTTTCATTGTAGTGAAAGTAAGAAACAAGAAAAAATTGGATTATGAGTCTGAGCAAATGGGTCAAGGTAGACCCTCCTCCCAAAAAATAAGAGAAGGAAATTAAGAAGGAGATTGTTGAGGGAGTTCAAAAAATCCCTTTGAAATGTGCTCTAAGATCACATCCTCTAAGCATAAATGAAGATAATATCTTCAAATATTAGGGGGTTAAATCATGTACATAAACATGATCTCTTGAGAAACATTATTTGAGATCATAAATTGGATCGTAAACTTGATACAATCTGAAATCCTTATGTGTTTGAAAAGCCAAAAATAGCCTAATAGCTTCCATTATAGCCACTAGAGAAAATGTCTCCTCAAAATATATTCCTTCTACTTATGAGTAGCCTTTACACACAAGTCTTGACTTGTTTCTCACCACTTCTCCATTCTCATTTAGTTTGTTCTAGAATACCCACTTAGTTTTAATAGCATTCTCGTTTGTTGGTCTTGGGACAATTTTCCAAGTTTAATTCTTCTCAATCTACATTATTTCTTCTTCCATGGTTTTGACCTAATATTCATCTTTGCATGCTTTGATCACTATTTTAGGTTCAACTTTGGAAAGTAAACATAGTTTTACCTATTGTTTTACCATAACAACCTTTTTTCTTGTCAACGCACCTTCAATTTTGTCACCAATGATCTAATTTTTAGAATGTTTCTTCTACACATACTTAGGAGTCTGAGGGATCCTTTCTAAAGGTTCTTCCTCTTCAATTTGTACTTATTTTTCTTTATCTTTTTCTTCTTCCTTGCAAGAAGACTCATTTGATTAATATCTATAAATCATGATCAATGAATTCTTATGTAAGTCTCCATCCACTTTGACACTTTCACTTTCAACAATTTTGTTCAACCTCTTCTATATTGGTAAGCTTTTCTTTTTGTAGAATACCAAGGAACATACCTTCATCAAATCTTGTATCAAAATTTCCTAAGTTTTCTTCATCTCTTCTAATATAGTATTTTCTTCCAAACACTCTAAAATATTTGACAATAGGAGTCCTTCCATACCATAACTCATAGGGATTCTTTGAACTATTTTCTCTTGTGTGTACTCTATTAAGTATGTGTTTTCTTTGTAATCAACTGCATAACCAATCCACTTGTTCTAATGGCATATTGAATCAAGCTTTAATGGTGCAAAGAATTACTATTGTTATAAGAGATTCATCACAAGAGGTTCATCAACAACAGTCTACTTATATGGAACAAGGAAATCAGGATGTTACCCTGTTGATTTGGAAAGGTGAGGAGTTTTGTGAGGTCAATAATTCACAAAATCAGTCAGATACTCCTATAGAAGTCAATACCAAGTCTAAGAAAAGGGTTATTGACTTAGGACAATAGGATGATGAAGGGAAAAAATAGTCATCTACTAGTTCACAAGGCTAATTAAAGCCTTCTTCTTCTCAAAACATTCAAGTTATGTTGAGAGCTCAACCTGTAGTTGGAAAAGATCAACCTAAGACACCGATTCAACCAACACATGTACAAGGGAATGTTGTTGTTCCTAAAGGACAACAAAAGGTTAGTATTGGTAGTTTCAATATTTTAGATCATATGAAGAAAACACAAAATGTTAATGTTTCTATGTGGGATTCTTTAGCTCTTCCTAGGTAGAAAGATTTGTTACATGAGGCATTGCCAAATTTTTCTTTGTCTATGAGGTGTCTAATCAATAGTCCTCTAGGGTTGTGCTTGCTAATGATTAACAAGATAAAAATGAATAGCCTACCAATGTAGTCAAGCCACCCCCATTTTATGTAACTTTAATTGTTGGCCATAATTTAGTGCATAATTGTATGATCAACTCAAGTGCTAGCAATTATGTAATGCCCAAGCAAGTTATTGATAAGTTGGGAATTAAGTATGAACCATTAGAAAATGGGGTAGTTCAACTAGATGGCACTGTTGTTAATACAATAGGAGTTATCAAAAATATGAGTCTTACCTTGCACACATGTCCAAACTTCTTTATACCTCGGGATATTTATGTCATAGATTTGTCCCCATATTTTTCAATATGTTTATCAATAGACTTCATTGTTAATATTGGAGGATACTTGTCTTATGATTGGTCTCATATGCTCTTTAGGACTAGGTATGTCACCAAGGTCACTATAAAATCAAAACCTATCTCTAAAGACCATATTGAGCCCTATAACCCAAGTGTTATTAATGTAGTGGTTGTTGTTAATTACACTCTTTTTGATAGTGAAGAGGTTCTTGCAGCCAATGAGACAAAAACATAGATTGAGGATATCCCTAATTTCCTTCTAGATGAGTGGGAAGTTAAGAATGCGCATAAAGGTAATCTTGAGAAAAGTGTTGAACAACAGTCCAATCAAAAATAAAATAAGGTATGGAAGATGTATTTTGATGGTTCAAGGAGTAGGAATGGTGCTGGAGTTGGTTGCATGCTCATTTCTCCTACTAGTGACAAGTATTATTTAGCCTATAGGTTCACATTCAGTTTCACTAATAATACACCTAAGTATGATGCTTTGATTCATGGTTTCCAATGGGAAAAAAGGATAGGTATTTGTTGTTTACAAGTTTTTGGTGATTCAAAATTGATTGTTAGTCAAGTAAGAGGTCTCCATACTACTAAAAATGATCTTGTGAAGTCTTATAAGCATAGATTATGGGATCTTATTAAATATTTTCAAGCTTATAATTTTTTGTCCATTCCTAGAAATGAGAATAAACATGTTGATAGAATAGTTGTCATAGGAGCTCAATATGATATCCCCAGTGACATCAACATTACTAGGGAGCCATAGTATGTAAAATTGATTGTTAGATATTTTATTCCTAACAATAATGAGCATTGGAAAGTCTTTGACAACGATCAACAAATCATAAACATCTTGAGAGAAGAAGAAAAAATTTCTAATGATAATCAAGAAAAATTCAAATAGTAGTATGAAGATCAAATCATATAGCTGAAAAACAAACAAATTGTGTAAAGGCTTGGTGACATTGGAGTCAATTTTCAATGTTGATGACCAATTAAGAAAGGAAAAATCCAGCTTTCATATCAAAGAAGATCATTATCAAGGTATTGAGATCTTTAAGGATAAGTTATTGAAGTTGGGAAAGGTATGTACATTAGAAGAGAGGCATGCATTTGTCTTACTTTGTCAAGATTTCAGTAATATTTTTGCATGGGAATATTCAGATTTGAAGGGTTTTGATCCTATTATTTCCCAACATACCATTGACCTTGAGCCTAATGCCAAACTTGTAAGAAAAAAATAGAGGCCTCTTAACCCCAAGCTTGAGCCCCTCATGGTCAAATAATTGAATACTCATTGAGAGAAAAATTATTTTTCCAATCAAACATACCTCTTGGGTATCCAATCTTGTTCCCGTGAGGAAGAAAAATGGTGAAATCAGAATTTGTGTTCATTTTAGAGACCTTAATAGAGCCTCCCTAAAAGATCATCACCCATTACCTTCCATGGAATAGATCCTTCAAGTTATTTTTGGTTCTAAGAGGTTTTCTTTATTAGATGGCTTCTCAGGATATAATAAAATTTTAGTTAAGGAGTAGGATTAGTTTAAAAAAAATTTACAACTAGATAAGGCACAATGGAATACAAGAAAATTCCATTTGTTTTGTCAAATACTGGAGCTAATTTTCATAAACCTATGGACATGACTTTCAAAGGTTTGATGTATTAAATTGTACTAGTTTATTTGGATGACAACTATTTTTTCAAAATATCCTAATGAACACTTTGCTCACTTGAAAATGATCTTTGAAAGGTGTAGAAAGTTTGGTATATCTCTCAAACCAAATAATTCTATGTTTTTTGTCCATGAAGGTAAGTTGTTGGGATACATTGTATAAAAAAATGGCATCAACATTGATCCAAAAATAGTAAATACAATCCTTTTTGTTCCTTTACCAACACACAAAAAGGATCTACAAAGTTTCTTGGGTAGAATCAACATTGTTAGAAGATTTATTCTAGGATGTTGTTGAGTTATTAATGCCTCTTACTTCAATGTTAAGGAAAAATATTTCTTTCAGTTGGACCAAGGAAGGAAAAAGGAGTTTTGAGCTTATTAAAGAAGCACTTGGAACTGCTCCTACTTTGTTAAATCCAAAATTTTAAAAATATTTTATATTGTATGTATATGGGAACATTGATAGTATAGAATCTATGCTAGTTCAGGAGAATGATCATGTTTTGGAGTAGACTTTAGCCTTTTTCATTCAAGGTCTTACAGATTATGAACTTAAGTACTCTTTTTTGAAAAGCATGTACTTGTTGTTATTAGAAGTTTGAAAAAGTTTAGACACATGCTTTCTAACAACAAGATTAAGTTTTTGGTTGCTCACCCTTCAATTAAGGATTTTTTGCTGAGTAAGGACTTGGATGGTAAAAGAGTTGGTTGGGTGACTAAGGTGATGGAGTACGACATTGAGATCAAGGTTACCAAGCTAATTAGAGGCAAGGGTATATGTGAGCAGCTTGTGGGTAACCGTAACAACATTACAGAAGAAGAAGAAGAGGACAATGTCCTAGCTCTTCAAGATCAAGAACAAGTTGTTGTACATGTTTCTTCTACAATTTGGGTACAAGAAATGATTCATTTCTTGCTAACTGGTGAGTGCCCTCCTGGTTTGAATAAATAAAAAAGAGGTACTATAGGTTGTAGTCTATACCTTATGTAGTTTTAAATGGTTTACTTTATAGAAGAGATTTCTATGGTGTCTTCCTAAGATGCATAGAGGCTAATCATGTTGATAAATTTTTACATGAGTTTCATGAAGGATTGGTTGGAGGAAATTTCTCACCAAGAGCTACAACTCTCAAGATAATGAAAGGAGGATACTACTGGCCTAGTTTATTGAAGGATTCACATTCATGGGTGAGAAAATGCAAGGAGTGTGCAGTTTTTGCAAGAAAATAGAAGTTGGCATCCCTTCCATTGTAGCCAATTCAAATTGAACAACCCTTCATGAAGTGGGGTTTAGATTTAATTGGAGTCATAAATCCACCTTCAAGTGTTGGCCACAAGTGGGTGCTCACAACCACTGATTATTTCTCAGAATGGATTGAAGTTGTGGCACTTAAGGAGGCTAATGAGACAGTTGTTCTAAACTTTTATGAGGAGTTGATAATAAGGTTTGTGGTTCCTAAATCAATAGTTTCAGATAATACACTTGCTTTCATAGGAACTAGAGTATTTGATTGGGCTATTAGAAATGGTTTTTATTTGAATACTTCTTCTAACTATTATCCTCAAGGCAATGGATAGGTTGAGTCCACAAATAATAATCTTCTCAATATTATCAAGAGAACTATGGAAGGAAATCAAAGAGCTTGGCATACCAAGTTAAAATTAGTGTAATGCCCCGCCAAGTAACCCTAAAGGAGGTAGTAATTAATGACTTAAGCGAACCAATTTTTTTTTTAAAGTGTAATTAACATACACATTCACTTACTAATTAACAACAACCTCTAATGCTACAAGGTTGGGATTACTTAAACCCACACAAACATAACCATAACATAAAATTACTTCATGAAAGAAGAATCATACATCATAAGGATACAACATACATAATAAGATAAACATCCAAGATAAAATTTCATAATCATTATCATAATCAATAGTTACATCACTCATTCCCAGAATGAGGCAATAGTACCAATGTATTACAATTACATAATTCCACCTCATAAACATAAGAGGGATAAAAATAACATATGCAAATTAAAATAATACAGTGCAAGAATTAAACACAAGAACCATGAGTTGTCCATTTGGATGTCTCACCACCAAGTACTGAAGATAAATGGGGATCCAACTGTGTATGGTGCATGTTCCACCCAACCAAGTGGTACCCGAAGGCCCACCCCCCATGATAGGACATAGTAACAACGTAACATGTGCAAGATCAACAACCACTAACCAAAGGCAGACACATACTAACTCAACCAAACATCCAATGAACTAAACAAGTACAACTCAAGTACAACTTTCACATCATTGACATAGGTCAAATTTCTTCTAGATATAAAATAGATCAATTATGTTCAAAGAACCATACACATAAAACAAATACTAACAGTTGTCCTAGACAGAGTGTCATCGCACAATTCATAATAAGTTACCTTCATCGGATCTTCATAGGCTCCGATGTTCTTGGTGACCTCTACTAACCCTCGGCCCTCATACTTACTAATGCGAAATCAACTACCTCTCGTGTTGACAAGATAAATGGCTTTTCCATTTCAGGCCTTCCCACTCACTCCAAGCCTAAACAAGAACTTGTGACTATGAGTGAGGTTAGAACTTATCTTTTTAGTGTGTAGTACTCCCCAAATTTTCATTACAATTTTAGCTATCACTTGATTAAACTACTTCCAAAGGTTACCCAAATCTTACCTCTTACGGGCTCTGGCCCCTTCTGGAAGCCACTCTTCTATTCGACAACACACAAAAAAACTAACCACCAAGGGAATCACAAGTGCATACAACCTAGGTATCAAAACCACTCCATCTCAAGGAGGAAAAATAATAGAACTCTCTCCAACAAATGGAGGCAACAAAACACATAGTCCACTCCTTCCATAGGAGGTACAAAACATCCCTATTCGTGGAAACCGGGTAAATACTGAAAAGACACCATGCACTACCCAAGGGAAAAACAACTGGTTGACATAAGGTATCGACAACCCTCATCCTCTAAGATCTTTTGGAAGACTTAAAAATTTGGACTAACACATAATCCCATATCGCAAAACATAACTTGATGAAATAGCTATAAAAGCATTCAAGTCATTAATCAAATCTAATATTTGGATTTCCTAAATCCATACTCATCCAATAGGTATTGTTGACAAGTCAAAGGCACAATAACTAGATCATCTGAAATAATCATATACCCCATTTCCTCTTTCATTATTGGGAATCTTAAACAATTTTAACTCACATCCCTTTGCGAAATACGAGGAAAATAAATCTAAAAGGCAATCACGAGGATATCTCTTTTTTTGGATATACTAAATCCATATCTCTTTCATATTCCAATCACAATGATTCAATTACTCTAATAGAAATAAATAAATAAAAATAATTAATTGCCTCATCAATATAATCAATTCCTACATTTACTTTTAATACAACATAAAACTATTGCAAATTATCTTTTCAATTTTCTATCCAAAATCTATATTGCTTTCAATTTTCTATTTAAAACATGCAATATCTTCAATTTAAAATATCTTCTTTTTTTTCCATATCTATTTGACCGTGCATTCAAATCTTATCTTTTAAAAATAATCTCCATTCACAATGATTACATGCACCTAACTAAAATAGAACAAAATATTAAACTATATATTTAAATATACCTGCTCATGATATATACTCATGCAATATATCCATGCACACAATTATTTGCATTTCTTAAGTAAACATGAAATTATAATCATTCCTATAATCCAACCACACATATATATCTTTTTATATATTTAACTATATAGATATCATTAAAATATATATATTAAATATATTCTATTGTATATTCCCTACTAAACACATTATTGTAATTCCAATCTAATATAATAAAATATGACATATATTATATATATAAATATATATATACAATATATTTAAATATCATAAAAGAAAATTACAAACCCCAATCATTATATACCAATGGCGGACACCACTGTTCACACACCCAAACAAACAAAAAATAAAAATAAATAAATAAAAAGGAATAACACAGGGATTGGGGAGGGGTTGGTTGTAGCCAAACCCCTCTCCTTACTCTCCTTATGCACGACCTACAAGGGACTGCGCTGTCATATGGGGCAACGCTCCCTCCACTATGTGGAGGGCGCTACCTCATAGGGCAGTCACAACCTCCCTAAGAGGGGTGGTGGGGTGTGCATAGCACCCCCACCCAAATACATAGACATACCCATATTAAACAACAACGAATATAATTCACGTTTTTTGCAGAATCCACGATTTCTAGAAACCAAAAGCATTGTATGGACGATGAGTCCCATAATTTAAAATAAAATTTATAACATAAATTATATATATATATATATATATATGTATTATATGTTTATACGTATGTATATAGATATTTAACAAAATATATATATACATATGTATGTATATATAATATATATATTTAACCAAAATTTCAACTTCAAGATAAATTGAAGAAATTTTTCTAAAACATTCACCTACATGTAAAATTATGCAAATTTTCAAGAGAACATCCAAATTTCATAGAGTTTCAACACCAATTCCCTTAATCCATTTTCTTGAATTCTAAAACAATAAAAGAACAATAACACTAACAGGATCTAAATTAAAACCAGAAGTTTCTAAATCCTCAAGGTTTCTCCACCTAATTTCTACAGAGGTTTTTCAAAATAAATTTGATTTTCTACAGAGATTTTTCGAAACCATTTTGTTTTCTACAGAGATTTAAATTCTCTAAAACAACCTAAGTGTGTTGTTCAACCTCTAGGTTTGATTTAAATAACAAAACAATCCATTTCCTCAAATAAATTAAATTCTACAAAGGTTTTCATAATTTCCCTAAAGAATTTCATAGAAACAACAAAAGCTTTAAATTTATTTATTTATTTTCTTTCTTCTTTTCACAAATTCTTTTTCCCAAATACATTTAACAACAAATATTTCATCACTACAATTTAAAAAGCACAACAAGAACAAAACAAAATCACATAAGGAAACCTGATTCAAGAAGCTACAAGTAATAGAAAATTCAAGAAGCTATAGGCAATAGGAAATTTGATGCAGAGCCTCCTCCAAAGATCTCACAATTTCTCTTCAACTGTGCAGTGAATCCAAGCAAGCAAACAATCCAAAAACACAACCAACTTCAACAAGATTTTCTCAAATCAATTCTATAGCCAAAAATTACTTCAAAACATCCTCTGTGCAATTTTCCCAAAATATCCTCTCACACCCGAAGAAGCTTTTTTGCCTCTCCAAAATTCTCCCCATGAATCCCTTTGAAACAAACTCTTCTCATTAATTAAACTTTCACATTTTGGCATAATTGAAAATATCTTCCACAACCAAATCTAATTTTGCATGCAATATAATAAATATAATAAATTAACTCCAAAATTTTGAAAACTAACTTTCATTTTAAAATTCAATTTCAATTCCAAATTCTAATTTAATTTCCACAAATTGAAATTATATTCCAAAATTAATTTTAATTCTTTTCTTTCTTTTAATTTCCTTTCATCCCATTTAATTAATTAATTTAATTATTTAATAACTAAATTTATCCCCATGGATTAAATTTAATTACTTAAATAAATTAAATCTAATTCATTAATTTAAATAATAACTTCTATCAACAAAGCATACTTTTAATTAAATAACCACCAACATGATTTAATGTAATAATTCTAAATAATTATTTCAAATCACGAATCCTTTAAGAATTAAATAACATTAAAGCAAGGCAATAAATGACTCGACACACACGACTGACGACACACTATGGCTAGGGTGTAGAATTGACACAAGTTACCTAGCTACTATCTCCCATTCAACCTCACCATTGGATCGATGCGCTCAAACCTGTGAAACTAGGTGGATTCGATGTCATGTACCTGCAATCCTGAAAACATAGTAACCAACATCATATAATATAAACAACATAAAATACACACCGTGAAGAGGAAATCACAGAATCACAGGGTGCTCGCAAGTGAGTGATGCTAACCCGTCCCCTTCACCAATACACTCATCAAAACTGACACTTTCATCATACATCAAATATTCTCATATGCACTAACATGTTATATCCACTAACATCATTACATCAATTAAAACATGTAAAAAATCATCAGATAAACCAAATCACATCACATAAAATAGGTCATCGCTCTATAAATAGTGATCAAATACACACACAAGACAAAGTATCCGAATATCCATAAACATAAATCAAAGCAAAACAAGGACACATTGTTCAGTCCAAAAAGAAAAATGTAGGGGTGTTACAATTAGCCTTGGGGGCTAATAGAATTAACCCAAAGAGATCAACAAGACTATCACCATACATGCTTGTGTATGGAAAAGAGGCAAGGTTGCCTATATCCCTTGAACTTCCAACCCTTGATCTAGTCAATCAACTTGGCATGATTGAAGAAGAACCTATGATAGAAAGATTGGATCAGTAAGTTGAGCTAGAAGTTATTAGAGGTGAAGCAATGAGGAAGATAGAGAAATACCAAGCTCAAATGAAGAGGTCATTCGATAAGAAGGAATCCCCAAGAATATTCAAGGAAGGTGATATAGTGTTCAAGTGGGATGAACTTAAAAGAAAAACTAGAAAGCATTCCAAGTTTGATGTGTTTTGGAGTGGGCCTTACATTATTACTAAGTGCAAAAATCATAATTCCTTCCAATTGTCTAAATTGGATGGTGACGTGGAGCCAATCCTAGTGAATGAGATTCACCTCAAGCATTGCTTCTAAGGTATGATTTGAATTTTTACATATTCGAGAAGGCTATAGGTGTTAAATAAGTGTTGTTGTACATAGTTTAGATGCAGTTTTCTTTCCCTAAGTGCTTTTTTGCACAGTTGGTTAGTTTTCTCTGAGTTTTGGAGGAGGGGATATAACATAGATGCATAACACAAAGTTGAAGTTTAATGTCATGAACAACCAATATTTACTCAATGGAGCTATAATGAGTTGAAGTAGTTTTAAAATCAGTTACAACAGTAAAAGTGACAAAAATGGACTCAATGCCCAATGGATAAGCAAGGCATGAACTAGCCTTATTTTTTTACCAGGAAAAGATCCCTAGGAGGTTGCCATAAATGTTACTAATTTTTAGCTTCTCGCTTAAATTAGTGAATTTTTAATGGGCAATTATTTGGTGGGGTATAATTTTTTTGATGCATAGAACTTTTAATGAACATCTTCTTTCTAAATGAAGTATTTTAAAGAACTGACTTATCAAAATTATGCAACAAAGACGTTCAAAGGCAGTTCTGGAACAAGGTATGTGGAAATTATCATTTCATCTTGATTACAAAAAAATCATATGCTTCAAATAGTTTTATTTAGTTATTTCATATTGTGTAATTGAAAATAAGTTCAAATGAATATACAAGTCATTACATGATATGAAATAGCTGATTTATTAAAAGAAATGTTTTTGTAATCCCACACAAGCCGTGGGAATGACTAGGTTGATTTGATTTGACAATGAGTATAAACCATACTTATGAAGATCAATTAAAGGAAAAAAAACATAAGAGGAGGTCATGTCTATCATTTCCATAAGGGCTGATGTAGGGTTGACTCTTCAATCTACACTTCTATTATCACATAAGATATAAATTGGTTCATCATATACTACTCTAATATCCTTCAAAGTTTGCTTCATCCATAACACCTATGTGTGGCAAGAATCTATTGTAATGTACTATGCCTTTGTAGTAGATAATGACACTGAATCTTTCTTTTTGCTTAGCCAAGACATTGATTTATTTCCAAGAAAGAATGCACCACCACTTGTAATTTTTCTATCATCCATACAACCTACCCAATCTTCATTCATATAAGCACTCAGAGAGAAATCAGTATCCTTTGGATACCACAAGCCATGTTCTAGAGTGCCCTTCAAGCATCCAAATATTCTCTTCACTGCTGCCACATGTGACTCTCTTGGATCTTCTTGGAATCTAGTCAGAAGAAAAATTGCATGCATGATATCATGTCTAGTAGCAGTTAGGTGTATCATTCCTCCAATCATTGATTTGTACTTTCTATGATCATCCTTAGGAGATTCATCATTCTTGCTCCACTTTCAAATAGTAGCTATAGGAGTACATACTAGTTTAGAGTTTCCATTTCAAATTTCTTCAACATTTCCTTGAAATATTTTGACTATGAAATGAATAAGCTTTTTATGTCTAATTAATTAGTAGTCCAAGAAAGAAATTCATCTCCCAAAATCTCTTGCACATAGCTTCATTCCATCCAAATATTGTTTCATCAAGAAAAACTACCACAATCAAGCTTTATCTTTTTCAACTTTGAAATGAAGATTACTATTTGTGGTACCTTTATTGAAATTTATTGGTAGCAAGTACCCATCCAACCTTGCATACCAAGCTCTAGGAGCTTACTTATTTCCATATAATTCCTTCTTCAATTCGCTAACTATATCCGATTTATCTAATAACTGAAATCCTTCTAATTGTTCAATGTATACTTCTTCCAACTCACCATTCAAGAATGAAGACTTGACATCCATTTCATAAAATTTGAAATCCTTTATATTAAAAAAACCAAAAACATCCTAATAGCTTCCATTATAGCCACTGAAGAAAACGTCTCCTCAAAATCTATTCCTTCTACTTGTGAATAGCCTTTACACACACGCATTCCCTTGTTTCTCACTTCTCCATCCTCATTTAGTTTTTTTAGAATACCCACTTAGTTCTAGTTAGTCATTATAGGGTTTGGTGTGTTGTAATAAGCTATTATTTATAGGTGAAGAAAGATTGAAAGTGGATCAAAAGTGATTTTGTAAAGTTTTCAAGACACAAAAACTCACCTACAAGTTTTATTTCCAACTTTCTGACGGTGAAACTTGGGGGAATTAGAGCCTTAGATCTAGCATCAAAGGACTAAAAAAATAATTTTTAGAGCCTTGCACATAGACCCATTCCCCCCTAGGTGAATATATCTTTTAGCAAAGCCCAAAACACACTTTTGTAGCTAGGTACATACCATCTTAACCTTCTCATATATGTTGGTTAATGATTGTTTTGGCTAATGTTATCATAATAATTCATGTTTCAAGTGTTAGATCTCATAAGTTTTATTGTTAATGTACATTTTTTCTTCTCCCAAAATTGTTGTTCAAACATTTCTGTCATAAGGAAGTTAAGGCAGTATAGTGTCCAAACCTAGGGTTGACTCACCTTGAGAGTAGCAAGTCAATTATATCCATTTGTGACACTATCCCTCTTCATAATGAACATTGAAAATGTGTATCTATGATTAGGTGGAATCCCCCTATTGCTTTTTGGCATAGGTCCCTCATTTTTAGGCCTTCCTATTTCACTCCCCCTTGTTCTTTTATTTCACCTCTCTACCTATCCATCTCTCTCTCTCTCTCCACTTCTCTTTGTCTCACCTCTCTCTCTCCCTATCTCTCTCTACTCTTTGTCTCACTATTCCCTCTCCCTCACATTCCCTTTATCTTCTCTCTTCATCCCTCTTTCCCTCCTTCCCTCTACTTCTCTATCTCTATGTCCTTACCTTCCCTCTCTCACATTCTCCCCCTCTCTCTATCTCCTCTCTCTACTTCTATCTCATTTATTTCTCCCTCCCTCCTTCCCCCCTCTCTCTATCTCCTCTCTCTACTTCTATCTCACTTATTTCTCCCTCCCTCCTTCCCCCTCTCTCTCCTTCCCTATCTACTTTTCATTATCTCTCTCCATTTCTACCTCTCCATCCCTCCTTCCCCCCTCTCTCTCTCCTTCCCTCTCTCAATATCTCCACCTTACTCCTTTCATCTATGCTTCTCTCTCTCTGTCAAACACACACACCATTCTCTCTCCCTCTCATTCTCTTTATCTTCTCTCTTTGTCCCTCTTCCCCTCCTTCGTTCTCTACTTCTCTCCATCTCTCTCCCTCCATCCCACACATATCTCTATCTCCTTCCATCTCTAATTCTATTCATCTCACCTCTATCTCCCTCCCCCCTTCCCCCTCTCTCTCCTTTCCTATCTAATTCTCTCTATCTCTACCTCTCCCTCCATCCTTCCCTCTCTCTTTCTCTCCATCTCTCTTAATAACTCCACTTTACTCCTTTCATCTATGCTTCTCTATATCACCTTTCTCTCAATTTCACCTCCCTCCATCCCCCATATCTCTATCTATCTATCTATCTCTCATTTATCTCTCCCTCCCTCCCTCCTTCCCTCTCTACTTATCTCTATCTCTCTCACCTCTCTCCCTCTCTCTACTTCTATCTATCTCATCTTTCTCTCTCCCTCCCCCATATTTCACTCTCTTTCTCCTTCCCTCTCTACTTTTGTCTATCTCACCTCTCTCTTCTTCCCTATCTACTTCTCTATATGTATCTCTCTCCATCTCCCTCCCTCCTTCCCTCTCTCAATCTACCCACATTCCTCCTTCCTCATCATCTTCTCCATATATCACCTCTCTCCCCCTCCCTCCCCATATTTCTCTCACTTCTTCCCTTTCTACTATCTATCTCACCATTCTCTCTCTCATTCTCTCTATCTTATCTCTCTGTCCCTTGTTTACTTATTTTTATCTCCCTCTACCTCCACCTTCTCTCTATCTCCTTTCCTCTAATCTTGTGTATCTCTTTCTATCTTGCTTCTCTTTCCCTTTGTTGCTCCTTCACCCTCTACTTCTCTCTATATCTCACCTATCTTTCTCCCACCATAGCTCTCCATCCCTCCCTAATTCCCTCTCTTTTCCTATCTACTTCTCTCTATCTCTCTCCCTCTCTCTCTCATTCTCTCTATATCACTTATCTCTCCTTCCCTCTCTACTTCTCTCTTTTTCAACTTTCTTCCTCCCTCCATATCTCCTTACTTCCCACTCTCTCTCTCTCTCTCTCTCTCTCTCTCTCTCTCTCTCTCTCTCTCTCTCTCTCTCTCTCTCTCCCTCTCTACTTCTCTCTCTTTGTCACCTCTCTTCCTCTCTCCCCATCCCCCATATTTCTCTCTCACCTCTCTTCCTCCCTCATATTTCTCTCTCTCTCTCTCTCCCATATTTATCTCTCTTCATCCCTTTCAAATATCTCTCACCATTCTTTCTATCTTACTTATCTCTTTGTCCATCCTCCACTTCTCTCTCTCCCCCCCATATTTCTCTCTCTTATTCCCTTTCTACTCTCTATCTTGCCATTATTTATATCTTACTTATCTCTTTATCCATGCTCAAATTCTCTCAATCTCGCTCTCCCCATATTTACCTCTCTCCCTCTCCCTCTCCCTCTCCCTACCTCTCCCATATTTCTCTCTCCTTCCCCTCTCATCATTCTCTTTCACTCTCTCCTTCCCTCTCTCTCTCCCTCCCTCTCTCAAAGAAAGAGGGGGATGGAGGGAGGGAGAGAGAATTAAGTAGAGAGATGGAGAGAAAAGATAGAATGAAGGGAGAGGTAGAGAGATATAAAGGGGAGGTAGGTAGAGGGAGGGAGAAGTACGTAGAGAGATAGAGAGTAGAGGTAGAAATAAGGGGAAGTGAGAGGTAGAGGGAGAGGCAAGTAGAGAGAGGTAGAGGAGATATAGAGAGAAGTAGAGAGGGAAGGAGAGAGGGACAAAGAGGTAAGGAGGCAGACAAAGTTATGTGTGTGTGTGAGAGAGAGAGTGATAAAAAGAGAGGTAGGAAGATAGAGAACAAACACATATATCTTATATCGCTCAACCATGATGAATGATAAAGGAGTTTGATACAAACTTCAAATAAAATCCATACAACTTAGTGACATATGTGTTATTAGACTCTTCATGTAAAATCCATACAAATATTATGCACAATAGTGAATTCCATTAACCATGACACATAAATAATCCTACCAAGCACATCATGATACAAGCTTATCAAAAAATCCACAAAACGTGTAGTATATTATTCCATATTCACCATTCAAACGTAATAAACACCCATATATGGCATATTCCATTAGAACCATCATACATAAGTCAATTTCATTTAATAGTGATGTATGAACAAGCACACTAGGTATGCCATTATAGTTTGATGTATAGTAACCCTATAATTAATTTAATTCAAACCTAATACATAAGCATACTAGAATATAGCATAGTGACATGCATGTCATTTTACGAAATCAATATCATTGATCCTTATTGTTAAATTTATCCACTTGGATCATTTGTCCCACCTTAAAAAGAAATAGTTCTATTAATGTTAATCCGAGGAAGAAAGTGTGGAAATACTTAGCCTTAGTAGCAATAATTTTTTTTATTTATCATATTTTCAGTGTCAAGAATTCCAGGATTGATCATCTTGTTTTACTTGAAATCACATCAGTCAGTATCTTTGCACTTTTGACAAGCTTTGTGGAAATTGATCTATTGTCGATTAAAGTTCTCTATAGCTTCTTACCCATTATTTAGAAATAAGGGATGAATAGTCAGGAGCACCTTGTATGTGCCTTGTGCATATATTTTCAATAAGCAGGACAAATATCTCTGGATTGTATAACAAGACACCATTTTTGTAACTCAACTCTTGTAGTTGTTATGGTTTCATCCCCTTACTTCTTATGAACTCCTAGTTGAAATTTTTGCTCCTTCCATGCTCTATTAGTCAATTCCATTGCTTTGGATAAGCATTTAGGATGAATACATGCCTAAGTCAAGGATATTTATAGGCAATAGAGCCCAAAAGAAAGACATTGCCACAAACATGACATTTTGTTCAACAACAAGGGCTCATAGATTGCCTGAAGAAAATTGTCATAGAGAAAAACTCACATTATAGCTTGAAAATAGAGTTGGCCTATTGACTGCCCTCCTTCCTTATTCATTGAGCTGGATAGAAGTGTATCCTACATATTTTATAACGTTGGCATGTTGCTTGTTTGCTTCCCTTGTTCCTTTTGATTCTTTTACACTATTCTATAAAGAAGGATAAATTTTTTTTATTAGTTTTCCATCCTATTGTGTGTTTGGTAGTAAGTCTCTTCTTATTCAAATGAGTAACCCACCATAGATGGAAATTGAATTAGATTGACACTATTTTTTATTCATTAGATTATTCTTTTCTTTTCTACTTACTTTAATAAAAAAAATATTTGTCACAATCCAATGTATGCTCGCTTTAATAAAAATGCAAGAGAAAATTGTAGTATGAATTTACTCAGTTTTTGCTAGTTCCTTATGATTCTCATTACAACATTCAACACTTCATGTCTCTTAATTTTTTCTAAAACTTTATTGCAAAATGTTGATTCAACTACCTTTTGTAAAGAAGCATGTAGTCTTTTTACTAGTTTGTCATCTTATTGTAGGTTTAATACAATCTCCTCTGTTTTGAATGAACAACCTACAATGGATTGAATTTGAGCTGGATTAACATTGTGTTCTTCTTATTAGGTTATTCTTTATTGTATCCAAAACCTATGATCATTTGGTGAAGTGTTTTCTTGAGCATTAATATGAAAGTACTAGGATATTCTTTAGAAAAATTGGAGAGAAAGAGAATGCTATTTTTTATATATATGCAATGTTTTCTAAGAATTCATCATTTTCACACAAACATCCAAAGAGAATTCATGATGGTTTGAAAATGAATATCAGTTGAATGACCAAACCATAACCCTCAAACATTACATTGGCATCCCTGCAATATGTAATGGTGACAAAGGTGACCACAAACATGAAAAGGACTTTGAGTGCATCATGCATGGGAAAAGATTATAAATAGAAGGGCTTATCTTTTTCGCACCAGAATGATTGAATGGATTAAAAAATAATGATTAAATTTGTATGCATTCGTACAGCTTTGCTTTCTTCCTATAATGTTGCTTTATTTTCACATAAAAAAAATCACATGAGGAATATGATATTGAACAAAGGTTTGACTGACCTAAAGGAAATAATACAACAATCTTCAATGTTGTATACAGGGAGCAAGAAATATTACAACAAATAATTAACTATCAAGAAATTAAATTACTAAATTTAAGTTTACCTAGAACAAACATCATAATCATACATAACCTCTAAATTCTCCAAAAATGTCTGAATTCTTTGGACATACCTCAACAAATGAATTTTCTGCTCACATTCAAGAAATAGAACTCCTCCAACCTAAACCCTCTACAAATTAACAGGTATACCATATAAAACATGTTGGAATCTTCATCTACAACTGCAGATTAACTAAAAAAGGTTTAGTGAGACATCATCAACATTAAAAACTAGAAGATACTGCCATAATCTTAAATAAAATAAATAAATAAAACTTCGAGGAAAAAACCTTTCACTCTCTCATCTTGGAATTCCACCCAAAAAAAAAAATCAACAAAGAAAGGTAAAGTTGAGGTTCTTTCTAGCTGCTTCGCAAAGTCTTCACAATCACATCAACAATCTTCTAACTAAAATATTATTCTGACTAGAGTCCATGAAATTTGGAGACACCCTCCTTCCAAGAGACAAAGAATCCAATAGATGGGGTTTTTTCACCCTCCTAAGAAACAACCCTCACAAAGTTGAAGATGAAACTATTGATTATCAAGGTGAAGAAAGCTTGCAATATGAACTTAAATAAGTAAATGCAAATCTGAATTATGTAGATTAACCTTTAGCCTTAGTGTGAAAAAAGAATGAGAGAGAGAGATAGAAGAATCATAACACATGCAACAACAAATTTACGTGGAGAAACCCTAAAGGGAAAAAAACTCCAAAAAATTCAGCAGCACCCTGTTACCCTGCAAACCTACAAAACTTAATTGAATAACTCTAGCTCAAGGCCCCAATTTAAAGAGATTTGTGAGGATGAAAACCACAATGGTTTCACCAAACAATAGGCAGAAATACCACCTAGAAAAACCCACGCCTCCCTGCTTGAAATGGTCAAAAAATACCAAAAATAGCCTCTTATAAATGCTCTTACAACTGTCATAAGGCATCTCTCATGCATGGGCACTTGGGGTCTAAAAATAGCATATTCTATCATAGCAAATCTGTCATACTGTCATATAATCTTATGAAAACTGTCATACATGTCATAGATTCTCTTACAACACCCTTTTTTGACCCAACAACCTCATTCTAGAAGATTCCAAAGTGGGACGCCTAACTATTTTATCCTTTTCCAAAAGGGCGAATGGTAACAGTAATGTTGCATTTACATTTTCTCTTTCACCACCATTGGTCAAACAGTTTCACCTCTTATGTGTAAATGTGCAAAACACTTTAGGAGAATAATTAATTAAAGGATTTACAAGGTTGATGGCACCTAAATCCTAGCATTCTCCCACTTGACATCATACATTGTAAATTACACCCATAGAGATACAATTACATAGAATCAAGTACAATGATTAAGGCCCACGACCTTCCTACACCAAGAGAACTTATCCGTTGTGACTAGCTTCATAAAATAATCTACAATATTATCCAAAGTGTCAACTTTTTCAATCAAGACCTATCCATTCTCAACCATTTCTCACACAAATTGATATTGAACATCAACATTTTTAGTACGAGCATGATACATAGGATTTTTAGCTAAACATATGGCACTGACTATCACATCTGATCCTCACTATCTTGCAATAAAAACCTATACCATTACCAAGTCTCTATAACCAAACCACCTCCTTAGAAGCATGTGTTGCAACCATATACTCTGCTTCAATGGTATATAAAGCAATTGTAGTTTGTCTTTTACTCATCCAACTCATTGCACCTCCAAAAAAAGTAAACACATAGCCACTAGTGGCCCTTCGACTGTCCAACTCACCTACCCAATTTACATCAGCAAAACCTTGTATGTCCAATGAATTATCAACATAATTAGTACCATGATCAACCAAACAATAATCAAAAGTGCCTTGCAAATATCTGAATACCCTTTTAACAAAAGTCCAATGTTCTATACCAGGGTTAGACATAAATCTGCTTAGAACTCCCACTGCTTGGGCTATATTTGGTCTAGTACAAACCATTGCATACATTAAACTATTGACAACACAAGCATAAGAAACTTTAGACATTTCACCAATATTCACTAGTTTACTTAACTTAGTACTAATAGGAAACAAAATATTCACTGGTTTATAGTCTTGCATATTAAACCTCTGCAAAATAGTGTTAGCATACTTACTCTGACTTAACCAAAGATTTATGTGAACCCAATCCCTAATGATTTCCATCCCAATAATATATTTAGAAGCCCCTAAATCTTTCATATCAAATGTGCCAAAAAGCTGAGTTTTAAGCTCCCTAATCATTTCCTTATTGTTACCAATGAACAACATATCATCCACATATAAGATAATAATCGGTATTTGATCATCAATAACTTTAAAATAAACACAGTGATCCTTTTCACTTCTAACAAAACCCAACTTTAATGCAAAGGCATCACACTTTTGGTACCACATCTTAGGCGACTATTTTAAACCATATAGAGACCATTTTAACCAGCAAACCAAGTGTTCTTTTCCTTTCACAACAAAACCATCAGGTTGTTTCATGCAAATTTCTTCCTCAAGATCCCCATGCAAGAAAGAAGTTTTAACATCCATTTGTTCTATTTCTAAATCATAAGCAGCAACAATGGATAAAAGGAATCTAATAGAAATTAATTTAGAAATAGGAGATAATATTTCACCAAAATCAACTCCATCTCTCGAGGAGTATCCCTTGGCCACTAATTTGGCCTTGTACCGTCCCAACTTACCGTTTGCACCAAACTTCTTTTTATATACCCACTTACAACCAATGGCCTTTCTTCCTTTGGGAAAACTAACAAGATCCCAGGTGTCACAGTTTTCCAAAGACATCATCTCATCCTGCATGGCCTACATCCAAGACTCACATTCTTCTGAAGATAGAGCCTCCCTGAAAGATCTAGGTTCATCATCAGTATATAACAAATAAAATTTATAACAAAAATCAGGTGGGCTATACCTATCAATTGGATTTTCGTTGTCTTGTGGACCTTCTCAAAGGTGGAGTAAGAGGTTCCTCCTCATGTTCATCCTCATTGTTTTCAACTTCTTTTGTTATAATAGATTCTTTAGAACCCTCTTCTTTTTCTCCATATTCTTGTCCATCTCTATGTTCTTCCACATGTGCATCTTCTTGCTTAGTTTCAAAATGCACTGTCTTTGAATTTTCCTTTGGTCACTCACCTTCAAAGTTAGCTCTAAATTCCCTAAAAAATTACATCTCTAGAAATGATCATCTTTCATGTTAGTGGATTCCAAAGTTCATAACCTTTAACATTTTCACCATAACCTAAAAAGATGTATTTTTTAGATTTGGGATCCAATTTAGACCACTTCTCTTTAGGAACATGAACAAAAGCCTCACAATCAAAGACCCTTAAATGTGAAACTGAAGGCTTTTTACCCAACCACATTTCATAAGGTGTTTTATCAACGAGAGCTTTACAAGGAGATTTATTAATTAAATAACAAGCAGTACCAATAGCTTTTGCCTAAAAGCATTTATCTAACTTAGCACTACTTAACATGCTCCTAGCTCTTTCCATTAATGTATGGTTCATTCTTTCTGCTACCCCATTTTGTTGTGGTGTATAAGGTGTAGTCTTTTGCCTAACAATTCTTGCATATTTACAAAACTCATCAAATTCCTTAGAACAATATTTAACCCCTTTGTCAGATCTCAATACTTTTATCTTATAATCTGTTTGCTTTTCAACCAATATCTTAAATTCCTTAAATTTGGTGAAAAATTCAGATTTTGTATGCAAAAAATAATCCAAGTATATCTTGAGTAATCATCAATGAAGGAAACATAACAACAAGATCTACCCAAAGAATCTGTGTCCACTAGATCACATACATTTGAATGAATTAGTTCTGAAAATCCATTAACTTTATTAGTTCCTTTAGGAAATGATGACCATTTTTGTTTACCAAACACACAATCCTCACATAAATCATTTTTACCAACAAAATAATTAGAAATACCATCTACTATTTTCTTATCAAGTATGGTCCTAATGTTAGAATTAGGTGTTGTACACCTTGCATAATTCTTATAATGTTGGGGCCACTTTATGTTGTATGTGACATTGAGACTTAATTGCAAAATGTAACTATTTAATATTGGGGAAAAATAAAATATAATAAAGTACCCAATATTAAATGTGGGGTCACATGATTTTGTAAGTTCATGGTTTTGGGCACATGGTTTATGTAATACCACTTGGTGGTTTTGTGGGAGCTTGCTTCTATAAAAGCAACCACAAGGGTAGTTGTTTAGGGTTGGAGAGTTTTGTTGCAGGTGGTTAAGCTTGTGCATGTGTGAGGGTTTGAAGCATTATATGGGATGTGTGGATTCATGCTTGGTCACATGGAATGCATGGATAGCTTGTTGCTTTAGAAGTGTTCATGGAGTCTCTGAAGATGTATTGTAATGGGTTTTCATTGCTGAATAATACATGAAGTGTGGATGCTTTTGGAGGCTAGGTTTTTTTCCCTCTTGAGGGTTTTCCCATAATATATATTGTGTCATTTTTTGATGGGTATGTTGTCTATTCTCTTGCATGTTGATTTTTATCACTTATTTGCATGGATCTCTATATTGGGTTATGTGAAAATTGTCATTAAATGTTTGTAAGTTTCCTAACAAGTGGTATCAGAGCCATGGTTGTGGTTGGATAACCCTAGGTTGAGAAAAATTATTGCTTAAGTTTGAATCTATGCAATCCATGAGAAAATGAAAGACATGGTAAGATATGAGGGTTTTGTAGGTGTTTTATTATAGATATGAGGGTTTTGGGTTTGCTGTTATGATGGGTTGTTTGCATATTTGGGGTCTGCAAAATTTTGGGCAAATAGGGTTTCTTGGTTGTGCATTCATTTGAGGGTTTTGTGGGAGAAATTTTATAGATGACCTCCTAGAACAAAATGGACCTCATGGTTGGATCTGGGTTGGTCGAGAGATGAAGATTGATATATAACTCGACCTATTTCTGTTACTGTGAAAAATTTCAAAAAAAAATTGCCTATACCCCTGTTCGGCCATACGGATGTCGACGGTACAGTCGTCAATTTTTTTAAAAAAAAATTAAAAAAAATTCCCGTCGGTGAAAAATTTAGACCTGCAAAAATGAAAAACAAAAAATCAAAAATCTTGATAGAAAAACATTATTGGTCGGTGAAAAATATTATACCAGCGTACTCTCAACTTGCAAAAATTCCATATGTCAGCCTTCATAAAGTCTTAAACTTTGAATATTGAAAGAAGGGAAGTGGCTGCATGAAGTTTAAATGAAATCCTTTCTAATCATTACCCACCCCACTTATTAAACCTTTTTTTTTTAAATTAAATTGCTTTTCATTAATGGATCGGTTCCATGCATTTGGAGTTTTCTAAATTAAATATTAATTGAAAAATCCGCCAGTTTTAAATTTTGAAAAAAAAAAAATAATAATAATAATATTTGCTTTGGAGTGGGACTCACCAGAATTTGCCTTATAGCTAGATTGGAGCAATTTTACTCTGGGAGGCATATCTTTCACCCACGATGTCAGTTTTTCGACTTCTTGGACTTGTTGGAAAGGTGACTCAGAGTTCTACGTTGTGGTATCAGAAAATTTTCAGTTTTTTTAAGTTTTGACAGTGTTTTTCTTGGTCAAATTCACATGTTTGTTTTGAGTTTCAAGAGGGCATATCGGGTGCATACGGAGTCGGATTTTGGACTTTGAATAGTCAACAGAAAGCTTGTTCAGAGCACTACATAGTGGATCATATTTTAAGTTATTTTGGCATGGTTTATTTGCTGTTTTCTTTATCTGAGCTGTTTATGGGTTATGTTGACTATGGTGATACTATGAGTTTATGAATTGTCGGATTTGGGAGATTTGATGTTGGATTCATTTTATGCTCAGTTGTACATCTCAGATTATTGTCTCATTTGACATGGTTACCAGTGTATGGTTGGATTTGTATGTTGCATTGTTGTATCTACAAGTTGTGCAATGTTGTAGGTGGTTTATACTTACATGTTGCATTTATGACTTGGATATGGGTTGTCTTTGCCCATTGATATTTCACTGTTGATGCATATTCAGTTTTTGGTGGCTTGGTTTAGTCACTTGGTTTGTTGTTTTTTGATGTCATGTTGAGGAGGTGAGATGGTATTACCAGGTACAGTCATGATATGAGACCTATGTAGTTGACTATGATTATGCAGATATGTGGACACGGTTGGGTGATATTGGTACATTTGGTGGTGATCATGGTGTCATGGATGTTTCTTGTGCATTAGAGACTTTGGAATGTCATGATGGTTTATGCAAGTGTATTGTTGGTGGTGTTGGATTGGATACTGATTCAGGTTGTGGTGGTGTATCTTCTTGGTTTGAGGAGATTGGTATCACGATGTCATGGATAGCTTGGTTACACGGTTCAGTGGGAGCTTTTGACAGTGATGGATTGGTGGTGATGGTTATGATGGTTTGGCAGTGTATCTTCTTGCTTTAAAGGATGGTTATCATGTTGTCATTGAGAGCTTGGATTCATAGGTTTGGTGTGATCTTATGACAGTAATGCGGTGTTGGTTGTGTACATCATGATGCCATGGGATTGCTCGGTATAACGATTCAGTGGGAGCATTTGGAAATGATGTGGATCCATTGTTGATTATGGATGGTTGTCTTCAGTAGGAGTTGATTGGTGTCATGGAGGAGCTCTTGGATTATGTGTGCTATAGTGAGAGTTCATTGACATCAGGTGCTGGAGATGTTGAGGTATTTTTTATGACTTGTTGGTTTTGACAGGTGATCTGTAATGCCCCGCCACGCAACCCTAGAGGAAGTTTCAATTCACTAAACAAGTGAACTAATTTTTTTTTTAAAAGAAGTGAATTAAACCCACATGTTCAACTATAAATGACAACATCCCCTAGGGTTACGTAACTGAGATTACATAAATCCCCATTAACATACATCATCTAAATTACATTGAAAGTAAATAAATCAAGTAATAACATTCAACAACATAAAAAGATACGAGATAAAAATTGAAGCATTCATTACATAAATCTAATACATACATCTATTACAATCCTCATTCCCAAAATGAGTCAAAATACATAAGTATGATCATTACAAGGTCCACCTCATAACACAAGAGGGGTAAATCAATATCATTACAATATGAGATACAAAGTACAAGAATTAAAAGTAAGAAATGCGAGATGTCCATCAAGAAGTCTCGCCACCAAGTACTGAAGATCAAGGGGACCCAACGGTTTTGGTGCATGTTCCACCCAACCATGTGGTACCCGTAGGCCCACCCCCCATGCTAGGAGATAGTAACAAAGTAACATGGACGAGAAACATACTACCTCAACCAAAGTCAGACTCATACTGATACAAGCTGACTCAACCACAAATATGCACATTATACGTTTAACTCTAAACATGGTTACATTGCTTCTAGACATAATATAATCAAGTGTGCTAAAGAAACCTTACGCACAACATAACACAGTGTTATCCTAGACAGAGTGTCATCGCAAGGTTTGTCATGAGATATCCTCAGGGCATTCTTTGTAGGCTCTAGAAATCCTAGTGGCCTCAACCGAATCCCGGCACTCATACTAACTCAAGCGGTATCAACTACCTCTTATAAGGACAAGATAGTGATCTTGCCATTCCAGGCCTTCTCACTCACCCCAAGTCTAAACAAACCCTTGTGTCTGTGAGTGAGGTTAATTTATCTTGGTTAATGTGAACTACGTCCTAGTCCTCTAAGTACATTTACTTTAGTTCTCAGTTGTTAAAATCACTTCTGGAGGTTACCCGGTTTACCTCTTTGGGCTTCGGCCCCTAACAAAAGTCACTCTTCTAATTGGATAACACACTACACAATCTAACTCCAAGGGTTACTCAAGTGTTACAGAACTGAACCAACATGCTTTCTCCTATCCTAGGAGGCAACCACAAAGAAATCCACTCCAACACTAGGAGGACACTAGATACTTGTAACACTACCCAAGGGAAATCAAAACAATAGTTTAACAAGGGAATGACCCACGTTTTTCTAGAAGACTTTACAACCCAACTACTCAACACTCATTCACAACATACTCATTAAAGGATACATAAATGAACTCATGCATTGACAATGAAAAGTTCTATATTTGGTTATCTTAAAACCATGTTCCTATCTAATGCTTTTCGTAGCAAAGTAAAATAACTCATTCAGGACTTTACATTAACCAATCAATATTTTATTAAATACGTAATCTCTACAACTAAATCAAATCATGAGCAATAATAAATTTGACTATAATTAATTGTCTAAGTTGTTGAATGTTCCTATGTTTAACAAGGTATAAAATACACACATTTACAAAGAAAAACACCTCATATTAATATGCACTATTAAAATCAATATTTTTCTTGATCCAATAAATCGATTATACAAGAAAAACTTTAAATAAAATTACATAAACAATATATATAATATTAATTACATTCTATATATATATATATATATTAAATATTATATATATTCATATATAATATAAAATACATATAATATATATATATAAATTAAATATTATATATATAAAATAAATCAAATCGAAATAAAAATAAAATTTAAAACGAATTTAAATAAACAAAAATCAAAATAAACAAATAAAATAAAATTTAAAACGAATTAAAATAACAAAAAAAAAATATAAAAAAAACAAAGCACACGGGTCCGGACGGTACCTCGTCCGACGGACGATACCACTGGTACCCGTGGACAGTCCGCAGACCTGGCAATGCCTACGCCTACTGTACTCTATGTACAACGGCTGACAATAGTGGATGGAGGGGGCCGCAGTCCCCACTGGACAGTGCGTCCCCCCATGTGGTGGGCGCACTACCCAGTGGGTACTGTGTACCCACATAAAACAAAAAAAAATAGTGGGGGGCCGAACCCCCCACACACAACATTTTTTTCTCAAATAAAAATTTCCAAGAAAATTTCGTACGCAGTACGAATTTTCGTACACTCGCCGTACCGGCGACAAAATAGAAATTACAACACAATAAAAAAAATAAAAATCTATATATATGTAAATATAGATTATATGTATCATATCTAAAATATGATATATGTAATGTATATTTACATACATATAATTTTTTTTCCAGAATTACATTTACTGGTGAAATTGAAGAAATAAATTTAAAACCAGTAATAAAATTTACAACAATAGACATCTCATGCTCAAGAGATTTATAAACTGAATACCAAAATAAGCCATCCTTCCATGTTTTCAAATAATAAAACAAAGGAAAAGTAATACATTGATTTTGAGTTTTTCAACAAAATTTTCTAAAAGGGTTTGTATTTTGAAAAACAAATCTGAATACCAAAATGTTGAAGTTTAACCTAGGGTTTCAAGAAAAATCACCCATTTGCAATTTCTTATCATTTAGAAAATAGATTAAACTAGGAACAATAAAGCAAGAAATAAAAGAAAACCTGGTTATTTGCAGCCACAGGAAATAGCCAAAATTCTTGATGCAGAGTTTCCTTTGAGCTCCTCACAATTCTTTTTCCACAATGCAAAGAATTTCCAGCAAGCTTTGATCCAATAGCTCCACCTTCTTCACAGAATTTTCTCTCCTTTCAATTTAATTCTCCAAACAGAAAATAATTCCAAAACTTTCATGTGCAAACTCTCTCCAAAAATCTCATACCTGTGAAAAAAAGAAGGAAGAAGAATCCCCAAATTTTTCTGCCCTAATCTTATAAAACATCATTTCCTCAAAATTCCAAAATAACCTAATGCAACCCTAATTCACATTCAATACAAGAAATTGAATTTAAAAGTTAATTTCATTTCTCCTCTTTGGAAGGCCCTAATTTGACTTTAAAGAAAATTTCAATTTCACATAATTCCCTTTTTGATTTAATTTAATTTAACAATCAAATATACTTACATAATTATTATTAAATTATTTAAATAACTAAATCCAATCCCTTGAGATTTAAATTTAATAAATTAAATAATTTAACTTTAATTAACTTACCTACAATTATTTAATAATTAAATTTAATCCCTTGAGATTTAAATTTAATAAATTAAATAATTTAACTTTAATTTCAATAATCATTTTAAAAATAACCAATAAGCATAACATTAATATAATATAAAAAAAATAAACATTTCTTCCAGTCAATGCAATTTTCTAAAAGAACTATTTAATAAGACACCACTTTTCAAAACATTATTTAACATCAAATAAGAGACAACATGACTCAATACTCAAAACTGACGACACACTAAGGCTAGGGTGTAGACCTGACACATGTTACCAAGCTACTATCTCCCATTCAACTTAACCATTGGATCAACACGCTCACACCTATGAAACCAGGTGGAGTCGATGTCATGTACCTGCAACCTGAAATCAAGTAAACAATATAATATATCCAACATATAATTCACACCGTGAAGAAGAAATCTCGGATTCGCAGGGCGCTCGCAAGCGAGTGATGCGAACCCATCTTCTTCACCAATACACTCATCAAAGACTGACACTAACGTCATAAACAATATTCACATAAATAATCACATGATAATTCTACTAACATCATTAATTCATCAAAGCATGTGAAATAAAATCAGATAATCACATCACACAATAATAGTTGTCGCTCAAGAGTAGCGATCAAAACATCATAATAAAAGTGTGTCCGGTATCAAAGTAGCTGCAATCCAAGCAAAGCATAAAACAACATGAAACGAGAAGCAAAACAGAGGGGTATTAAATGATCCTTGGTTGTAAGATGGTTTTTTTTTTATTATGTCATGGTATACTCTTGATTACCGGTTTAGAGTTATGGCATGGTACATGTTATGATGATTTGAGCATGTGATCTTCTTTTGAGAAGATGTGAGATCATGGTGTCATGTTTATGTTCTTGATTCTGTAGTTGGAGCTATGATTTTGATCTTGGTTGGTTCTCTTTGTATTGAGTACATTGATCATTTGCTTGGATTTTAGCATGGATTGATTGGTTACAGGTGCTCATGGATACTTGGAGACGTAGGTGAGGTTGGAGTTCTCTTGTGATTAGAGAAATTTGCTTGAAACAATTACTCTTGATGAGATTTTAGTAGGAAATCCGAGGAGCCTACACCTTGGTTGGATATGAGTTCAACATGGACCTATGAGGAGAGTGTTCTTGGTTGAGTCATGATGACTTGGATATCCTGGAGGAGCATTCTCATTCCCCACTCTTGGTCTACTCGGTGGTTCACTTGAGAGGTATTGCCCATTTTCTTTCAAGTGCATTATGTTTATGATTTGTCTTCTCATGGATATGGATCTTGAGCCATGGGTATTTGGTTCTGGAGGGTTCATTTGAGGAGTGTTTTCATGTTTATCTCCTTGTACATGTTGAGTTTAGGAGATGGTTTATTGGGCTGATTTCCTTGGTTTGGGAATGGTTACATTGAGTTTGATCTTCTTGTTTTGAGATGCTTACATCCATGATTAGTTATATGATACATATGTTATGTTTGATCTTGGTGATTGGACGGTTGGATGTTGTTATGGATTTTGTTATGGGGTGTTATGGAGATCATACTTGACATAGTTGGCATTTAGAGGTGTGTGTAGGAGGACATGCTATAGGTGTTTGGTTTGCAGGTTTTGCATATCATTGTGGATGTTCCTTGGTACTACATGTTTACATCTTCTATGTGATGTTGTTAGTAGACTTGGTGTGCCTTGATCACTTGTGATGGTGCCTTCTTTCTAGAATGTTAACGAAGCGGTGCGTTGAATACGCTCATTCTAGGTTTGCATTCATCTGGACATTGCCCATGCAGTGGGAGCTCTTAGATGTGTATGTCACTTTTTTGATAGGTTTGCACATGGAGTTTGTAATTGTAGGTTATGGGTGGATATGATCGGTGGCATGAGTTTACTATGTTTTGTATACCTTGGAGGTATGGATAGTTGGATGTGCTGGCATTTGTTGTCGGTGTCATTTCAGCTATGGTGATTTATTCTTGACAACTACTGGTGCATATTCTTTTCTTTTGGATTGAGTGTTTGTGATTTGAGATATCAGTTTGAGGTAGGATTATGCTTCTTTGTGACAGTTAGTGTGGCTTCTCTTTGGATGTGTTCTTATCTTAGTGCATTGGCATGGTGGAGGATGAGAGCATACATGGATGAGATGGTGGTCACCTTGGTTCTTGTTACAGGTATCTTGATGGAGCACATAGAGCACTTGGATTCCAGGATGGTACATGTTGCCTATGGATTTTATTATCTTGATGTTTGAGCTTACTTGTTACCCTCTTATGCAATGTATACAACAAGTGGGAGATTGTTAGAATTAGATGTTGTACACCTTGCATAATTCTTATAACGTTGGGGCCACTTTATGTTGTATGTGACATTGGGACTTAATTGCAAAATGTAACTATTTAATATTGGGGAAAAATAAAATATAATAAAGTACCCAATATTAAATGTGGGGTCACATGATTTTGAAAGTTCATGGTTTTGGGCACATGGTTTATGTAATACCACTTGGTGGTTTTGTGGGAGCTTGCTTCTATAAAAGAATCCATAAGGGTAGTTGTTTAGGGTTGGAGAGTTTTGTTGCAGGTGGTTGAGCTTGTGCATGTGTGAGGGTTTGAAGCATGGCATGGGATGTGTGGATTCATGCTTGGTCAAATGGAATGCATGGATAGCTTGTTGCTTTAGAAGTGTTCATGGAGTCTCTAAAGATGTATTGTAATGGGTTTTCATTGCTGAATAATACATGGAGTGTGGATGCTTTTGGAGGCTGGGTTTTTTTCCCTCTTGAGGGTTTTCCTAGGATATATCTTGTGTCATTTTTTGATGGGTATGTTGTCTATTCTCTTGCATGTTTATTTTTATCACTTATTTGCATAGATCTCTATATTGGGTTATGTGGAAATTGTCATTAAATGTCTGCAAGTTTCCTAACACCTAAGACATTTTTCACCAATGTGGCCCAATCTATGGTGCCACAACATACATGAATTTTCAGTGTTAGTTAGAAAAGAGGAGTTACAAAAAGTAGATGCATTTAGCATAAAAAAATTCCCTATCTGAGATCCTTTAGCAACCACAAAACTTCCCCTTACCATCCTGCAACCAGACTTGTCAAATGTCACATGCATTCCAGTATCATTCATCTTGGAAACCAAAATTAAACTTTTTGTAAGTCCTGGAATATGAAAAACATCATCAAGTATTTTAACTCTCCCATCACTAAAACACAACTTTACCTTTCCTTTACTGATAATATTTTGTGAGTTATCATCACCCATGAAGACCTCTCCTCCATCAAATTTTGTGTATGTAGAAAACCACTCCTTATGAGGAGTCATATGGAAGAAAGCACCTAAATCAATAAGCTAAGCATCATTATAAGTTGTGTTAGCTGAAATAATCAAAGCATTAGAATCACCATTATCAGAGGACTTTTTTGTGGAGGAATATGTATTCTTTTTCTTGTTTCTACATTCCTTCTTCACATATCCCCTTTTACCACAGTTCCAACACTTCGCTCTTCCCTTTCCATGGGTCTTAGATCATCCTTTAGACTTACCCTTCTTCTTATCCCCTTTTGGCCCTTTCTCCTTGGACCTACCTCGCACATGCAAGGCATCTTGGGAGCCAATATTTCCTCATCTCCTCTAAAAGAAGTATGGGAATAATATTATCCATCTTAGGATCTGTATCGCCACTTGTTATAGCAACAATTAAATTTTCCCAAGATTTTGGCAAAGAGAAAATCAATAAAATGCATTTATCTTCATCTTCTATTTTAACATCAATAGATGCAAGTTGACTTATAATCAAATTAAAAGAATTCAAATTTTCAGCAATAGAATCACCATCCTTCATCTTTAATGAATATAAAGACCTTTTGAGATACAAATTGTTAGACAAATTCTTAGTTTGTTAGATTTCACCTATCTTCTTCCAAAGCTTGTATGTCGTGTCTTCTAAAGAGACATTCAAGAGGACAAAATCAGTGAGACATAACCGAATGGTCCCTCGAGCCTTCTTGTCTAACTTCTTCCAATCTTCATCCGACAAGGTTGAAGTAGATGGCTTCATTTGAACTGAAACTAGTAACCATTGATCTCTCTCCTCAAGGAGATCTTCCACTTTCAACTTCCACATCTCATAACAAGTACCATTGAACTTCTCAATATCTTGACGAGAGGTGAAGGCCATGGTAGATAATCTTTCACAAATCTGCAAAACCCACAACACAAAAGTTCCCACTGTAGCAAAAAACCTTCAACACTTAAAAGGAAAGTGTCCCTTCCTTAACAGAACCGTTAGCTCTGACACCAAATATTGATTATCAAGGTGAAGAAAGTTTGCAATATTAACTTAAATAAGTGAATGCAAATATGAAATATATAGATTAAACTTTAGCCTTAGTGTGTGAAGAAAGAATGAGAAAGACAGATAGAAGAATCATAACACATGGAACAACAGATTTACGTGGATAAACCCTGAAGGGAAAAAAATCCACCACTAAAAGAGAGGAAAGTATATTACTAATAATCTAAAATATTAAATGCAACAATAGACTTCTCTTATCAACCATTGTAAAATCCTGTAGCACCCTGTTACCCTCCAAACCTGCAAAACTAAATTGAATAACTCTAGCTCAAGTCCTCAATTTAAAGAGATTTGTGAGGATGAAAACTACCATGGTTCCACCAAAACATAGGCAGAAATACCACCTATAAAAACCCACACCTCCCTCCTTGAAATGGTCAAAAAATACCAAAAATAGCCTCTTATAGATGCTCTTACAGCTATCATAAGGCATCTCTCAAGCATGGGCACCTGGGGTCTAAAAATAGCATATTCTGTCATAAAGAATCTATCATATTGTCATAGCATCTTATGAAAATGTCATACATGTCATAGATGCTCTTACAACACCATTTTTTGACCCAACAACATCATTCTAGAAGATTCTGAAGTGGGACACCTAGCTATTTTTTCCTTTTCCAAAAGGAAAAACAATAACGGTAACACTACATTTACAATGTCTCTTTCACCATCATTGGTCAAACGGTTTCACCTCTTATGGATAAATGTACAAAACAATTTAGGAGAATAATTAATTAAAGGATTTACAAGGTCAATGGCACCTAAATCCTAATAGAAACACTTGAAGGGAATTGGTGATGAAGACCTATAATTAGGCCTAGTTCCAATGGACCCTAGTTAGCTAACACTGTTTTTAATTTTAACTTATTCAACTGCAAAACAAAGTGCTCCCCTCCACATTAGCTGAAATTTTTTTGAAGATATGAATTCTACCACTACTAATTTCATACCCTACAATCCCTATGGGCTTCTTGTCCGCAAAGAAATTTCCTAAAATAGAAGCCCATTTACAAAATTAACCCACACCTCTTAAATTACAATTCAATGTAACTGCGTAAGAGTAAAAACCAAAAACCAAAAGTGGTGAAAACCTGAAGAGGACTTGTATTAATAGAAATACCATAAAACTAAGTACCAATGGCACATGCAAAAAAGGGGGTTGGAAAAGAAGCCCTTACTTAACCTTTGTGTCTCATCTATGAAACCTTTGACATATTCAAATATGAGTGTCAATAAATTCTATGGAACAATTCCCCCATCCTTAAGCAATCTCTCTTCTCTGAACTTTCTCTGCCTTCCTATTAATGCACTGCAAGGAAACATCCCCCATTGATTTTCCACATATTCATCCTTGACATATCTTGATCTAAGTGTAAATAAGTTGAATGGTAGTGTTCCATATTCAGTAGGGTAGTTATTCTCTCTTAATTCACTTCCAATATGGGGCAATTAGTTGGAGGGAACAGTGTCACTACTTCAAAACCTAACCAATATGCAATACATCATGTTAAGTGATAGTGGATTGAATCTCAACATAAGTAGAGATTGAATTCCTTTTCATGATCTTTCATGGCTATTGGTAAGAGGGAGTAACATTGGAGGGAGCATTCCAAAATGGATGTCCAACCAGACCAGAGTTGAGAATTTTGATCTTTCTAGAAAGATTCTAGTGGGAACCATACCCTCATGGTTATGGAGTGCATGGTATAATATGAATATTTTGAACCTATCAGGCAATCAATTGATAATTTTTAGGTTGAATAATCTATCACATTGTTGATTACATATTTTGATGGAAACATTGCAGATTAAATTGGAGCTTATCTTTCGTCTTCTCTGCAATCACCATGAGGGATTCTCAATTGTAGACAACTAGAGTTCCTGGACTTTAGCAAGATAAACTTACCCAACAATATTGCAAGTTCAAATCATTTGTGTGTTGTTGTTCTAAGGTCAAAGAACCATTCCTTCAGATATTCTTTGAGCATGGTATGGCCTATATATTGATATAATAGACTATTTACAATAGGAGTTTTGTATCTGACTTATAGATTGTTTACAATAGGATTTTCATATCTGACTTATAATAACCTTCATTTTTAAACCTCCCTATTAAAAACCCACTACAAGCCCATCTCATTACAAGACATTGAATAGAATTAGATTCAGAGGCTTTTGCATCAACAAAAATTATCTATCGTCATTCACATTACAACTTTATCAAAAAATACTTCATAGGAGCTATGAACTTCTAACACTGGAAACAAAAAATGGCCACCAACAAACAAGTTACTCCTCCATCAGCACTGGGTGATCATTTTCACCTTGTTCTTCCACCACATTTTCTTCAAAAAGAGGAAGAACATGTACGTCGTTAAGATTAAACCCTATGTCAATTAATAATCTCCCTCGCTAAATTTAATCAACAACATCCAATTGAATATTTTGTGCCTCTAGCGACTGGTGAAGGTTATTCTCATCTACTACATGTGGCACTTGAGATAGAGGTGTATTACGAACATGATTTAGAAGAACCATGCTAGCTTTAACTCTTACGTTTACTTTCTTTGCTAATTTAGTATCAAACTCTGCAGCATACCTTCTAAGTGCATTCAACGTAAAGCTAGAATTTTTTTGTGACAAATATTTTTTAATTGGAAGAAATAACTTTGGAAATGTCGTTCGATGAAGCAAAAAGTGCCTTGGAAATAAACCTCCTACATAACCATGGCTCTTCCATAGATCATACCTCTGACAGCCTTTAGTGATAGGGATAACTTTAAGAAACCCCCCCTCGGTGAAGGTGTAACATCCTGGTGAATCATGGCTAAGTGCTATAATTTTCCTAGAGAATCTTTCCTTTTTTGGAAAAAAAATTTAATTTTCCTGGTGAATCTATGCACATTATTAAAGAATTTGTAAAATCCTAGCAAATATTAATGAATAATTGGTAAAAATAATAATCATAGTGGGGAATCCTAGTGAATAATCACTAAAAAGATTAATTACAATGGAAAATATCTCTTTTAAAAATTTGCATAGTTGGTTGACGCAGCTCCCCCATATTTTTTTTGTTTTTTGTAATATTGAAGTAGGGGCTTGGGGGCAGTTGCCACCAGTGAGGTAAAGGGGAAGCACCCCTTATGGGGGTTGAGGGGCAATGCCTTCTCATAGGTTCTGAGGACAGTGGCCTGACATGCTCCTGTTGTGATATAGGCAGGGTCGAGGGACAGAGCCCCTCGCCACCAAGCATAAATTCACTATTGAAAATGCATAAATTCACTTTTTGAACACTTGTACCTACACATGATGCACAAAGTTAGATGAAACAATTACTGGGTAGCATCATGAGTTTAATTTTCCTTGAATCATACATAGAGGAAAAAAGTGTATGCCTTAGATATGGCCCTTGATGACACACTTTTCACCCATCTCCTTTCGAGGTAGCTAAAGTTGTGTATCATACTGGATAAGTTTCACACGAACTAGCCATTACTATAGATAGTACCTTAATGTACCAAATCCCCCCTCAGATTAAGAAAATATGATGTAGGTTGTTATCTTACATACCAGATCGATGACATATGTACTATCCCTTTATTTAACACATGCATTTTGATTTTCAACATATTTTAAAAATATTTCCACACACTATGCCATGTGTTTTTACATTATTACCATACATTGCTATAATGGATTGAAGAAACACATCTGTCTAGCATGAGTCCTCACAACTAAACAATTTCTTGACACTTGGAAATTGCTTTACAATGCACATTAGGATAACTTCATACATATTTCATTGAGATGAAAGAATCCCAAACTTGACTCTTTCATGAACGAGCCCCAAACACAACTCTTTCATCATCAAGAGCGAGATGACCAAAAACTATGTGGCCACAAATACTTAATTTTGACCATAGGTCTTTATTTAAGTCTCCTCATTTAATATTATATTTTCTAAGATAGGATTCAATTTACCCATCTCTTCTACATGTGTAACTTCCTCCCCTACTTGATCACACCCTGCAATAGCCAAAAAATCAGCCACCATATTAACCTCTCTATAAGTATGGAAAATTTAGAAATGGCATAGCTTATCAAGCATTGTCCATATTTGTTTCATAGTATATGCTAACTTCCAATTAACAATCTTACAATCTCAATAGGGATTTAACAAGATCAAGGAATCCCCTTCAATTTGGATCATATGTAGCTTGAATGTGTGCACCAACTTTAATCCTAGCAAACGCGCTTGTGCCTTAGCAGGATTGTTAGAACAAAATTTTAACTTGAAGGACTTAGTGCAAATGACTAACCCTTTGTAGTCCCTTATAATCACCCCTGCTTCAGAAGAGCCTGGATTTCCCATTGACACCCCATCTATATTCAACTTGAACATACATTTTGGTGGGGGATTCCGAGTAATAGTAGATCTATCTAGTTTTATACGGGGTTGATGTAGGCTCCCTTTAAAAGGTAACAACAAAAGTGGCCAAGATAACATTATTCTTGAGTCCCAGTCAGAAAAGAGAGAATCAACTTGTTTTGATTTATGACCATAACCATTTACTAATTCTAAGATTTAATGCTCTAATAAGAGTAATACTTGATCAATGTTGAGCTTCTCTTTTTTGAAGATACACCTATTTCTCGCCCACCCAATAGCTCAGACCACTGAGGACATAAATATACACCAAATTATAGCAAAGAAGGAGTTATTATAAATGGTAGGCCAACTAGAAAATAATTTCCAAAATAGTATTAGGAAAAACAAAATTCCATTTCAGCTTAGCCACTACAAACAACCAACAAGCATGAGCTACTAGATATAGTAAAAACAAGTGGTTGATATCTTCAAATTCTTGTTCACAAAGAACACATTTAAAAGGATCTGCTATTTTTAGCTTTACAAGCTTCTCACTTGTATTAATTTTGTTTTTGATAGCTAACCACGACAAACATCCAAGTTTTTGCAAAAAAATTGAATTCCTATAAAATTTATATGCTGTTTGACTTGTTTCTTGAGAACCATTTTGAGAAATTACTTTATATCCCTCTTTCATTATATAACTTCCAGATTTCCCTTTTGACCAGATTAACCTATCAGGAGCTGATGAAAAGAAAACGATCCTTTCTTGCAGAATAGATAGAAGCCTACACTTGAGCTCATTATCTATCAAGTCATTTGAGAAGTCCTTCCACAATACTTTACTAGTTATTTCATCCACTTGTTGAATATAATATTTTACCTCTGATCCCCAACATTGTGATAACACATTTTCCATACTCTCAAAGTTATGTAAGGTATTAAGGATCAGGTACCCATTCCAAGAGTCCCCCCAAAATAGAGCCTCCTTTCCATCATTCGCCTCCCAAGTTAAATGAGATAAAATGACTTTTCTACATGAAAGTAGAAAATTCCACATTGTTGATCCTGAAGGTGGATTGGAAATAGAAAAAATTATTGATGGACACAAATTGTTCAAATATTTGTGTTGCATGATGTTACACCATTTTAACCATGGCTTTGAGTACATGCACCAAACCATTTTTGCACCTAAAGCCAAGTTTCTTTCAGCCAAATTATGAAGTCCTTCCCCCCCTTTTACTTTCTCCAAACACATGGTTTCTAATGATATTAAAGGAATTTTCTTTTTGCTATCTATATTGCCAACCCATAAAAAACTCCTTATCAACTTTTTAATTTGAAGTATAATGGCCTTTGGAGCTTTTATAACTGACATGAAGTAGTCTGGTATTAACGAAATTACATACTTTACCAACAATATTTTTCCTAATAAGGATAGCCACCTCCTTTTCCAAGAAAAAATTATTGATTGAATAGTATCTATATAATCTACTAGTAAGATATTTTGTTTTGTCCTATAAAAAATGGCATGCCAAGATATTTACAAGGGAGTTGGAATTGTTGGAAACCAAGAATCATCATAATTTTTTTTTCAACCACACCTCTTGTATTAAACACATACACTTTAGAATTTATCTCATTAATTTTTTGACCAAAGGCTAGAGTATATTTATCCTACAATGACTCGATGTGCACTGCTTCAACAACCACAGCTTTAATATAAAGTAAAATATCAATAACAAAAAGAGTGTGAGTTGTTGATAAGGGCGTCTAAGGAATACCTAACCCTTGAATGAATCCTTTCTCATGAGATTTTAAAATGACCTACTCAAAGCCTCAACTAGGATTATGAATAAGAAAGGAGATAACAGATCACCTTAACGGACCCCTTGAGATGAGTCAAAGAAACCCACTAGAGAACCATTAAGAAGCACTGGCGACTTAACACCTGAAATACAAGACATAATCCACTTATATCAATTATGAGGAAAACTAAAACTTTGTAACACCTAATTTAAAAAGGACAAATCAACCTTGTCATAAGATTTATGCATATCCAATTATATTATCATAGAAGACAACTTGTTTTCAACAATAGAATGAAGGAATTCATGCGCAACAATGGCGCCTTCCATTGTATTCCTTCCAGGAACAAATCCCCCTTTCTCTTGTGATATAATTTTAGAAACAAGAGGATATAATCTAAGATAAATTGCCTTTGTGAATATTTTATAGATCATATTACAAAGAGAGATTGACCTAAAATTAGAAAAGGTCCATGGGGAATTTATCTTTGGAATGATAGAAATATGTGTTAAATTGAATTTCCTTAACATACCACCTAATTTTCTATATTCCTCTAAATAATTTAAGACATCCCAACCAGTAAAATCCCAACACTTTTGATAAAAGGTTTTAGTAAATCCATCAGGCCCAAGAGCTTTATCAGGAGGAAATGAGAATACTACATCCTTAATTTCCTGTAAAGAAAAAGGTGCCATTAACTTCTCATTTTCCTCATGAGACACTAAAGATTGGACGACCCGAAGAAGTTCTTCCCTATCTCTTAATAAGTATAGAGACACAACCTGATTACTAGTTAGCAAGTTGGAAAAAAAATTTATGCCCTCATTTTGTATATCCTCTTCCTTTGTTAACAAATCTCCGGTAGAGCTATCACGCATTGAGAAAAGAGAATTTATAGATCTCTTGACCTGAGTTGAGATATGAAAAACTTTGTGTTTTGATCCCCTTCCATTAACCAATGTTACCTTGATTTCTATCTCCAATACACTTCTTTTTCGCAAGAGCAGCTCTTTCTATTCAACTTGCAATTTCCCCTATTCCTCAAATAATGCATTGTCTAAACCATTCACAATATTTAAATCATTAACAATTGATAACATTTTTTAAACCACATCTTTCTGAAAAAAATCTATTCTTAAACACTTATTTATTCCAATTTTTGATATGTTGTTTTAAATGATCCAATTTCTTGTTCAAATGGAACATTTAGGCGCCATTGATGGATAATGCATATAACCAACACTATCTTAGCATATCAATGAATTGTGGATGAAGAAACCACATGGCTTCAAATTTGAAAGATGATTTCCAAATTGTTTTTTTTTTCTTAGAGGACAAAACTAAAGAAATTGCAAAATGGTCTGAAGCTATAAAAGATCAAACTTCTGAAGATAAAACATACTCACTAGCTACCCAATTTGGAGAAGATAAGAATCTATCTAGTATTTCCACAATTTGAAGAATTTTTTTTCTCCTATTTGTCTATGTGAAACTACCATTTGGTGGAATTATGTCAATAAGTGCATTATCTTGTATAAATACAGAGAAATCTTCCATATCCCTTTTGGATGGATATATCCCACCTTTCTTTTCTGATAAAGAAGTAATTGCATTGAAGTCACCTGCAATAATAAATTTGTCTTGGCCCAGTACATCCAAATTTTGCTTCAGAGTCTCCCACAATTTTTATTTTCCTACAGAGCTATTCGGGCTATATACATTTATCAACCAAAAATAAAGATCAAAGTGGGAAACTTTCATAAGTTGCCAATTGTTTTCACAAGTAATGTTGCTAATTCTTACTAACTTAGCATTCCATAAAGAAATAAGACCACTGGAAGCTCCTTGAGATTCCAAATGAAAATAATTCCATTTGGACCAGCTATTGCTAAATTTTGCAAAAGCCTCATCAAAGTTTTTTTCTTGAAGAAGAACCACGTCTGCCCCACAAGCATCCAACTGTTGCTTGATGAGGAATCTCTTGTCAGAGGCGTTAATGACTTTGACATTCCAAGATATTATCTTCATGACAACCAAGGAGAGCAACATGCTCTCCTTGGTCTCTTTTGTTTAACAACACTTCCCACATTTATATCGAGTATTGTTTGAATGTCTGCTTCAATTTCCTCGTGTAGTTTTATTGCTAAAGACTTCCTTTCTCTCTTTGCAAGAGATTTTTTGAATGAGGGAGAGATTGGAGATTGAAAAATAGATAGAGAAGGAATTCCATCTTGATCTTCAACTTTCCCCAAGACCTTTGAAGCAATATCCTCTAATAAAAATTCCCCTATAGAGAGAAGAGACTCATCAAGAAAAAATTCAAGCTCCTCATATGAGGGTATTATAGAATTAGGATGACTTGGAGATTGTGAAAATTGAAAAAATTGCACAAATTTAGAATCCTCCTTCTCATAACTCACCAATACCTTCAATACTTCTTCACTATTGCATGACTCACCAAAATTAAGCATTGTAGTGCACTAGTGAAGATGTTGAATACTATAAAACTTAAAATCTGGAGTAAAACACTTTGAGGGATGAATAAAAGAGTTAAATTGAGAAAACATAAGCTTCTCCAAGCCAGGAGAAAATGAAACTGATATAGAATTATTTCTGAGTGAAGTAACCAAAAGATAGCTACCAAGGATTGAAATTTTTGACAAGCTAAGGAATTATTCCTACAATTCCTCTTAATAGATTGAGCTTAGCAAGACCTTCAATATTTCTCCCAAGCAATTGCAAAGATTGAACCTCAAAAATACCCAATTTATGAGATAAAAGGGTAGAAACCCTACCACTTGAAGACTGCTTAACTGAAACCACACTATCCAACTGACATTCAGTCAAATGATGAATAGGAAAATGGAAAAAAGGACAAATTTTGTTTGGATATTCAAATAGAACCATTTGCTTCCAAGAACCATTTAGTGATTTAATGATCAAATAAGATGGAAATTATCTTGAGAAATCCATGAGAAGATAAATTATCACAAGGAGTGAAGGGTTAGAGAAAAAATCCAAATCCCGATGAAGATAAATGCCCAGTTTATTGCCCAAGGTTTCAATAATCTTGCTATCTCTATATTCAAGAGGTAACCCTAGTAATTGAACCTGACAAGGAATGAATTTAATGATAGAAAGAGAAGGAGAAAAATTTGGGAACCATGGTAGAGAAAATAGCCCATGATCTTGACAAATCCATGCCTTTTTTCTATGAACAACATCTCTATAATCCTTTCCAGAGAAAATAACTACAAAATAACCCTCCCCTTGTCTAAATAAAAAACTTAATTAGATCCCTACCAATTTTGAAAAACCCACCTTTGCAATAAATGGATATGAAGAAAAAATCCCAGAACTTACCACAAAGTGCTACCTCCTTAAGGTCCTTAACTTGAGAGAGTACCAAAGAATCTTGAAGATAGATGTTGACTTTGACCTCTATACCCTTTTTCTAAGAATTTTTTTGCTTCAATGCCCAAGCTTTTTTGACGTGATCCAAAAGTCACCTTTTCCCTTTACGCGAGGACCATACTTGTTCTAATCCCAAGTAGATTTATCCCTACCATTTCCATTGCCAAGAGAATGCACAAGTATACACTGCCTCTTAGGAGAAGCCACTTTTAAACTCAAACCCTTGCAACCTCAACCATCAATATTATTGATCCTAATATTGTTTGGGAAAGTCAGAGGTGAAGAGACATAGCAATTTAGAAAACCTTGGACGATCAACCGGGATACTGTTGGGAAAAGAAGAAGGATTTGATAACATAAACTTTGGATTGGTAGTGAGCACCATCCTTGAGGGGAATAGAATTAGGGAATGATATTGGAGACCCTTTCCTAGCAACCACCTCATACCAGAGCCTCAAGCAAGAAATAGGAGGAGATTTCCCACTGGAGGGCGAGTCTAAATCATAGATGTCAAATGTATCTTGTCGGCAATGATTAAGCAAACGCCCAAAAGGGCAACTACCTTTAAAAAACTCATGTGCCAGAGGAAAATGATGAGGAACGCCATTAGGCAACATACAAGGCTGAAGCACACCATTGGAGCCCCTCTGATTCACAAAATGGGTAGATTTTTTTGAAAAATTCCCGTTGTGGCCAGAAGGAGCACTCGAAATTTTGCGGACCATGTTTCCTTTTTTAACTTGAATATTAGAAACTTGTAGCACTTTTATTATTATTATATTAAATTATATATTATATAATACAATATAATATGATATAGTATATTATAGAAATTTGTATTATATAAATATGTCATAATAATAATAATAATAGTAACAACAAATAAAAAAATAGTAACAATAATAATAAAGTAACCTTGATTGAACAATTCATTTTAATGCTTTATTTCCACAAGATTTCATGTGAAACGGAATGAAATATTTAGTCAAGGATCAGAGTATTGCATGAAATGTATTGGCAAATGACATAATGAAAAACACAACACTTAAGCACATAGGCTGAAACACAAATTCACCACATAACATATTATTTTCCTGAGTGGAAAAACCCTCTTGGGGTATAAAAAAACCACTCGTAAATTGATATTTTTATTCATTCAAAAGAGCACCGACTATGTTACAATGGTGGAGCAACAACTCAACACCAAAAAATTTGAAGTACCAACTTCAATAGGAGCACCAACTCAATTTAACATATCAGTGATATAGCATCCTATCAGAACCCTAGATTGCAGATTTTGCAACTGCAGAATTACAATAGAAGACTATGAAATATTTCAATAAATCCTTTGAAGAATGTTGTAAATCAACATCTTCTCAAATAACAATCAAATTTTCAATACAATATCTTTTGTATCAAATATTTGAAAACAATATATTCCTCTTTTCATATCACAACAAAACAATGTCTCAAAGACATCTTTTTGAAAACCCTTCAAGTCTCTGGATGCAGTTAATATAACTATCAAAGCAACTCGGGTTAAATTTACCCGAACTTTCAACTCACTTATTCAAATTGTGGAATCAACATAATTCCATGTAACAAATTTACAAATAAAACTGTTGGAAACAACATTAGGGTTTTCATAATACCCAAAAACAAAAAACCCTTATTAGCTTTCAAATAATAGACTATAAAATTGTTTCCTTCTTTGTTCTTTTTAACAAAAAAAATAATATAGATCTCATTAAATAGTTTTTTAAGGAAAAACTGAATGAATGTGAAGGTTTTTTTCCTTTTACCTGCTCATAGTGGGTGAAAATGAAACACATACCAAATGACACTATTGAAGACCATCAAAATTGTCCAGATGAATGATAAAACAACTACCATATTCAACACTCTAGCTCCTTCCACGGTCAAGCTCAGCAAACTATCTTCTTTCACTATCAAACACAGAAATTTGCTAATTCATTTGCATGGTGGTGGCTAGGGTTTCCCATGATTTCACATTGGACCAATAATAGTTGTGCCCTAAACTTCCTTTCAAATCTTGTCGGGGACTTTAAAAAATTCAATGATGATTTCAGGTCCGAAGCAAATCAAACACAATGATTAAAAAACCATTATTATGTTTTTGAAACTAAAGACAAATCTTTAGCCACATATGCTGACAAAAACATTTCACATCATAACCAACTGCCTACTGTCAATGCCAAGTCAGTAACAAGTGAGGTGAAATCACATGAATACTAAGTCCCATGCAACCCAAAATAAACATCAACAATATTGATTCTTAAGACTTTTTAAAAAGTCTAGTCCATTGAAAAACACATGCTTAGTGCACTCGATACTCTTTAGGAGTATAAATCAAACAATATTTTTTTCCTTTCCAAATATTCATGTCAATGGTAATCAACATTAAACCAAAATATTTATAACCAAATCAAAAGCCAATGCAATGTGATCAAACACACATGCATTGCTCAAATTCCATGCAAGTTGCCCGATGCCATATATGATCAATCAAAATAGACTGAAGCCTTAAAGACCCAATGTTCACCTTTGTGTATCAACCAAGATGTTTATGAATGTGTGTTAGAAGACTTCACACAAGGTGAAGCGTAAATAGATCTCATAACTAAATATCAACAATACATTCATTTGTATAGCCTTATCAATGCCATGTGATCACTGAAACTTGATCATGAACTACATATGTATCCAAAAGATTAGTCCAACCAAAGATAGTATCATAATGACAACATAGAAATAGAGCCAATTGATATGAAATCATAGAGAATAATAATGTCAAGCATTAGTCAACTTGAATTGAATGTATTCAGCATATGGAAAACAAAATGAACTGTGTAAAGCATCATAGGCCATGAAAAACAAACCATCAAACCATCAACAAATAAAAATGTCACCATCACTATGAACCAACGGTACACATCATGTGACTGCATAAGTGTGAATCACTAAAAATGAAAGAACTGTATCAAACCAATGTATTAGTTTTGACATCAAGGACAAATATTCCACAAAGATAAAGTCAACAAACTCCCCCTTTGTCCTTGATGGTGAAAAAAAACAAAGACTGAGCCATCTGAACCAAAACTGCATATTTCTCCCCCTTTTTGTCACAAGGACAAAGGAGAACATGTGAAATGACAAGAAATAAAACTGAAATATCTATAGATGTAGTAATGGAGCAGAAAATAAAAATAAAATGAAGCAGCAACAAGTTGCTCAAAGAGCTAGAAACCTCCCCTTGAATCCATGATAGAGCATTAAGATGCAACAATTGAGAGACAACTCCCAACCAAGAACAAATTCTTTCAAAGACTTCTTTAGCCAAAGGATATGTAAAAATATCTACGACCTGTGCTTGAGTAGGAACATATTGCACAAAAATTCATTAGCTAGCACCTTTTCACGAAGAAAGTGAAATTTAATAGCAATGTACTTGGTTCTTAAATGCATAACCAGATTCTTAGACAAATTTATAGCACTAGTGTTGTCATAAAACATAGAGACAGGTTTTTCAACAACAATTCCCATATCAGAAAGAGTTTGTGCCATCCAAATTAATTGTGTACAACAAGATGTAGCAGCAATGTATTCTACTTTTACTGTAGAAAGTGAAACAAAATCTTGTTTCTTGCTATGTCATGCAACCAAACAATCACCAAGAAGAATTCAACACCACCAGAGTTTTTCCTATCATCTAAAAAATCAACCCAATCTGCATCAGTATAGGCCAACAAGGTGAAACCATCATTTCTAGGATATCAAAGACCATAGTCAAGAGTACCTTGAATATATTTAAAAATTATTTTTATAGCTGTAAGATGTGTCTATTTAGGAGAAGATTGGAATCTAGAAACCATACAAACTGTGTGCATTAAATTAGGTCTAGATGCAGACAAGTATAATAAACTACCTATCATAGACCAATATTCAGATTGATCTACATCAAGAGAATCATCAACTTTGGAAATTTTACAACCAGTTACCATTGGAGTGCTTACTGTATGACAATCATCCATCTAAATTTTTTTAAGCATTTCCTTTGTATATTTAGTTTGAGATAATAAAATTCCATGTTCAAGTTGAGAAACTTGAAGTCCGAGAAAGAAGGTTAGTTCACCTAACATGGAAATCTCAAATTTTGATTCCATAATCTTAGAAAATGTTTTGGATAATGCATCATTATTACAACCAAAGATAATGTCATCAACATAAACTTCAACAACCAAAATATCATTACCTTCCATTTTGACATAGAGGTTGTTGTCCATACCACCTCTTGTGAAGCCATTAGCTGTTAAATGTGAGTCCGACCTTGAATACCAAGCTCTAAGAGCTTGTTTAAGACCATACAAGGCCTTTTTCAACCTGTAAACATAAGTAGGCCTGTCTTCTGTAACAAACCCTTCAGGTTGTTCCATATACACTTCCTCATCAAGATATACATTCAAAAAAACAATTTTGACATCCATTTGATAAACCTTAAATTTCTTAAAACATGAGTATGCCAAAAATATTTTAATGGATTCAATTCTAGCAACAGGTTCATAAGTTTCACCAAAATCAATACCTTCTTGTTGTGCATAGCGTTTGTACACAAATCATGCCTTGTTCCTTACAAATTTTCCACATTCATCAAGTTTATTTTTGAAACCCCATTTTCCACCAATGGCATTCTTGTCATCAGGTCTTGGGACTAACTCCCAAGTCTTATTCTTTTCAATCTAGCTGATTTCTTCTTGCATTTATTTCAACCAAAATTCATCATCTAATGCTTCATTGCATGTATTGGGTTCAAACTTAGTTACTAAACAAAATTGTTCAATGATTTAAGCTTGTTCCTCAATTTTTTCTCTCCTTCTTGTCAATATACCTGCACTTCTATCCCTAATTATCTGATCTTGAGGATGATTCTTGGTAACAATCCTGGAGGTTGTTTTTGGAGGTATTACTATTTTAGAGCTTGAAGCATCCTCCTATTGTATATTATCTGCTTTAGCAGATTTGGGAGAAATTTCAAGACCTACGATAGGTTTCTCTTCAACGTCTTGCACATGATCATCATTTTGAAGCAAATTTTCATCAAACTTGACATTAACAGATTCAACAATCTTAGTCAGCCTATTATTGAAGCATTTATAAGCTTTTCTATGTGTAGAATATCGTAAAAAGATACCTTCATCATATTTGGATTGAAAGCTTCCAAAATTTTCATCATCTATTTTGATAAAGCATTTACAACCAGATCTTTTGAAGTACTTTATAGATGCGGATTTACCATACCATAGCTGATATAGAGTGAAATTGGATTTCACTCTTATTTGCACTCTATTTAGAATATAGATAGTTGTATGAACAACTTTTTCCTAGTACATATCAGGCAACTTGGCTTCATTAAGCATTTTTTTAGCCATTTCTTTCACTATTCTATTTTTCCTTTCACAACCCCATTTTGTTGAGGTGTCCTTGCAGCAACATAATGATTTTTAATACCATGTTTCTCACAATAATCAATGAATTCTTGAGAGGTAAAATCACCTCCCTTATTTGACCTAAAGCATTTAAGCTTCATATCAGATTCTTTCTCAACCATTTTATGATATATTTTAAATATGTCAAAGGCCTCTGATTTATGTTTGAGAAAGGTTACCCAAACCATCCTTGTGTAGTCATCTACAAATAACATGAAGTACTTCTCATTATTTATTGATCTTGTCCTATAGGACCACACAAATCAGTGTGTATGAGCTGCAAAGGTTTAGTTGAAGCATGTTCTTTGGATTTGAAACTAAAATTTGTTTGCTTACCTCTTATACATTCTTTGCAAACTACATTTATTGGTTTTCTTAGAACAAGCAAACCTCTCACATTCTGGTTTTTGTTGATCCTAACCAAATTGTCAAAGTTAACATGTCCTCAAATTTTATGCCATAACCAATTCTCTTCAACTTGACCCATAAGACATATGCCACCATTGCTTTCATGATTGGAAGAGTTAAGAATATTGTAAACATTACCTTGTGTCCTTAATCCGGTTGCAACTATTTTACCATATTTGTTCTTTATAGCACATCCTTGTGAATTGAAAATAACATTGTAACCATTGTCACAAATCTGACTAACACTTAAAAGATTGTGTTTAAGGCCTTCTACATAATACACATCATAAATGGGACTGTCATCATTTAGAAGCAGAGAGCCTTTACCTTTAATCTAAATTCCAGTGTTGTCACCAAACTTTACAAAACCTCCTGCATAATCTTCAAGTTTAAAAAACTTATCCTTTTCTTCAGTCATGTGATTGGAACAACCACTATCCAACACCCAAAATTCCTTCATTTTGAAAAGAAAGGCAGTTTTCACAAGCATGGATTGTTCTATGCTTTGAAAAAACTTGGGTCTCCAAACCTTTCAGTGATTTATCTACCTTGTTTTCATTGTTTGGATGTGTGACTAATAGTATTGCATGTGAAGCATCTAATTGAATTAGGAAAGCCAAAGAACTGTTTGTGACCAAACCTTGGTGTTCTAGGCACCATTAGACTACAATTTCTCACTTTGTGTTTGAATTTATTACAAAAGAAGCAATAACCATGAAAAAATGCATTAAATATGAAATTGGTTCGTTTATGCTCAAATGGTTGCTTCTTATCAACTACCTTAAAGTTTTGATTTAAAGTTTTTGAACACTCACTAGTGTTGAATCTAATACCATTCATGTCTTTATATTTCTTTTGTTTCCCAAGTATATCATTCAAGTGAATAGTGCTTTCATAGCCTTCAACTTGCTTTTTAAGAGTGACAACCTATTGTTCAAGGTTTTGAACCTCTTTATCTTTATCAACAAGAATTGATTTGAGATTATCCATAGCTCTTTTAGAATCATCAAGTTCAACTTGTAATCATGTGATCATATTGTTTGGACTATGCTCTTGAGAAGAAATTTATTTCTTTAATCTTTTGATTTCTTGAAGTGCACAAATCAATTCAATTTCACAATTTTCTAAATCAGATTGTTTTTCTGGTTCTTTATTTGATTTTTTTTGTGTATCTACTTCAACAAGGAATAAAGTTATATCTTTAGCACCTAGTGAGTCATCTGACTCAACATCTAAGTCTTCTTTGGTAAAGAGACTCTTTTTCATTTTGAAGGTAAACTTCTTTTTAGGATTAAAATCATTTTTCCTATACTTTTTTTCTGGTTTTTCATCCTCATTAGACTAATCACTGTAAGGAAATTTAGCAGCAAAGTGTCCAAACTTGCCACAAGTAAAACATTTAAAGGGAAACTTACCCTTATACCTTTTTCTTAATTTTTTTAATAAGAAGAGATTCTTTTGAATTTGATAAATTAGAGTCACTATCATCTAATAAATCTTTTTTTTCTACCTTGAAGGTAGTTTCTTTTGATGTAGAACCAGTATTACCAATTCTCATTTCATATGTAGTTAGAATACCATGTAAGTTATCTAAGGAAAGATGATCAAAATGTTTCTTCTCTTCAAGAGTAGAAACCTTAGATTCAAATTTATGTTGCAAGATTTTGATTACTTTCCTAACCACATCAAACTCTTCAACGGTTTCACCTAAACCTCTTCTTGCATTTACAACTTCATCTATCCTTAGAAAGTAATCTACAATTTTTTCATCATATTTCATTTTTAACTCTTGAAACTAGTTTTTAAGAGTGAGTATTTTGGATTGTTTGACCTTGCCATTCCCTTGATACACATTCTCAAGTTTTTCTCATATTTTAGAGGCTAACTTACAATGCATGACTTTAACAAATACTTCATTTGTTAAGCCACATAGAAGAGCATGTTTAGCTCTAGCATTTATTTCATACTTTCTATTCTTATCAGCATTAGTGGGTATGGATGCAGGTACATTATATTTATTTTGCACAATACTCCAAACATCTAAATCAATAGAAATTGGATATGTTTCCATTCTAATTTTCCAGAAAACATAATCAGAGCCATCAAACAAAGGAGCTCTTGTAACATATGAACCTTCTTGCACATGTGACATATTGACTTCCAAGACCATAATCAACCCTAGGTATGACACCTAATGCAGGGCCCTATGCTCTGATACCAATTTTTGGAAGATGAATTACTCTGAGAGCGGGGGATGAATCAGAGTTATAAAATTTTCACTTGACTTACAACTTACAACTTGAACTAAGACCTTCAAACAATTTAATGTAACCTTTTAATTGTAGAGTGAGCATGGACAAGCCAATGAATGTTAGCAATAAAAAGGTTGATCACAAAAACATTACTTAATAATGTCAAAGCATGATATTGATTGTTCAAGTAAACTTGATTGAACAATTCCTTTTAATGCTTTATTTCCACAAGATTTCATGTAAAACATATTGAAATATTTAGTCAAGTATCAGAGCATTGCATGAATTGTATTGAAAAATTACATAATGAAAAACACAATACTTAAGCACATAGGCTGAAACACAAATTCACCACATAATGCATTATTTTCCCGAGTGGAAAAACCACTCGTAAATTGATCTTTTTATTCATTCAAAAGAGCACCAACTCAACACCAAAAATTCTGTAGTACCAACTTCAATAGGAGCACCAACTCAATTTAACATATCATTGATATAGCATCCTATCATAACCCTAGATTGCAGATTTTGCAACTCTAGAATTACAATATAGGAACGTGAAATATTTTCAATAAATCCTTTGAAGAATGTTGTAAATCAACATATTCTCAAATACCAATCAAATTTTCAATACAATATCTTATGTATCAAATGTTTGAAAACAATATATTCCTCTTTTCAAATCACAACAAAATAATGCCTCAAAGACATCTTTTTGAAAAACCTTCAAATATCTGGATGAAGTTAATATAACTGTCAAAGCAACTTGGGTTAAATTTACCTAAACTTTCAACTCACTTATTCAAATTGTGCAATCAACATAATTCCATGTTATAGATTTACAAATAAAACTACCAGAAATAACATGAGGGTTTTCATAATACCCAAAAACAGAAAACCCTTATTAACTTTCAAATAATAGACTATAAAATTGTTTCCTTCTTTGTTCTTTTTCAAAAAACAAATAATATGGATCTCATTAAACAGTTGTTCAAGGCAAAACTGAATGAATGTGAAGGATTTTTTTCCTTTTACCTACTCATGGTGGGAAAAAATGAAACACATATCAAATGACACTTTTGAAGACCATCAAAACTTTCCAGTTGAATGATAAACCAACTACCACAATCAACACTCTTACTCCTTCCATGATCGAGCTCGGTAAACTATCTTCTTTCACTTTGAAACACAAAAATATGCTAATACATTTGCATGGTAGTGGCTATGGTTTCGCATGATTTCACATTGGAACAATAATATTTGTGCCCTAAACTTCCTTTCAAATCTTGTCGAGGACTTTAAAAAATTCAATGATGATTTGAGGTCTGAAGCAAATCAAATTCAATGATTAAAAAACCATTATTATCGATACTCTTTAGGAGTATAAATCAAACAATCTTTTTTTCCTTTCCAAATATTCATGTCAATGGTAATCAACATTAAAACAAAATATTTATAACCAAGTCAAAATCCAATGCAAACACACATGCATTAATCAAATTACATGAAAGTTGCTCGATGCCATATATGATCAATCAAAACAGACTGAAGCCTTAAAGACCAAATGTTCACCTTTGTGTATCAACAAAGATGTCTATGAATGTGTGCTAGAAGACTTCACACAAGGTGAAGCACTAACATATATCATAACTAAATATCAACAATACCTTCATCGGTATATGCCTTATCAATTCCATGTAATCACTGAAACTTGATCATGAACTACACATGTATCCAAAATATTAGTCCGACCAAAGATAGTATCATAATGACAACATAGAAATAGAGCCAAATGATATGAAATCATAGAGAATAATAATACCAAGAATTAGTCAGCTTGAATTGAATGTATTTAGCATGTGGCAAATAAAATCAATTGTGTAAAGCATAAAGCATCATAGGCCATGAAAAAAAAACCATCAAACCATCAACAAGTAAAAATGTCACCATCACTATGAACCAACTGTACACACCATGTGACTGCATAAGTGTGAATCATTGAAAATGAAAGCACTTTATCAAACCAATGTATCAGTTTTGACATCAAGGACAAATATACCACAAAGAGAAACTCAACACATTCTTCTTTTGTATGCATTTTCTTTCCACAATATCCACATTAGATTTTCCATTTATTATGAGGACTACAAATAATAGTCAAATGAAAGATATTTAGTATGAGAGGCATGATCATATGAACCAAAAAATTCTAAATTAGAAATACCTTGATTGATCCCTTGATTTAGAGAGCCCCCTAATATGAATAGTGTTGAATGTATCCCCCCAAAACAATGTGTAAGAGAATTTTACAAGCTATGAAGATTAGATGCCAAAATATTCCATTTATAACTCATGGAGATTTTTACAATTTTCTTACAAAACTAACAATCTAGATACTAGTTTTACATGAAAAAATATATTTTTTGAGAAATTCTAATAAAAATAAAAATAAAAAAGTACAAAATTTTGATAATCAGGGTGAAAGTTATGCCCCATCAAAATTTGTTTAAAATTATGATTTTGAAGGCTTAAAAATGAAATTAAACAACGCAAATTCTATTTTTTTTCAATTCTACTTTTTCAACATGGAAAGAGATTTCTATCGACTATTCACACTTCAAAATTTGACTCCCCATTTATAAGTTATGCAAAAATTAAAAAAAACTTACAAGAACAAACAAAAAAGTTGGTAGTGTAAGCTAACCACTTGTGGTTAGAATTTTTTTTGCAATTACAATAAAAATTATTAGTATAAAGTGCTAATCATATAATGATAAGTATCAAACTATTGAAAACAAGGTGGAAAAAGGCTACAATATGAACTTATGCAAGTGAGTTCAAATCTTAAAATTAGATTACCAAATCAAATTTAAACATGTGATTGCAACATACATCACAATATAAAAACATAAACTAAAATTTGACACCAAATTTACATGGAGAAACCCTTTTTTAAAAAATCCACTCGAGAAAAGAGGGAAAGTATATTATAAATCTTCAAATGAAAGTACACAATAATACACTTCATTATTGATCTCTGATCAACCTGGCATCACCTTGTTACCTGCAAGAACTTAGCATGAAACTACCATCTCATGGGTCTAATTTATAAAAATTGGGGGAAGTGAAACCACAAATGGTAAACCAAAATAAGAGGTACAAAAATAATTGTAAAAACCTACACCCATCTTCATTGACCCCTTTCTCTAGAGGCATCTGCTTTAATTGATCCTAGGGAGGTAGGGGTAAATTAAAGGGGGGAAATTAATTATCTTGAATCAATAGCATCACATGAAGATGGAAAAAAGTAGGAAGATGAAGAAGGGAGAAAAGAAGAATGTGTAAAGGATATTTTTGAAGATAAGGTAGGAATAAAATTTTAGATTTACCAGCCCCCACGGGTTAGAGGAGTTGGTTTGAGTCTCGAGTTCGCTCCCTGAGGTTTTGGTTTTGACACTCTTTAGACCAAATATCACCCTGTCACGGATGCTGGGGGGTTGCATTGGTTACCCCATGGCCGTAGGGATTAGTCCCACCTCAAGCTCACCCCATAAAGGGAACCTATTCGGCTTGATTCATAGGGATACCCTGATAACACAAAAAAATTAAATAAAAATTTAGAGTTACCTGAAATTAAATGTAAAAGGTATAATTTACACCTTTGTAGATATTAGAATTAGTAGAGTATGAGGAAGAAATATGGATGCTAGAAAAGAAAAGGTGTTAGCCACTAAGGATCTGGATAAAGGTGCTAGTGTAAATTAGAATCACTATTATATCTAGCTAGCTTATCACCTTTCTAGGATTGACCTATTCAAACATAGCTTAAGTTTACTTAGGTTTCTTTTTCTTTTGTGTCACTTAATATGTTTGAGAATTTTATCATCATGACTTGAGACACCTATTGGAACTTACTCAAACACTTGTCAAATGATCTCACAAGTTTCCCATCTATGGAGGGGTAGTCAAAGTTTCAATTCTACCTTATTACCTCTTCATCCTTTCCTATATATGCAAGGCACACTAATTATATTTACATACTCTTCATTTGTCTATTGATAGACATAATATTATGCTTATTTTATTCACTTGTAGAAGTTTACTTCACACTCTTGATCTTGACACTCTACAAAATGGTATATGAGCCATGAGAGTGTGTTCCTTCCCACATCAAGGTGACTTCCATACATATCCCTATCACTAGAGTATCCTAGAGCTAAAAGGAAACCACCATTGTATCTAGAAGTTTTGAGAAATTAAAATATACCTTTCAATTCATCAATTTCAATCATTTTCAATTTTTATAATTTTTTGGTCCACAGTGTTGATTGTACAAAAATTGTAAAAATCAAAATTTATTTACCAAAGGGCCAATCTGAATCTCTGCCCATATGCCCATTGGTTAGAACATTTTATCTTTGTGAGATCTTTCCCATTTTGGTCTATTTATAATCTTAAAGGAAATTTTGGCTATTTTGGCTAATTTGTAAACATCTTTTGGCCTCTCAGGCCTATTTATTGTTCACAATTGTCTAGTTTGTGGAATTTTTTGTGGTCTAGCTTGCTTTCCTATTTTATCTTAGGTTCACCTTTATTTACAAAAAAATCTAGACATATTCAACCTATTTGGAATGTTCTCTATATCATCTTCATGCAATAAGCCACATCAACTATTGGTGGCATCCATATTTTCTCAAGCTCTTTTGCAAAGGTTGTAAGTATTTGATATATTGTGTTCATGCTACAAAAAGTAATCCTATATGAGGGAGCACACATGTGATTTTTAATCAATAGAGATATGCAATGAAAATCATGTGAAGAATTTTTTTAATGATGGATCTCCATGTTCTCTTCCCATCAATCTATGTGTAGGCCCTTTCAATATATATGAGTCGTGTCACCTTTAGTGTTGCAATGAAGAGACAATTTCTATCAGCCTACACACTATTGTTGGCCTCCACTTTTTTTCTCTAGCTACCACATAGGCTTTATCAATCACCACATCTTTTTTTGACCAACATATAGAACTTACCATGGACTCTTAATTTTATTTAGCTAGTGCAACGCCCACTCTAATGCATAATATCAATGACTCTTCAAATCCACCCTACACCAATGGTCTCACTGCCACATCTTGCCACACCATGAAGACTATTTCCCTAGCATTTGAGAAACCTTTAACAATTTCCTATGTACAATTAGGATCTCCTCACTTGAAATTTGGTGTCTTACAACCATATTATTTCTTGTAAATTATTGTTTGTTTGTCATCCATTGTTATTGTCATGCATTAGAAATTTTTAAATGAATATGCTAGGTTCTTTAACTATCAAACAAGAACTATTGTAGCCAATTTCCATATACACCTCTAATTGTGAGACACAATTTTTATGCTAATTGATCAAAAGAGTTGTTAAGGGGGGATCTTTTTCATTTTATGACAAGTTGTAAACAAGGGGGTATTTTTTGCAGTGTGAATAATTGATGAGAAGCCAATTTCATTTATGACCTTTTAACAAATCAATATGCTTTTGATTAGATGTTATTTAATAACAAATTGTAACCTTTGAAGTCAATTTTATAAGAAAAATTTGACAAGGCATAAATTTCACCTCACTTATCAAAATATTGCAAACTTTTTTTTATTGTATTATATTTTGTAAGGAATCTGATTTTTCATGTAAAACTAAGATTTAGATAGCCCATTTTGTAAAATTAACCATGCATTATAAACATTTGATTTGGCATCTTATTTTCACAAACTTATAAAAAATATCTTGCATATTTTTCTAGGGGGGATACAACCAACACTAATCATTCTTGGTGGTGGGGGGGGGTGGGGGGGGGTCTCTCTAAATCAAGGGGACAATCTAGGTGTTTTTTTTTTAATTTTGTTGGTCCATGTGATCTTCTCCCTCAATCTATATCCCTTTCATTTGATTATTCTTTATAATCCTCCTAATAAATAGAAAACCAAATGTGGATATTATGGAGAGAATAGGAATACAACAAAAGAATGCCAATTTCATTAAATTAATGAAATGTAGATAATTCTTCATAGTCTTTGTATTGCCTTACTTGATCCTCTAGTCCCAAAACATGGAGAATCATCATCCAGTCTCACCTAGACATATTATGAGTATCATTGGGGGATGAACAATGTAGTCTAATGACTTGCATTAATATCTCATATCCCATATAACATGTTGCTAAATTTGAATCATTCATGAGGTCTAGTGATTCTTTATTTTAGGAAATTTCTATTATTGTTTTGAATCCACCACATTAGGATGCATATCTTCCAAACATCACATCCTTATTTATATAATCTTAGATCTTAGATTTGGATGACACCATTTAGGACATTTTCCTTCTAGATTTGATGACAACTTTGATGAAGTTGCATCACTATTGCCATATTTGGATATTTCTCTTTCCTTGCCTATGTTTTCTTATATCATGCAATATTGTACAAATATTCATGAGTTGACCTATCCAACTCAATTATCATCATTTACAATAGTGCCAAATTTTCATCAATCTATTTATAACCATATATCCATGGTCCATGTTCCTAAATCACAATTGGTACCCTATCCATCTTATTAAGATTAGTTAAACATGAAAACTTTCTTGGAGATTTTTGAGAATAATTCAAAGGAATCATTGGGATCATTTCAATCTTTGGATCATGTATAGAGTTTAGAGGCGTTCATCTTACTTTCAGCATATTCATATCCAAAATGAGAAGTCATTTTGTACATATTTTTGGTATTATTTCTTCCCAAGGGGAGAAATGTTGTTCAACATTTTTGGATCATCTTCAACATCTAATGTTGAGCATAAACCAACACTAAAGGAATCATCTTGAGCGTAGGTTGCATGGTTCATCTTCTCTTATCAATTTTTTGGAGAAACATTTCCTCATATGGAGTTCATTACTTCAAATTTTTTGGGAGGGTCATACAACCTTCTCTCTTTTCTATCCTATGAGGAGAAAATACATTTTACTTATGTGATAGAAGTAGTCCTAGGGGAATCATCATGAGTCCTTCTATCTTCTTATCTTCCACATTTTATTTAATTGCATAATTTCTCTTTTGGAGAGGGGTTTTAATTTTCCTACTGGGATTTTCTCATTTTTCTATGAGATATTTGTACATCAATACCTAACATGGCCTTGTAGTTGAGACACATTATTAGTGCGAGTTTATTTAGTTGGAATAATAGGAGGAATCACCTTACCATGGGATTAAAGGAAGTTCTCTACTAAGTAATTTGGATTATCAAAGCACTCTCGACACATATTAATCACATGCATTCAATCTAATTTAAGTCTATATTTTGAACATATATAGCCCAATTTTGGAAACAAGTTAAAGTTTGGGGAGATCTTAAGGATTTATGATCCCATTTTTTAATATAAATTCATTATTTAGTAGGGATTTTAATGTTATTCTTATCCTAGAGGATGATGTTGGAGGTAATTGTCTTTTGTTTGTAGAGAAGTGGTCTTTTAGGGGTCTATTTTCTTAGTTTTATCTCATATATTTGAAATCTAAGGAAGGATGGTTCACATGGTTCAATAGAAACAAAGGGGGGACAACGTAAAATACTATTTGGATCAATTTTTATGAAATAATATTGGATTTTAAAATCATTTTAGTTTTGACTAAGGTCATCTCTACTACTATCTCAAAACAATTGTCCATCTAATTAGAATTGAGAAAATATTTGAAATCTAGAGGTTTCCCATTCAAAATAGAATTTTTTGGTTTCAAGATGCAAAATTTGATCCTTTAACATTAATTACTGTTAGAAAGAGGAGTCTAAGGGATGTAGTAGATATATTTTATATAGAAATATCAAGTCTATTAATGAGAAGGCAAGGTAATGGAACTAAGAAATAATATCAATGACATTTTTTTATAGAAATAGAATAGTGGAAGTTAATTATAAGACCTATCAAGTTAGAAATTAATCATAATGGCCTCTCTTCGGAATCTAGGGAGAAGGAGAGGAATTTTTTGAACTCCTTGAACTCCATCTTGAGATTGGAGAAAAAAATTAGATGCAAAATTCTAGGGTGAAATGGTTAAAAGAAGGAAATTTAAACATAAAGTACTTCCACCTCTCCATGAATATCATAAGGTGGGTAAACATGATTGGGAGGATCATCCTTCCCTTGGGTAAAATTATCTCAAATATTGAGGCTATATGAATGGAGGGTGTAATATTTTTAAGGAATTGTTAGGAACTCCTTTAAAGGAGAATGTAGAGGGTAGAGGTTCTCCCTTGGAAAATATCCTAAAATTATAATAAAAGCCTCTTAAATCCCTTCACTTTTAAAGAAATTAGAATTATGAAATTTTCTTTGAGGGATAAAAAGGCTCTCGGATTAAATGGATTTCAAAAAGGCTTCTTCCAAAGGCATTGGGAAATTGTGGTCTTTAAAATCTAGATTTAGTAGAAAATGAATGCCAGGCCCAAAAATAACTCTTAAAGAAATGTAATGCCACCTTTCTTACCCTAATCCCAAAGGTGAACATCCTTATAGTTTTTATTGATTGAATTGCATAATATTGTGAAATATAATTTATAAATTATGACTAAGGAATTGACTATCACTCTCAAAAAATGTATGGCATGAATAATACTAGAGGATTAAAGTGGGGGTAGCTAGATTATGTATGAAATAATTATAGCACATAAAACCATGAAATTATCTTAACATAGAAAGAAGTATGTGATGTCTATATAATTAGACTTGAAAAAAATCTTCTCATAGGGTCTCCTAGAATTTTGCATTTTGGTTCTAAGATATTTTGGTTTTAGTGAGGATTGACTTGAAAGTAGGTGTATAGTTGTATTTCCATGATATCCTCTTCAATATTGAGTAATGAGGTTTTCATGGATTTCTTCCTAGCTAAGAGAGGCATTAAAAAAAGAATTTCAATTCTCTTTTAATTTGTTTACGGTGGAAATGTTGAATAGGGCCCTAAAATAGGAGATCTAGAAAAATAACTTCAAAGAGATCTATGTGCATTTTAATCCAAAAAATATCACCCATTTATGATTTATGGATGACACCTCTCTTCTTTATGTCCATGAAATTATAGAATGCAATTTTTTGGATTAAAATGCATCCCCTTTTCTTTCCATGTTATGGATCACACTCAGTGATCCATCATTATGAGGAAGAAAAAATGTGATATGAAGTGTCAAAATAAAAACAAACACAATTTAATCCAAAACTTTCATTCTATATTAATTCTAACAAGTCAAAAATACTAGCATTCTCAAAATTGAATTTAAAGATTTCTAAAGAAATTCTAATTTAAAATGGATGACCAAAATATTAAGGCAGAACATAACCAAAATATAGAGTAAGGCTCATGGGTCCCACTAATAAAACCATCATGTTCAAGATTTATTTAATGGATCACTCCAAAAAAGAAAATGACTATGAAGAAAATTGATCATTCTGCAAGCTATTAGCTACAACTAGTTTGTCTCTTGTAGCTTTTTAGTGTTGATTCTTGTTGATGTATATTTCTCTTGGCTCCTTTCATGATTCTTATCTTGGAAGAGCCTTTTGTACATTGTTATTTTTACTATTAATAAATGCTTTTTTCTAATAAAAAAGAAGAAAATGACTATATTACAAATATTTTCTCTTGAACTAGTGATGAGATATGCATCTCTTTTATGATTTAATCATTTTTATTTTATTGTTTTTATAGACTTTCTTATTTTTAAATTTCTCAGATGCCCATGCCTGAAGAATATGTGAAGGAATGATAGCTAATAGATTATTTGACCTTAGAACAACAACACATAGATTATTTGAGCTTGCAATATTGATGGGTGATTTTCCAATGAAGGTGTTCTTGCTTAAATCTAGGAACTTTAGTTTGAGAAGCCCTCACGGTAATCGCAGACAAGATCGAAGATCTACTCCAATGGAATTTTTAATTTTTTCATCAATTAATGTTGAAGGGAAAGAGAGGGAAGATGAGCATGGAGATGATTGTCTGATAGGTTCAGGATCTTCATATTATACATGTACTCCATAAACATGAGGGTATGGTTCCCATCAAACTATTTCAAAATGATCAAGTCTGGTCTAGTTGGAAAACCATTTTGGAATGCTCCCACCCATGTTACTCCCTCCCATGTTATTCAATCTCTACTTATGTCATCCAAGCATTTCAACATGAGTGCATTATAATGATGCTCAACTCAATTATCAAAATATGGAGAGCTACATGGATATTTTAAAGGTATGAAAATAATCAAATGTTTTAGGTTTTTACCATGTGAATTTGTATTTTATATTTTCAAATTTATCAATATTGTTAGGTATTGGTTGATAGATTCATCCTTTAAGTAATTAATACAAATGACTCTATATTTCCTTGAGAAAGACTAGTCAATCAACAATAGTTGGAGAGATCACCATTGCATTGGTGATCTTCTTCTAAATTTAAGGTACAACTCCCTCTTCTAATATAATTTTGAATTTTTGAATATAAGTAAACGGGGGTATGATTTTAACTAGAAAGAATGAAATATAAACTAAAATATATCCATATTCATGAAAATAAATGTGATTTGGAAATTATTTAAAACTATTAATAGTTATGAAAGTAAACTGGAAAACATTCAATACCATACCTCACAAACCAAATTATTAAAATATTGCTAGCTCAACTCACTTGCAACTTAACATTCACTACAAATAAATAAATAAAATACCATCGTACAACACATCCTCACAGGGAAGTAATATTCAAATTCTCATCTAAGCTCATAGACTTATTCTTAAACATTGGCATTTTATTCATGAATTCATTGCACACGGACAATAAACATTCACAACATAATATCACACTACAAAATTGATCCTTTGATTATGATTGATTCTTACTCATGCATCATAGTGCAAGGGGGATCAAAATTTTGGACCCTTGTAAAGTTTAAATTATACATATTTATAACTTATCAAAATAACTATCACCAAAGTCTTGAAATAGCTGAAAGAAACAAATTCTTTAATGAATCTGAATAGACCAATTCTATCATCTTCAAACAAAAGACAAAACCATAGGAACTAAGAAACATCTACTACCGGGGTGGATGGGTACATGTGAAGCAACATAAACTTCCCCTTCAGGTGGTGTTTGTTAAGAAGCTACCACATGTACTTGGTAATCCTTTAGGGCCATCACAATAGTGGTAATTTTCATTTGTTGTGGGATGGTTACATTCCTTGTCCTCAACTACCAAGTAGCTTTGGTAACATGAATGGTATCAATTTTTCATGTAATAAGAACAAGGGATTCTTCATGTCATGATAATGTTGAATCAATTCTAGCCAACTTCTTTAAAAACTCTTTATCAAATACCTCTTCTTCTAATAAAGTTCCAACCACCTTCAAGAAATCATTTTTCAACTCCTCGAGTGTAGAAGGTCCTTGGTTGTCAATTTTTATGATCGGGCATTCAAAATCAAAAAAATTCTTGGTGAAATTATTATTGAGGCAGATGCATTATTTCATTAACTTTGTTTTCTCCAAGGAATTTGATTTTATGACTTCATTCTTTCATGATATACTTGTTCTCCACATAAAAATTCAAGAATCTTCTATAGATGTAATATTTTTTTTAGAAGAATCCTTTTCCATACCCATCACAATAATTTTAGCCAACTCATGATCAATTTGCAACCAATATTCCTCCTCTTGTTTACAGTTAACCAACTCAGACTTGATTGAATTTCTTAGAAACAAAAATTCATCATACACCTTTTTTAGTTTCTTGATTAAAGGAGGCCCTTTTATCTTAATCTCTAGTACCCAACTCTGGATGACCTTGTCATAATAAGTGTCCTTTTGGATTCTACTCATCATGGACTTCTAGGTAGAAGAATTAGGATAAAAAATAGGAATTTCTTGGCTAAGAGGTTGAAGATAGGGCTTTGTTAAAGTTCTAAGATAGTTTGAAAGGAGGTCTACCTACTTCTTAACCCATCCTTGTATTTTTTATCCTTTTATGTTCTCTCCACCAACCTAAAAGTTGTGACCTAAAAATTATGAATGTCTCCGTTCCTACTAGGTGGACCTAAACCCACCTTATTTACATTGTAGTCTACTACAGTGACCTGATTAGGATCTTTTTGCATCAAAGACTGAGCAACTTCCATAATCAAATTTCTAGAAGCTTCATCTTTCATTAGTATAGATGTAGTTTTCAATTTCTTTACTTTGGGTGTTTTCTGTAAAAGTTTCCCTACTACATCTTCTTCTGGAAAAGAAATAAGAACCATTTTTCTCTTCCTCGAGAGGGAATTTTCTAGCCAGGATGGTGTAGATGGGGTAGCATCAAGACTTTGAGAAGTCCTAAATGTTGAAAAGAAAAGGGCTCTATTGAGAATAATATTTTTCATTACACTATACATACTTGAAGGTAAAGAGGTTGAATTCTTACCCTTTTGAATGTTTTTTGTTGGCCTACCTTGAGATTGATCAGGCTACTAGATATGAGTTTTCAAAAATTCTTTGTAAAATTCATGCTTTTGATTACCTCCTCCTGACTATTGCTCAACTTTATCATCTAATTTTTCTTTAGTTATGATGTCAAGGGAGGGCCCCCACCACATGTTTTTTCAAGACCCTTATCTTTCTTAGGAGGATCATCTTCATTTCCACTATTGCTTGGAAATGATTTGCTTTATGCTAATGGCGGTGTTGGCACATAAGAAATTATGTTTCAATGCCTAGCACTAGCTTTTTCTCAAGCTCCTCTCTTCTATTTGGATGAAGCCTTGGTAGTTTTTCCCTTTTTCTAGGTCAACCATACATGTTTCCTTAAAAATGTTGAAGTTCTAACATGAATATCATCATCTTCTTCACTGTTCCAATCAATGGGTTGCAAGGGTTGTGTTTGTATCCAATCGATATAAATTGGATCAATCAAATCAGATTCATCATCCCACACTCCCCTTATATTCCATATCAACTTGAAATTAAATATATTTTCCAAGGAGAGACTCATCCAATCTCTTTTTCTTACCTCATTATCATATATGCAATCTGCCCAAAAATATTCAAGGTGTGGCATATGGTAATAACTAGGACTGAATTAAAGGTGGTTCCTAAAAAAATTCTTCCTATCGGATGAGAACCTTCTCTCATAAGTACCAAGGGAGAACCTTGCAATATCTCTTTTTAGATTAAGGGTATTAGACTGAGATTTTCATTCATAATACCCCAAGAAAATTGGAAATAGAATTCTAATTTTCTTTCTTTTTGCACACCTTTCATTCACCTCTACAACTTGGTGACATAATTCTATTAAAATAAACTTGTCTTCCACATATATGGGCATCTTAAGAGGAAAACCATCGAATCTAACAACCCTCAAATATGTAAAATTTTGAAACTGGATGAAGAGGTTTCCATACTTGGTAACTACCTGGAACGCCTCAATGGATACTCTTTGACCAACATTTCCTTCTAGCTCCCTAAACAATCTCATACTAAACACATCATTCACCCTCGAGAAATTCTTATAATTATTTTGGAATAATCATATATTTGTTCACTGATCAAAATCCTCCATGGGGTTCGAACCAATCCAAGGTCTTGTATAGGCCAAGACGTAGAAAATATAAGAAGAAATGTAAAACGGTTTATTGACAACAAAACTCCTTATCATGTTGTACGATTGGTCACTAATTATAGTGGCCCAATCCAAATATTGTTGGCTGACAAAGATAATCTATAAAAAATACATCCATTCTTCAAAGTCATGAGCATTCATTCTCCCTTTAATCTATAAAATTGAAATAAGAGTATACTTCCCTTTCTAGTAGCCTGAAACACCTACTTATGATAGTTTTATCCAAGGTTACCAACAAGTTATTATCTTTAGTGCAAATTTCCCTTGTTTCACAATTGTAGCGAGATATACATTCTAGCACAAGATCTATACATTGCACTACTATTGGAAAAGCAATAGCCTTTAAAATGCCACTTTCCTTAACCCTTTGAGTAATAATTCTCTTTCTAGTTTACAAATTCTCTCCCAAAAAACATCCAAATTCACATGACCTAACCTTGAAATAAGAGAACTATCTAATCCATCCAAATAATCATATCCTAGGTATTTATACCTCATATTGACCCCAAAATATTAGTTTCAATTCAAATCTAAATAAATTAATCAAGGGAGTTTAGGTTTTTTGCTTACCTGTTAATCTTCCACCAATTTATACTGAAATTGTCTTTTGTGATTGTTGACTAAATATTGCACATTTTGCTTTGTGGGTTTAGTCCAATTTTCTCTTCAACACAAATAATTATGCTACAAAAAGGAAATTTGATCCTCGCATGACCTAGGCATTTATTTTGCCTAACTTCACTCTAATAGTATTTAATAATTGACATGCAAACCACTTGATGTGAATATTGTACTCTGTAATGCACTTGATAGGGCAATAGTTATGTCAAGCGTTGATGAAGTTAGAAAACTCCAATAAAATCCACCTCAAACATTCCCTTCTTTTATTTGCATGTCTCTTCTTCATAGAGTGCATGTTGGATGATATTTAAAAACTTCATTGGAACAAAAAATAGTTAGGGAACACGTGTCAATTCTAACAATATTTCCCAAAACTATGTAAATCCTTCTTTATTTTACAGGATAGCTTCTTGGAAAGAGATTTCTTCGAAAGACAAGTAGGTTATAAAACATGTGCGATGTCTAACAAGGTATTGACAACTAGTTGAAAGAAAACACCAAAAATTTAAAAACTTCAGATGAAAAATTGAAGTCAGTAAAAAGGTAAGTTGTGAGTATGTGGTCACAAACCGAAAAAAGAGAGAACATGCAAAACAACAAAGACTAAGGCAAGAGATATTCAAGAATTTGAATAACTTGAAAACTTTAACACTCAAGTCTGAACTCAAACACTTAGGCAACATTAGGATATTCATGTCTAATTTTTAATAAAATCGCATGACTAGGGTTTGTAAGTTTTTTATGCACATTTGGAAATATAAACATTTTAGGCTTTGCTAGCATGAATTTATAATTTTCATATTTTTTATAATATGTTTGTTGGGTTTGAATGACATGACTTGTATGCAATATTGATATTGTTTTTTGTGTGAAGGCATAATAGAATGATAGATTTGTACACACCATTAATTTTTTATATGGTTTATGTGTCAAGGATCTGATGGAATGTAAAATTTGTGAAGTCTTATGGGTTTTGTGTATAATTTATAAAATTAATCTTCATCTAACTACTAGGGTTGTAAGTGTTTTTGCACATGTAGAAACATAAATATTTTAGGTTTTACTAATGTGAATTATATTTTTTACATTTGTAAATTAATATTTTTTAATAAATTTCATATGTTTATGTGTTTATCAAGGTTGAATAACATTGAATTGTATGCATAATTGGCATTTAATTTTGTGTAAGGGTATAATGGAATGTTAGGCTTGTACACATCATTAACTAATTATATGGATTTTGTGTCAAGGTTCTAATGGAATGCTTGAGAGTTATAGATTTTGTGTAAATTTTTCTTGAATAATATCCATCTAATTGCTATGGAGTGCCTATTGTTCTTGTGTATAAGGATCAATGATATTGATTTCATAAAATGGCATGCTCGTCACTAATTATTAAGCTATATTCTAGCATGCTTAAGCATTAGGGTTGAATTAAATTAATTATATGGTTACTACACATCAAATTGAAATTGTATTCTTAGTGTGCTTGTTCATACATCACTATTAAATTAAATTGACTTTGTATGATGGTTATAATGGAATATGGGATATATGGGTGTCCTTTAGGGTTATATGGTGAACATGGAATATTATACTACAAGTTTTGTGGTTTTTGTGAGAAGCTTGTATAATGGAAAACGTGCATCAAACTCCCATGTTGTGCTTGGTAGGCTTATTTATGTCTCATGGTTAATGGAATTCACTATTGTCCATAACATTTGTATGGATTTTTCATGAATACACACCATTGAATAAGGGATTTCTCACCACCCAACCATATTGGCATCATAAAGCATCATGGTCTCTAGCCAAACCCTTGAGAAAGGAAAAGATTAACAATAATCATAGCTTAAAATAAAACTAGATTATTGATTGATAGTCATAATAACTTAATAGTGTATTAGTGGGTATGCAACCCTTTCTTGGGTCTAGTTACCTCTGACAATTCTTTCATAGGTTTCCACCCACTCAGACAATCTCATTCATAATTTTTTCCATATTCATAATATTAGGCAATTATTCTAGACTCAAAGTGTCTAACATGTAATAAGGAAAACATCTAATAATCATTGAATTGAATCCCAATTTTTGATCACCAAAATCCATGATGTCAAGGTGAGAGCATATGACATAAGACTGATTCTAATGATAAGATTTAAGAATACCATAAACATAATGCACATAATATCCATAATAAAAAGTTAGATGGAATATCTAGATTAATATCAAATAAAAAAATTCTAATAATCATCGAATTGACTTCATTTTCTAATAGAAACACAATTGATTGGATGGATATAAATTGTCTCCAACTAAATGTTGGCATCAATGACAACACACTAGAGGGATTCTTCTTCATTCTTCCAACACAAAATAAAAATAAAAAATGAAAATATGCATCATTAGAACAAAAAGAATGTTGTTAGCACTTAATCCTCCATCATATCTTTAGAACACAAAATATGCTAATGGTTGTAATCTATTACTCATTGTCTACTAAAATGTGCATAGGCCATAATCAAAATAAATATAAATATGAAAATGTGCATCATTAGAACTGAAAGAACATTCATAATGAAGCATATTAAGAGAGAAAAGCGGGGTAGGAGATTATATTCAATTTGGAATAAGTAAATATAAAATAGAATATTATCTCAATATATGAATATTCAAAAATAGATTGAGGAATCTTCAAAGTGTTTTAAATTTATCCTTATATCTAAGGAATGGTGGTATAGTGACAGTTAAATTTAGTTTCATACACTTCATGGTACACACGCAACATTTATTTTTCTAGTTTCATGCTAAATTCATCCTTTAGTCTCTTCCTTTCATAAGAACATCAATACTTATATGCGCCAATACAATATCCCCCTAATTCATTTAATTGTAGCCTCTTATTTCTTTTTATCATTTAATCTCATCTTTTACTACTCCTTCGTATTGTTACTAGATGCACTTTCTTGATAAGAGTTCCTTGAACTACACTTTTTGTTTATGGGCATAAATATTATTTATTTTTAAGAGTTCCCTGTTGTCCCACATTGTTGAAACTCATAAACATATAATATTAGAATTTTTTTACACCTTCTGATATGATTTGATTGGTTACTTGAGTTGTGGCATAGTTGGAACATGAAACTAGTGTTCAATCAATTTAGCCCAAGCTAGGTCAAATTATTCAGTAAGTCTAAGAATTATAATCCTTTTAATTGAGGCATGTTTCCTATACCAATAGGCATGATCATGACTAATTTGACATTAAGATTGAGGTTCACATGCACAATAGAGGAAGAGTAAAAACTATAAATGCAACTTGTTCCCCGTAATTGATATCAAATGAAATTAGCACAAATATATTTTGAATAAAAAAATAAGGTTTTAAATCTAATTGAATTCCTTTAGCAAGCTAAGTATTTTAATCCATAAATAATATAAATATTTAAGTACTACCTATATACTTGAATCCTTACACCTATAACACACAAAATTAGGAAATTTCCTTATTTTGTGTATTAACAGTGTCAAAAATAGTAGCACATCATTTGATTCTCTTTGGTTCATCTTTATATGTGCATATATTTAAATATATATACAAATTAGTGCTAATTATCACAAGACAATGGTTTGCATAACTCATACAAGCTCCTATCACACTAATCATTCTAAAGATATGATTGGGAAGCTATAACCCTAAATCAAATCATGAATAAATTTGAATAACATCTCCCATGTCCACATATAAAAGTATTAAATACAAACCATTATGAAATATGATAATAAAAAAATGCTCGAAAAAGCAATAGCAAAATCTTTAATGCTTACTTGTACATCAAATCAAACATCTTGTTTACTAATTTTTGGGGCTTCTCATCAAATTTATTCAAGGGTAAAATTCACATACTCCACATATCATCATTGATATTGCACACTAGAAGTATGAAAAGAACTATTATTATTCCCTATCTCAATGCAATTTCATCTAATAGGGAACCATTTATCATCTCAAGCCTTGAGATCTCCCACTAACTCCTTTCAAACAAAATAATGCTATGTTTAAATTTATGAGAATACCTAGAAACTTTGTAGAAGTAGTTAACCTTTCTTCCTGACTGCAAATTTTGCAAATCTAGAAGTCCTCTTCACAATTCAACTGGTTCTTTAGACAAAGTCGCCAGCTCTTTTATCGAGGAACAAAATTCAAGCAACATGAAGTCCTTTTAAGAGTAAATCACATTTTGGGTCTTCTCCAATAGTGAAGTCACTCACCAATTCTCTAACACTTTGCTGCAACAAAACCTCTTCCAGATCCAAAAATTTTCAACATCTAAACTTAAAGTTCAGATTCACCAAATGCTTGACTCTATGATACTACCATCTGCACCTAGGATTCCTCTTTTATTTTAAATTTCTCATAAGTTCTCCCCAATAGAGTCACCATTTCTTTTGGTGTTTTTTCTTGCTAGGCCCAAATATCTCTAAAGGGATGCTAAGTCTTATGCTCAAGAATATTCAAGGCTAGGAAGCCAACACAACGAGAAAAGATCTAAAGGCCTTTACTCCTACTCTTTAGGCTCTGTGAAACCAAGGAGGGTGTTCCTTATTGTGTTTATATGATTTCCACTACCTCAAGAACACTTCTACACACAAACTTGTCCCTATTGAGTGCAATTAGATGTAATTTATTAGAGGCTTAGCCAACCTTAAACAAATGACCTCTAAATTACTAGGAATATTTAGTAACTTGGAGATTTATAGCTCATCATGAATAGAATATGAATTAAGTAGTGTTCTAACCATGAATCCTTAAATGGGTATTCTCTGATCATAATAAACTATGAGAATTCTCAATGAATAAGCTAGTGCCTCATCAAATTGGGTAGGAGTCAAGTATGAAAAATTCAGTAATACATAATACTATATACTGATATGGGTGAACATTTTATAATGCATTACATCATAGAACTTCAATGTATCTAAAGCATCACTACTTATCTAATACTTAGCCCATTATCACAAACTTACAATTCTTCCTTAAGCATCTAATTAACTCATTGAGCTAAAGCAAGTGGAAGAATCGTACATTCCAAATAAACCATTGAAAGATAAATGAAATTATACTTGATACTTTCATTCATAGTTTGTCATAACAACACACAGGAGAGAACATACTTTAAATTTTTTAGATTTCTTTCGATATCAGTAATTACATAAGACCATTTAATATTTTTTCATACATATACCCTACCCAAGACAATTAGTGGAAGATTAATTAGGAAATCTACATTCTATATGTTCACTTTTCCCTACCCTGACCTTATAGGACTCAAAAATCTTACCCTTGCAATGAGCCTTGAGATCTCTTTTATAGCATAAGAGAGAAACAAGCATCAGGCTCTTTGCATTTAGATTTCACCAAATTTTCATTTAAAATATAGAATTTCATATGCATTTCAAAAATCCTAGACGGTTGGATGTAATCATTTACCACATGAGGGAATCAAAACTATTACAACCCACATAACTAGTTGGTGTCACCATACCCATAACAAAATGCTACCAGAGGCCTCATCATCCACTTCCACGTTGAACCCCACAAGAACCAGCATCAACATCATAACAAAAATTGAAAATCCAAAAACAAACCATCACCCGAAACCCGAAAGAACACCACAACCATGATAGAGATGGCGACTTCTTGTTTTTGCTTTAGTGGGAGGTGAAACAACCACCTCAAATTCATCATCACACTTCTTAGCACCAGTGCAACATTACACGGTGCCACCATGGTAATTGGAGAAACCGTGAGGACCTCTTCATTAACACCAGCCATTTCAGTCAAAGTCATGATGTAATGCCTTGCCAAGTAACCTTAAAAGGAAGTTGCAATTAACATCATAAGTGAACCAATTTTTTTTTATAAAGTGCATTTAATATACACATTCACTTACTAGTTAACAACAACCTCTAAGGCTACAAGGTTAGGATTACTTAAACCCACACATACATATTACATATAACCATAGCCTTATGAACTTTATGAAGAAACCATCATACATCATAAGAATACCACATAACATAATAAGATAATCAACCAAGATACAATCTCATAAACATTATCTTAATCCAATAGATACATCACTCATTCCCAGAATGAGGCAATAGTACTCAAGGTTACAATTACAAACTTCCACCTCATAAACATAAGAGGGATAAAATAACTTATACAAGGTGAAATATTACAATGCAAGAAATTACAACAAGAACCGCGAGCTATCCATCTGGATATCTTGCCACCAAGTACTGAAGATCGATGGGGACCCAACGATTTTGGTGCATGTTCCACCCTACAAATGTGGTACCCAAAGGCCCACCCCCCATGCTAGGAGATAGTAACAAAGTAACATGGACTAAAATCTACAACCACTAACCAAAGGCAGACTCATACTGACTCATACTGTTATAACCAACTAAATGAATTAACAAGTACAACTCATTCACCATACAAGTATGAATCAAGTACAACTCAAGTACAAATCAAATACAATACAAGTACAAATCAAGTACAATACAAGTACAAATCAAGTACAACTCCAACATCATTGACATAGGTCACATTGCTTCCAGACATAAAGTAGATCAAGTATGTTCACAGAACCATACACATAAAATAATTAACAACAATTGTCATAGATAGAGTGTCATCGCAAGGTTTGTCATGAGATCTCCTCTGGGTATTCTTCATAGGCTCCAGCACAAGTAATCCTGGTGACCTCAACCGAATCTCGACACTCATACTCACTCATGCGGAATCAACTACCTCTCGCAAGAGAAAGATAGTTGATCTTGCCATTCCAAGCCTTCTCACTCATCCCAAGTCTAAACAAGCCCTTGTGTCTATGAGTGAGATTAAATTATCTTGATTAGTGTGAACTGCATCCTAATCATCTAAGTACATTAATTTAATTATCACTTGATTAACTCACTTTTGAAGGCTACTCGGTTTACCACTTTGGGCTCCAACCCCTAACAAAAGCCACTCTTCTAATGGACAACACACACCCAAACAATCCACCAAGGGAAACACAAGTGCATACCAACTGGGCATCATAATCCACTCTAACACAAGGAGGATACAAATAAAAGAACTCACTCCAACATCTTGGAGGCAACAAACACATAGTCCACTCCTTTCATAGGAGGTACAAAAGATCTCACTCCAAACATCTTGGAGGCAACAACACATAGTCCACTCCTTTCACAGGAGGTACAAAAGATCTCACTCCAAACATCTTGGAGGCAATAACACATAGTCCACTCCTTTCACAGGAGGCAACAAGATGAAACCACATAACAAGGTCACTCCATACAAGGAGACACGGATCCCATAATCCGCTCCTAAACCAAGGAGGTGCAAACATCCCCATTCATGAAAACTGGGTAAAACTGAAAAGAAGCCATGCATTACCCAAGGGAAAACAACTGAATGACATAAAGATTCAACAACCCTTATCCTCTTAGTTCTTCTGGAAGACTTATAATTTAGGACTAAAACTAAATCCCAAAACCAACAATGCAACTTGACGACATAGCAACAAAAGCATTCAAGTCATCAATCAAATCTAATATTTGGATTTCCTAAATCCATACTCATTCAATAGGTAGTGTTGACAAAGTCAAAGACACATTAACTAGATCATCTAAAAATAATCATAACCTCTATTTCTCTTTTCATTATTGGAATCTAAAATAATTAAACTTACTTCCCTTTACTGAATACAGAGAATTAAATCCTTTAAGATAATCATGAGGAAGATACTACTTTTGGATATACTAAATCCATATCTCTTTCATAATCCAATCACAATGATTCAATTAATCTAAATAGAAATTAATAAATAACATAATTGATTGCCTCATCAATAAAACAACTTCTTAATTTACTTTTAAATTGACACAGATCCATGCAAGTAAACTCTTTCCATTTCCTAACCAACTCTTACTTCTCATTCAATTTTCTATTTAAAACATTCAATTACTTTAATATAATAACATATTGTTTCTCTATCCAATTTCCATATACACTAATCAATCCATTTTTAAATCTCTATTCAGTAATACATTGCATGCATCTCATTAAAATAAAATACGATAATGAATTTTACACTGAATATATATATATGCTCCATATTATATAGACACCATTAGTATTTCATTCATAATGACTAGATTACTCTATGGAACTAAATAAAACATAATAACTATTTGCCTTTTTCAATATAGTTAGTTCCTAAATTTACTTCTAATGCAACCTAACACTATTGCAAACAATCTTTTTTCAATTTTCTATCTAGAGTCTATATTTCTTCAACTATCCATTTAAACATACAATTTCATCAATGTATAGAACTATCTTTTGGCTTGTCTATTTGGCCACGCATTCATATTGTTTCTAATTAAATCTCATTAATTAAAACAAGCATTTAAATATAAATATTTCTATAATTCTTCAATATATTTAAATATCTTTCTCTATACATTTTCTACACATACTAATTATTTCTTTTAGAACATTAATAATACCCAATTTGCAAACAACAAAATAAAATAAGATAAAATATTATTTATTCTCTCAAATGGATATATACCTTCACTATATATATACTAAATATAAATTAATATATTTAAATATATTTAATCATTAACATATCTTCTATCATTTGCAGAATATCAAATTGATTAATTCAAAATAAAATATCATTTATCATCAATATTCCAAAATATAAATATATTTTTCCAATTAAATCAAATTAATAATTGGACCTTTTACATATGGATTTAAATTCCACAATTCAATTTTAAATTATGCATTCTTTAAATCAAATATTTAACTCCTTCAATTAAACTTTAACATGCCATTTTAAAATAAACAATAATTTCCCATATGTTTATAATTTTAATTCCACTAATCTAATATACAAATTTTATTTAAAATAATATAAATAAATATAATACTTTAGTATTATAAATTATAATATAAAATATTATTAAATAATATTTTAATATTATAATAACAATACATAAAATATTAATATTTATAAATATCAATTTATTATTATTTTATTTTCAAACAGCCATGGGTAAATAATTTAACAGTAGCTTCATGTTTCAAGCATAACTCAAAAACTACGATTTGGGTATTTCCCATTTTTGGACAGAAGCAAGAAAATTTCAAAATGCAAAAACCCTTTAAATTTCCTGAAAACCCAATTTGTGAAAGTAAAGTTATAGGCGACGCAATCAGACCATTTTACCATGAAAATTATAACTATACTGCAGATTTTAAAATCCAATTTTTAATAACAAACAGAGGGTTTTATTTTCTAAAATCATTCTAAATGCATTGTTCAATCTCTATGTTTGATTTCAATAACAATAAAATCAATTTCTCCAAATAATTTAAATTCAACTAAGGTTTTCACAATTTTCACTCAAGAATTTTCACAAGCAAAGGCTGTAACTTTGTTTAATTCTTTTCTTCTAATATCAAATTTGTTTTCTAAAATAGATTTAACAAACAAATATTTAATCATTACTATTTTAAAGAAAACAATCAAGAACAACAAAACACAAAGAGGAAAACCTGGTACAAGAAGCTACAGGAAGAGATGAATTTCTGATGCAAGCCTCCTCCAAAGATTTCTTGAATTTTCTTCAATCCTCTCATGAATCCAATCCAAAATCCAACAAATGCAAACAATCTTTCCTTCAATCAATTCTACAATCAATCTTTCTTCAAACCCTTGTGCAAATTTTCCCAAAAATTTCTTCCCTACTGTAAAAATGTATTTCTTTCTAAAAAAGAACTTTTTGTTGCCCTAAAATTAAAACATATATCCTTATAAATCAAAAATACCTAATTCAACCCTAATTCACATTACATGCAAATTAGATATTTTAATTTTAATTTCAATTTCAATTTCAATTTTCAATTTCAATTTCACTTTCAATTTCAAATTTCAATTTCACTTTTCAAAAACCCACTTTCAATTTAAAATGCAATTTTAAATAATAAATTAATTTCCAAAGTTGCAACCAATTTTCCAAATAAACATTTAATTACAATTTCTAATTTAATTCCCACACATTGGAATTAAATTCCAAAATTAATTCTAATTCTTTTATTTCCTTTCATTCTTGCATCACGTTTAATAAATTAATTTAATTATTTAATAACTAAATTCAACCCCTTGGATCAAATTTTAATTAATTAAATAAACTAAATATAATTAATTAATTTAAATATAAACTTTTATCCACATTGCATTATTTAAATTAAATAACCATCAACATGATTTAAATGCAATTATTCTAAATATCTATTTCCAAATCAAGAATGCTTCAGAATTAAATAACATCAAAGCAAGACAGACAATGACTCGACACACACAACTGACGACACACTAAGGCTAGGGTGTAAACTTGGCTCATGTTACCTAGCTACTATCTCCCGTTCAACTTAACCGTTGGATCGACACGCTCAAACCTGTGAAACCAGGTGGAGTCGGTGTCATGTACCTGCAATCCTGCAACCAAGTAAACAACATCATACGATATATCTAGCATATAATACACACCGTGAAGAAGGAATTACGGATTCGCAGGGCACTCGCAAGCGAGTGATGCAAACTCGTCCTCTTCACCCATACACTCATCAAAACTGACACTTCCATCATAATTCCAATAATCTCATAATAATATCTCATGTTAACTCTACAACATCTTTAATCCATAATGCATTTGAAACAATAATCAGATAACTACATCCTACAATAATAGTTGTCGCTCAATAGTAGCGATCAAAACATTATAACAAAATGTATCCAGAAGCAAGGTAACTGCAACCAAACATAGCATAAAGCAACTTGAACAAGAAACAAAATGGAGGGGTATTACACATGAGGAAATAACTCTAATCAGAGTCAATCTCTACATCACTACCACTAGAATCATCAGATACATAAATGGGTGAATTATTTCAACCCAGAGACCCACGACCGTACCTCAACCTGGCCTTTGATCCCCTCTTATACTTTATAAGTTTCATCTCCTTGTTAATCATAGTCACCTTTGACCTCACAACTCGACCCTTGAGCCAAGAGTTGCACCTAATGACCCTTGGGATGGGCTTCATACTTTCCATATTCAGGTTGAGAGAGCCTTGAAGACTATCTTGTTCATTCAATGGGAAATCACCACCATATTTTTGAACATTACCTCCGATTGATCTACGCACAGTCGATGGAGAAGTAGTAAACATGCTCATTTTGCACCAAGACTCAAAACCTTCATAGGAGAAACTACTCACCATAGAAGCACATAACATTCCAGAATCTTAATTGCTATGGTGAAAATGAAAAACCACTATCCAAATTTATTTAGCAGATTGATGAAATGATCCTCAATGCTCCAATTGAAGCACGAGCGAATGAGTGATCATTCATTGGCATCTATATCATCATTGTTAATTCCTAGGTACATGGAAATCAGTGTACAATCCATCATAATTTCATGGAAGTAGCCATTCACAAGCATGGGGAGTCAAGTTGATATCCTTTGAAGAGATTAGACTAGTAATGCTCGCCATTTGTAGAGCCACATTATCCATCACATGGTTGATTCTATATTTTGAATGTGAGTCATCAATGGACCAATGCGTTGGCTTATTGATTGAATTAGATTGAGTCAAAAACATTTGAAAATTCAACGCCATCGCATGGTAGATCCATCAGCCAATGATACCTCTCCCAGTCAGAATACATGTATACAATCCATGAGCCCCATCCAACCTCCTTATGCCACCAACTAAAACCATGTGTCGCTAGTGTGTAGGCCATGCAAGGAGTTAGGTGAAACCATTTAATATTTTATGTGGTACATGTGCTACATCTCAATTTAAGACTCATCAGTACATCAAAGTCATCAATCATCAGCAACGAGAGATCAAGCCAACCAGGGGAAATGAGTCACACTTGAACAAAAGGATGTGTGTCATAATCACACACATCATGCGGCCCAACCAAAATTCATTATTTTAACACTGCACGATGTGCATGCAAGGGCTTGGATTTCATTGATTAAATCCAACAATTCAAAATTCTGCACGTGCATATTGTTTGTTATGAGGAAGGGGTCATGGGCTAGGTGACAGGAAATTGCCCCTCAAATAATTAAAGACTTAAGACATAAGTCTTTAAACGACAAAATATTTTGGGCCAACCATAAAGTATAATGAAGTTTGATAAATGCTTGATGATCGGAAGGCCTAAACAATGGGGCTGATAAAGACAATGGAAAAGATTCCATAAGTCATAACTAAGATGACTGGTGACCTGGTACAACATGTCAACATGAAAATATAACGCAAGGGTTTGATAATTTTGAAAATTTGAACAAGGGTGAGAAACCCCTAAACCCTAGGCCAACAAGCACAAAGGTGACAAATCAACAAAATTGTCCCTCGTAACTAGCTAATATTTGTAAAATTTTGAAAGCTCTATCAGTTCCCCTGCAAGGCGCCATAAAAAATTATCTTTAATAATCCACTTGGTGGAAGTTTCCACTTGGCCCTTCCCTATTATGCTTCTTTTTATCAGACAATGAGGCATAGATTTGGAACTTTCAATTGATGCCATGTGGAAAGGATGTTGTTATCCTATCTTGTGAGCTACCACTTCTTCTTTCATGTTCTCATATATTTTAAAACTTTCAGATAGCCAACTCGATCTTATTAATAAGTGATTTCAATATTATTGCTTTACCAGTGAAGATATGTGATTTTTTTTCTTTTTAAATTTGTCATATTATGATGGTAGGTGAATATTTCCACACTCCTCCCCATAGTGATTCAGTATGCATTCTAGGTCAACTCAAGAAAAGTGATGTAGTTGTCGAGGGTAGAGTCACAATCCATCCAAGTTTCCTTAGGATAGTTTTCCAACATTCCATTACAACTTCGTAACCTAGGAGAATGTGGTGTGTGGTTTCTTCATTGCTTGTGCACATTGGGTATTTGTGCTAACCAACGAAACCAATCCTATGTAATCATTCCCCTACTAAAATTCTTTGATGTAAAGTGGTCCAAGTAAAGCCCCCCACCTTTGGGAGTAGATTTTTGCCCCAACATGAGTATGTTGGACACTCTTTTGTATTTTCTTCCATGCTTTGTATCTCATAACCTAATACAAAATATTCTCCTAATTTAGCCTCACACCATAAAATTTCATCATCCGTGTTTGTTAAGAATAAAATTCTTAATGATAATTCCTTACATATACCACCACTCGGCATGGATCTAATAGGAATTCAATTGATTTCCATTGAAATTTTTGATGTTCATTAATGTTTCAAAATTATAAATGATCCCTCACCTTTGTACCATATCATTCCTCTAATAGACATATTGCTTCTTGTATACCATTTTATTTCTAGTTTAGATATTGGTTTGTGGCCATTTAAGGAATCAAACCAGAATAATGGCTTGGATCTCAATTTCATCGTCCATGTTGTATGATTAGTTATAATTTTCCTACAACTCATCATAAAATTCTTTAATTGCAAACCATGTGGTGGATTAATCACAATCACAAGATGGTGTCATTAATTGTTGTCAAAGTATTTATTTCTTAGTATTTGACATTGTAATGCATATGGATTTTTGATCATCCTCCATGTCAATTTTTTACCCTGTGCCATATTCTATTTATGGATGTATCTGATCATTGCACCACCAGTTTGTTTCCTTTTTCTAATTGTATCTTATGTGATTAGGGAGATTCTTCTTACATTGTTTGGTCCATACCATAGAAAGTTTCATTGTATTCTATTTATGTCCCTTTCGACTTTGGATATTATCCATACACAAGGTAACATATAGATCAAAATTGTTGTTATAATATATTTTATCATTATTATTCTCCTCGCAAAAATTAGCCATCTGCCCCACCACGCCTTTGATTTTTTTTTTGCATTTTGATTTGATGTCAGACCAATGGGACTTTCTTGTGGCTCCTTCATATAGAGGAATAACAAGGTAAGTTCTTGGTAGTGATATGTACTATTTATCTCTATTAATAATTTGTCTCAAGCATCTAGTGTACTCTTCCAACATTCTTTATATTACCTCCATTTCTTAAAGTGGTGATGATCCATATAGGAGGGTGTCATCAACAAATAACTAATGTGTGAAATGTTCTATATTTTTTTATAATTTTTATTCCATTCCATTGGCCAATTGAATATTTTTGGGATATGCCATTGTTGAGTGTATCTTTCATTATTATAAATAAGAAGGGAGATAAGCGATCCCCTTGTCTGATTTTCTTTGCTCCTTCAAAAAACTACATGGTGAACCATTGATAAAATTTGACTATCTTGGTGTTGAAATGTAAGCATAAACCCATTGTAACCATTTGTTATTGAACCCGATTTTTTTCATAATATTCATAACGAACCACCATCTAACTTTCTCATATGATTTACTTATGTTAAGAGTTTTAGGATCATTTCTCACAAGTTTGTATTGCCTCCTATACTATTACTATCCCATCAATGATTGAAGGTGAGGAAAATGGTTTGGAGGAAAAATCAATAAAAACATAAACAAAATGTATTGAAAATAGCCTTATACTTTTAATTCTCCTTTTGCATGGATTGAGCTCAAGTTTCCACCCAAGAACTTATTTATTTTCTCTTAATTTATGATTTGAAAATTTCTCTTGATAGTTACTTCAACATAATCTAGTTAGCTTGAATTGTTGTGAAAATGGGAAGGATAGGCTTCAATTTATAGATTTTTGGATGGAGAAATGCAGGGTCAAGATCTTCTTGTGAAATGGATGGTTGATATTGAATGATATGGAAGAGGTTTATCCTTTTGACAAGTGTCAAAAGGTGGAGGCTTATTAATATGACATGTGGCATGGGTAAGAGAGCAAGGTGTGCTGACACATGTGTGAGCACACATTGGGAAGAGAAATAAAATGACATGTGGAAGGCAAGGTGTGCTCACACATATGTGGGCATGTCTTGGAAAGAAAAAGATTGTGAAAAGTAGAAACAAATGAGGAAAGGTGTAAGATGAGTAGTCTTTGACCATATGACAAGTGGTGATAAATGACAAGTGTATGGTGGCTCTTATGGGGAAGAAGATCTCACACATGTGTGAGCATCTAATGAGAGGAGAGGTCAAAGGATGAGTTGGATATTGATGGTGAATTGTGCATTCAACTCTTGTCACATGTCTAGAATTTTGGAGAAATAGGTACAATTAAAAATTGAAATGGTGGGAAAAGGGAAACATTTCTCTTTTTTAGGGAGGGTTTGATACCTTTTTCTTGTTTCATTAAAAAGAGAGGGGGGATGATGGTTGTGGATAGATTGTTTACGAGTTTTATGGATCTAGACAAGATATGTGATTGACTTACAACTTGAAAGGTGAGTCAAACTATCCTTGACAAAATCTAAAGTGACCTTGGGGATAAAATGAAATGATTCAACTAATCTAATGGTGAAAATGATTTTTCTAATGCAAAAACTACAAATCTAAAAAACAACAAAGGAAATCAGATTATAAAAATGGATTGTAGGACACTGTACATTTGTGACATGAATTTGGAGTTGAAAATGCTAGACTAAGTTACACAGGGTGTGAGTGTCTTTAAGTAGGGGGAATTCAGATCTAGTTTCATAATCATCGAGTGCCAGATCAGATATTTTCTTACACTTGTCATACTATTAGATCATTATCCAATTATGAAATAATTGAGTTTCTATGAGTTGTCAAGGTGTAGGTTTTTATCGCAACAATTAACAATGGATATCAAAGCTTCACACAATCCTCTTCAAACCTAAAACCAACACATTCAATGAAAGATGAATGGTTGTTCCATTTAGGGGCTTGCCTTAGCCAAACTTCATGTTAGTGTTTCCACTTCCACAATGGAAATGATAGTGATATAAAACCTATCATTTTGAGGAATTGGGCTAAATGATAAAAAAATAATGATGAACCAACAATAGACTATAACTCACCACCCTCCAATTGCTTCCTTGAAGGATTGAACCCATACAAATCTCCTCAATACTTGAATGTTTCTTGCTTGATTTTCTTAGAGACCTACAAGGGCTAGTCTTCACGGATAATATGGTAGCATAAACATGAACAAACTCACACACACTTTGACATGATGCTTGGATCTTGAATTTCTACAATAAATCTCTAAAATTCTTCTCTTGACTTGCTTGATAATGCTCTTGACAATAATTTTTCCCATAATTGCTTGTTAGATTTGAAATGATGCAATAACTAGGTATTTATAGGAAATTACTATAATTTAAATACAAATAAAATCCCAATATTTGAAATTGGACACTTGAAATTCAAATAATAAAAGACCACCTTTGACTTATTTGAATTCGGAGCCAATATAGGGGACATAGATGCCCTAAGCATTAGTGTCTTGGGCCTATTTTTCATGAATTAAGATGGCAAGGGAAAAAATATTAAATGAATGCATTGGTTTTTCCCTTGCAATTTATCAATAATACTTAAATGGGCTATGGAATGCATAATTTAGGAAATTAGGTGTTCAATTAGGTCTAATAACTTAAGGGGGAGAAAAACAATGTGAAATTGTCAAGGGTGACAATTTACAATGCTACACAAATTAGGAAAAATGTTAATGATGATTAGGATAGGGATTAAGTTGATCAATCATAGATGTATTAAATTAATCATGATTAGGGTATGGGTTAGGCTAACTAATCATAGATTGATTAACTTAACTAGGATTAGGAGATTTGGATGAATGTGCATAAATGTTAAATTAATTTAAATAGTAAAATACTTAATTAATGTGTGTGAGACTATAGGATAATTAATTAAATGTGAAGTTTAATTAATTGTAAGGTGGGATGGAATAATTAATTAAATAATATGATATTTAATTAATTATAGAAGAAAGTGAGATAATTAATTAAATAATAAAATAGTTAATAAATTATGGGCTAATAACAAAATAATTAATTAAATAATAATATTTAATTAATTATAGGGATGATGCTCAAGATTAATTCGAAGATGTGATGTTAGAATTAGGGTGTCTAAAGTGATATTTACACTTGGGACAAAATCACTTTATTCCATTGTTATGATTGTTGGAAGAATAATTTTTAAGTTTGTTTGTTGTAACCTTCGTTATAACCTTTTATATTGTGTTGCATAATGATATTGGTCCATAATCAATGAAGGAACTGCACTCCTCTTTCTTTGGGATTAAAGCAATATTGGTGTTGTTCATATCCTTTAGGATTTTTCTAGATTTTCTTAGTTCTTCAACAACCTCACAAATCTCTTTCTTCATGAAGCTCCAACATGTTTATTAATATAACACCAAAAAATTATCAGGTCCTAGAGTTTTGTCTGAATGTAGTTGGAATAAAGCATCTTTTTCATCATCGTCTTCAACAGGTGCCATCAGTATATCATTTTCCCTATCATGTACCTTGGTCAGTATATAATTTATGAAGTTGTCTTGGAGAGGTTTAGATTCTTCTTGTCTTATTAGTAAATTATGAAAGTATCAAATGTCTTTATTTTGTATTTCTTTTATATCTGTTAACTATTTGCTTCATTTTTATTTATTTATGATATCTTGTTAAATAATATGGAAATTTTTTGTGTTCACGTCACCTTCAACTAGCCATATTTCTCTAGATTTAGATCACTAGTATCATTCTTCTCTTACTAGAATTTCATTGTATTCCATTAGTAAGGCTTTTTCTTTGACATAGTCTTCTTGAAACATCCCATTTTTTATGACTTTATGGTTCAATTCTTCCAACTCACCTTTTATTATTTCCTCCTCCTGAAAATTTTTTTTGAAAGCTTTTAAATATTCATAGCTTTAGTTTTCCTTTGATGAATTACAATGTTTTGGTGAGTACAAACTTTTTTTAGCCTTCCATGACTATGAGTTCCATCCACCAATTTTTGAGTAGCTCACAAATTTCCCCCTAACATAACCACAATTTTTCAAAGTGGAATTGACTCCATGGTTTTTGATATTTCTTCGACTGCCAATTCTAAAGACATGGGAAATAGTCCAACAAAGATACACGACAAATGTTAGAAATGGAAACAATGGATGAGTGAATCCAATGAGGCATGAGAAGGAAGTGGTCCAATATTTCTATAATATTTGTAAATTCCTTTTGCATGTTATTCCAAGTAAATGTTCCATTGGTTGATATTATATAAACTAGACCTATTCTTATTGCAAGTTTTTTGATTCAACTGTGTAATTTTTTCAATCGACGTTTCAGATCACACTCAGTGATCCATAATTAGGAAGAGGAATTTTTTTAAAGTCTTCTTGGGACTATGATACCCTTATAATCCCCATAGTTTTTAGATATATCCAAAATAACATTAATGTCACCGCCAATGAAAATATCCTTCTGTCCGATATTATTTAATTCATTTTCGATATTGTTCCATAATATTCTTTTCTTTGCTAGCTATGCAGATCTGTATATATTAAAAAGAAAGAGCTAAACATATGTACCAATTAGTGAGTTCTCGATTATTATTTGTTCCAATTATATTGATTGATACTCTTTTGGTTTTTCATAGTATTTATAGTCCTCTTGAGGAACCTAATCCTTCTATGAAATGGCCAAACCATATTTTGCAAATTTTAAGGAATATCTTTGCTTCCCTTTAATTTAGCTTTTTTTTTTTGGAGAAACACACAATCAATCAATTGATGGTTTAATTGATGCTTGATCATGCACCTTTTGTTAGGGACATTAATGCCTCTAAAATTCTAGCTGAGGATCCTCATTTGTTTCCAAGGGAAGTGATTCCTCCCTTGGACCTAAGCATATAGCTCTTAATGGATTTTTGTCTCACATTGTGCTTCCTCTTCCTTTCTTGTGGCCTTTTTTCTTGCTCCCTTCATTCAATATTTTGGTAGCCATTTGACTAAAATTCATCTTGGGTCCATCATGTTAATTTCATCTATTAAATCCTCTTCCTACATTTGTGATCCTTCTTATTTTAGTATTTTATTGGTCTATCTCTTGTTTATAAAGATTTATCGTCCATTAGGATACTTGATTTTTTGTTTCAAGCCCACTATCCAATACCATAGTAGATTTTATTTTATTGTTTGAATCTCCTTGCTTGGCTAATTGTGCATTATTTTTTCTTTCAGTCCCTTCACTTTATTTATCTATTGTTGATATCTTTTTGGTATACATTCTATTTTCAAAATGGGGGGTGGGTAGTGACATGAAATTTCATTGTCTTTGGCTCTTTCAATTTTTTTAATAAAATTAAGGAGCTTTAGTTGTGATTTTTTTATCCTAATTGACAATGGACATGATAAGTTTGATTCTCTCTAGGATCTCTTTTATTGCAATAATTTTGATTCTGGCATAAATTAGGATTTCTCTATTTCGTAAATCCACATCAATTTTTCTTCCAAGCTTATCTCCAATTCTTGTTAGGCATTCACCATACTAGTATTCAAAGGGTAATTTTTAAAGCCTCAACAATACAAGTTTGTTTGCAAGATTCATGTTCAACGAGTTGAATTTTGATTCTCATATCTATAGATATAGTTGTACCTCATCTTTCTCCCATGCATATTTATCAATTATTCACTCTCTTTCATTCTTTATTTCAAACATCACCACAAAATTTTTTTGGGGGAGAATGTTAAGAATGGGAATACTTGGTTAATGTCTTTTGATCCATTTGTGTATCTCAAATCTAGAAGGTTTGATTCCAATAAATTTTCAATGATCGCCTTCTTAAAATCCCTAGCATTGCCTTTGACAGTTTTAGTTAAGTTGATTGAAAATTCCTCCTCCCACACCCTTTTCTTTTGCCCTACACTTCGCTTTTGATATGATCTACCTTGCAACTATTTTTTTGTGTCATTTTTACTTCAAAATATATAATATTATTTTAAAAAAAATTGTTCATATTTAAAATATATTTAGAAAAATTAGGAAAAAATGCATTGATAGATTAAGAAATTTCAAGTAATAGTTGATTTGAATGTGCAATTAAATTAAAATTTTAATTAATCTTATTTTGAAAAGTTAATTTTTATTAAGATTTAAAATAAAAAACTTTTAAAAAATTATTAAAATAAAAGTATACATTAATAAATTATTGGGTAAAATGATGTAGTGATGAGATTCATCTGCAATCCACCATGTCGGTTTGCTCAAGTTCGGATTCCCCAAATCACATTGCATATGACATTGGGAGGCAAAGTGTTTCATTGAGTAACATTTCCTACATCTAAATGCAATTTCTTCATAGTTAATAGGTTGGCTCTTGCATCTATTTCCCATCTTCACCGAAATATTAGTAGGGAGGCCATTGGCTAAATCCATTTCAACATAGGTCCGAGCACACATAGAATTATGATAGTTGATGATATTTTATTGATTAGCATATTCATTATTTTGGAGTAAATTAATTAATATTTACTCTAGTGCTTAATGTAAACTTAGGAAAAGATCATCTGGTTCTGATTGTGGGTGTTATTGCATTAATTATGTATTTCAGTCAATCATGTGCTTTATTCTTTGTGTTGCACACAAGATAAACACACTTAATTGATTCATGCATTTTTTTTTCTCACTCCTCTCTCAATCGGAACTTTATTAGTTAGGGTCTCATGTTGATTTTTCCTGAGTCTACATAAGAATATTCAATCCTTCATTATATTCATTCAATAATTGATTCAATAATCAATAATCATTATTGTTTCACATATTTTGTTGTGTAATTTCTCATTCATGTGTGAAAATTTTCTCTTTAGAATATCATCTAGGGCTTGTGGGATCTCAATCATGGATTCTTTCATGGTATCAAAGCTCTAGATCTGAAGATCCTTGTTCACTTTTTTGAGGAATTTTAATGTATCAAGATCATGGTTTTTGGAGGCATAGAAAATTTGTGGAGGCTGCTGAATTTTGTGAAGTGTATCCACAAGTTTGTGACTTGAAGTTGTCACCCATGCCTTCTAAATCAGAATATTCAATAAACTATCTTGTTGCATAGTCCTATATGCAGTACATTTTTGGAAGCATCAATTTGAGTTTGGATTCCCACAAGGGTAGTCTTTGTGCAGGTTTAATTAGTTGTTTGTAAGCTACCCATCATGCATTTCAATAATGAAGGCACAAAATAGGTAGATTTTCCTATGACACTTAGGTTGTGGATTTTCATCTTTGTGATGGAGGCTTGAATAAAGGGGAACACTTAGTCACACAGGTCATGGTTCATTTGATTGACCTAATTCATGCTTCCTACTACATGAATTATTGTTGCACACATCAAGGATGGCATGATTTTGTTTGTTTGTGTAGGCAGGGATTTGATTTGAAGCTCAAGAGGCCACATTTGGGCTGTGATCTATATAGTGAGGGTGTGCTTTCCATTTCCATAGCCTAGCATGGTTAGAGGAGGTGTGATTTCTCATCGAGGATCATAATTTTCTCTAAGTCATGATTTGCTTTGATCCACTATTTGGAGGCATGATTCACTTGTTTGAAGCCAACAACATTCATCAAAGTTGCGCTTGAACCTGCAGTCTCGTTTTTATGGTGTGACAAACATCCTTTCAGGCACAATTTGTTGTATAGGTTAGTCTCTCAATACCCGATTACTGCAAGTGACTTGCATTTGGAGGAAGAGACATCAAGGGATCTTTTATTTACAACAGCTTCAACAAATTCAATTTATTGATTGGAGTCAATTTGTTGCATGTAAATTGTAATCCGAGATCAAAAATTCTTGCTCTTATAGGCATATTTTTCTTTTTTTTTGCATTATTACTGTAATTTCTTCTCTCAAGTCTGTATTTTTTTTGGAATCATGGATTATAATCATGTAACTCTTCTCACTCCCTCAAAATTTCTCAAGTGAAAAACCCAGATGGAGATCATTCTGAAGAAGTTGGGGTTGTATCAAGTCACCATGGGTACAAAGCTTGAACTGGGTGCTACTGCAGAAAAGAGGAAATGGTTCAAGAGATGTGATGAGTCTTTTGGTACTCTTTGTATGTCTATCTCTCTTGATGTATTATTTCACATCTAGTCTTGTAACACTCCATAGGAAATTTGGGCCCATCTTGAGCTCATGTTTGGTAAGAAAGAAACACTTAGGAGTTATCAGTTAGAGAATGAGCGGATATGTCTTAATCATTTTTATTTTGATAGTATCCAAGACCTCTTCACAAAGCTTAAGTCTATAAGGCTTCAGTTAAAGTAGTGTGGTATTGAGAAGAAAGATGAATAGTTGATTCTTTATCTACTTGCCAAGCTTGGTCCTAATTATTCTATCTTTGATTCTACATTTTATGCTACTAGAGATGCTATGGGCTCCAAATTTACAATTCCCTCTCTTGATGAATTTTCCACATCACTCATGCGAGAACAATCAAAGTTAATCCATATGGGTACACTGAAATCTTCAAAAGCATCTGCTCTTCTTATTTCTCAAAATTCAAAAGATATGAAGGCCTCTTTTAGCAAAGGTAAGAAATAGAAATCAAACACCATAGAGCATGAGAAGAATTCCAGTTCACATAACACCTTTGATTCACCTTTTCCTAAGATGGAATCATTGAAGAAAGAAAGACCCAAGTGTGCTTACTGTAATAAGAAGGGATATAATGAGTCTAAATGTTATGAGAAGAAGATAGATGGATATGCATAATAGGATTTTGATTTGACCACTCTTCTTATGAATAAAAATATTCATCTTCCTTATTCATCTACATTAGGCAGGTCTTCTTCTTCACCATAATTCCAAACAGATAGATAGACCAAATGCAAGGGTCATGCATTATGTGCAACCACCGTTTCACATTCTTCTAGATAGCTACTAGATTTAGGTGCTTCACACCATATGGCATCTTCTTAGGAAATTTTCTCATCTTTTGAGGCTACATCCTCACCACACATATTAATGGGTAATAAAACTTATATGAGTGTATGTGGGAAAGGTTTTATTGACATTAATGATGGTACATTCAATGATGTACTATGTGTACCATCTTTATTCACTAACCTTCTCTCCATTTATCAGATTGCTCACAATTGGAAAGGGAAGACAGTTGAGTTCACACCTAATTCAATGCATGTCAAAGACAGTTAGATTGGTAACATTGTTGCAATACGGAGAGTTGATCATTCTTCTTGATTGTATACATTCTCACACTTTGGTCCTCCACCTCCACTATCAGAGTATCACTCTCTTTCTTCAAGAGAGAATGTTGTATTTGAGGTGAAGTTTGGTCATTTGAGCTTAAGTGTTCTTCCATCTATTCATGAGACTAGTGTTGAGACTTCTACACCTCTACCTCTTGTTAAGATCACATCTACTTAGCAAGATCCCTCTTTAGCTTTGACTGACATTGTAGCTCCATTCATCGGGCCATCGAGTGCTATTGTTGAGGACATATCAGAGGCTATTAATTTCCTCTCAGATGACAGATTCAGCACATTTAGTATCCCATATTCTTTAGAGATTCCATATCAAGATCATCTTGAGTTGTTTGATGTTGATACATTTGATTCAACATTGTACCATTCAGACACTCATGTTTCAGTTTAATTCTCCATTGACCATCATCCAAGACTTCCATTTTCACCTCACATCTAGGGGTTTCCTCATCATTGACCATTGGATTTGTTTCTTTCTTAGGGGAGACACATTGGTTTGATCATCGACATAGGGGTTCTCTCATTCTAGGGGGGATTTAGAGTCTCCACTCTCTCTTATGGGGGTATCTAATTTTATATCTGCATATGTTCTTGAGAGAGTCTCTTGAGACATTCCATTTGTAATTTCTTTCTATTTCTCCTTTGGAGAGGATTTTTTTTCCGACAAGGTTTTCCCCTTTACTCCATTTGTTATAAACTTTCATGTTGTTCATGGGTACCTCATCAAGTCTTATGCCAAGACCCATTATACATCCACCATTGCATTCTTTTCCTTCATCAATTTTTTACTTCTCCTTAGTTGTCATTCAAGGGGGTGTTGGAGTAAATTAATTAATATTTACTCCAGTGCTTAATGAAAACTTACGAAAGGATGATCTAGTTCTAATTTCAAGTGATTGCATTAATTATGCATTTCAATCAATCATGTGCTTTATTATTTGTGTTTCAAACAAGATAAAGACACTTAAATGATTCATGCATTCTATTATCTCACTCCTCTCTCAGTCAAAACTCCATCAATCAATCTCATGTTGAGTCTGCCTGAGTCTACATAAGGATATTCAATCCTTCATTGTATTCATTTAGTAATTGATTCAATAATCAATAATCGTTATTGTTTCACATATTTTGTTGTGTAATTTATCATTCGTGTGTGATAGGTTTCTCTTCATAATATCATCCATGGCTTGTGGGATCTCAATCATGAATTCTTTCACATTATTCATAAAAATGATAAATCTTTGAAAGGGTTGACACGTGTATCTTATTTTATTTACACTTATGTTGTGAATTTAGCACATGTTCTCATTGCCTACTTTTCTAAAACTAGTCTCATGAATATAGTATAGACCTAGTAATATTTCTTCTCATTATTTATTATTTGATGCTTTCTCATCTATTATTTAAATGAAATATAAATATCCTTATCTCACATTTCATGCTCATACTTTTCTTCTAGCATAAATAAACCTACATTTTTTCCATAAATAATTCTTAATCAGAGGATGAAATAGGTTGTGGTGGAGAGGTGTGAGGATGATTTTATGTGTCATAGACCTTAGGTGAGATGGGATCCTTAGGTTAGTTGAGATGAATCTTTGAAGTTATGTTGACCTTGGGTGAACTTGGTATGGGTATTTATGGTTTATGTTCCAAGTGGGATTTTTATTGTGGAAGTTGTATGACTAGTGGATGGGTTTTTGAACCTCATTAGGAATGGAAGTTGACACTTTAGGTGGTACAAACCCTCGATATAAGGGATTACCTCTAATGGCTAGGGGTTATTTCTCCATTTCTACATCTTCATTTTTCTCCACTTTGACAACCTCTACTACAACCTCTTTACTGTTCATTCCATCCTCATCTTCTTTTCTTATATCTTTTTATTCACTCAGTTGTACCTCCAATTTTTCTAGTTTATCCAATCACTTGTTTAGATTCCATCATCCCCCATGTCTTGTTTTCTTCATACCATGTCCATGCTTCCCAAATCACATGCCTCTTCCTTATGACTATAAGCATATTGTTTTTTGTTGAAATCTCACTTCAATGTATAATTTTCCATCACACTCAATTTGCAAAACAAATTATTTCATGAGATCAAGCTCTCTCATTGATTAAGACTCCTCACACACCTACAACAGCCCTCATAAGCTTCTTCTCTACTGCCCTCTGTCTTTCACTCTACCCACTGATTCTGGTATAAGCTACCTCATGTTCAATGATCTTCTTATGCACTTAAAACCCAAGGCTCTAATACCACTTCATGTAGACAAAAACACAATCTCAACTCAAAAAATAATTAAACCAAAATTGACAATAAATTATGCCAATTTTTAATCGATTTACAACTGCATGATTACAAAAATCAATTCAAACAACAAAAAAATATCTTTATTTCAACTTCAAGATAAATAAGAATTATAAATTTTAGGGCAGCTACTTTTCCTCCCTCCTATGTCTAGCTTTGCATCTTCCTACTTTCCACACTTCATTCACCTCTCCTTTATATTGTCAGTCTTCTACCACACATTCTTGTTAGTGTTTCATAGATCAGATAATATAACTGAAAGAACTTAAAATATTACAACACAACAAGATACCCTGGGAAAACGCTCCTCTTGAGGGAGAAAAACCCAGCAAATATTCCTCTTATATAATATAGGAATAAGAGCAAAAATCTGCTTACAACTCAAGCCCAACAATGGCCGAATTTGATACAATAAATAGTTGCACCTCTCCTAGATGCTAAAGATACAAATGAATATGTTCTTCCTTGAAATCGGACTGCTGCTACACAAGTGCGAACTTCTTCTAGGGCTGAGAATTGCTTGAATGAACTTGATGATGTACAAATGAACAAAGCGACCTTGTATTTGTACAAAATAAGGTCACATCTCAAACACGTCGACCACTAAATAATTACAATAAATAAATACCAAGGTCGGCCCAATACAAGATTAAATATGAGAACATGAGGGTCAGCCCTCAAGAATGCTCATATAAATTAAATAGCTGAAAGGCTATCATTTAATTTAGTCTTCTCTAATTGTTTAAGCTGGAAGAAGCAACCCAAAGCTGCTAATAAAATCAACAATTTTTACCTCCTTGTCATCCATTTCTCTTTATTCTTTCAATCTATGATGATTCTCCTTTTAATATGTTCAATATGGGTTCGACCCTTGCAAATCTACCCATACTTCTATGCATCTCATTTAAATTTATATTTTCAATCATCCTCCTTGCGTGTTTATATTTTCGATCATCCTCCATGTCTTGTTTTCTTCATACTATCTCCATGCTTCCCAAATCACATGCCTCTTCCTGATGACTTTAAACATCTTATTTATTGTTGCAATCTCACTTCAATGTATAATTTTCCATCACAATAAATTTTCAAAAAAAATTCTTTCACAATATCAAGCTCTCTAGTTTCTTAAGACTCCTCACACACCTACAACAGCCCTCACGAGCTTCTTCTCTACCGCCCTCTCTCTTTCACTCTACCCACTAACTCTGGTATAAGCTACCTCATGTTCCACAATCTTCTTATGCACTCAAAACCTAAGGCTCTAATACCACTTGATGTAGACAAAAACACAATCTCAACTCAAATCCAATATTTTAGATTACAACAACTCAAAAAATAATTAAACCAAAATTGACCATAACTTGTGCCAATTTTTAATCGATTTACAGTTGCATGATTACAAAAATAAATTCAAACAACAAACAAATATATTTATTTCAACTTCAAGATAAATAAGAATTATAAATTTTAGAGCAACTACTTTGCCTCCCTCCTCTATCCAACTTTGCATATTCCTACTTTACACACTTCATTCACCTCCCCTTTATAGTGTCAGTCTTCTACCACACATTCTTACCTCCTTGTCATCCCTTTCTCTCTATGCTTTCAATCTACGACGATTCTCCTTTTAATATGCCTAATATGGCTTCGACCCTTACAAACCTACCTTTACTTCTATGCATCTCATTTAAATATACATTTAAATTTTAATAAGTCTTCCTTACCTCAGCATTGATACTTCTCCTTGAGGTGCAGATTTTTTTCCCTATACATTTTATTTAATTAACATCTATGGCTCCTTCATATGTTGACCCTTTTGGCTCAAGTTTCTACATGCCACACGATACTATTATTTTTCCCATCACTAAACTTCTATCCATTTCCTTAAGACAACCTCTTATGGCATTTCAATTTCTCAAATCTTTTTTTGAATGGTTCAACCTTTATCCCTATTTTTATCTTTGCTCAACCTCTTCCCGATTGTCTCACACAACACTCCTCTCTCTACTTTATCTTGAAATTATATGGAAGACTTCCCTTACATTTGCGACCAACTATTTCTCAGTATTGTCTTCTACACTACACCCCATCCAACATCTCACGACTTTCACTATGTCAACAACAACTTGGTGTTGATCCCAGGCTATGTTATGCGGCCTAAGGGTCTTTTATTGTTGTAAGAGAATCTCTCATTCCCACATCCTCCTATTTGCATTAATTTTGGTAAATAGTTATCCTTCCTTTAGTCCTATTGTGTGCTTCCTCTATTATGTCTTCTGCACTAGCTAACAAATGCTCTCTTCCTAGAATGTGTAGCCTATCCCTTTATCGATGTTCTATAGTTCTTCCTTTAAAATCTTCAACTCATGCACACTCTCTTTATTTTTCCTTCAATTTGTCTTCAAAATACATAACTCCTCCTCCCATGTTTGGCCTATGCTGAACAATTTTTGGTTTCTTGGTAATCTGCCTTCAAACCAGAGCCATGGCATTGGTATCTCCTCACCTAGGTGTGCCTCTTCCACTCACTAATTTTAATTTTATCATCCCTAGTGATGCCTCTTCGCATTTTCTTTTGCAAGTTCTTCAACTTCTCTTGTTTTTTAATCTTCCAAGCTCTTTAACCATATCCTTTCCAACTTTCACATCCTCATAATATTTTAATAATGATTTGCATAACTTTATGCAAATCAAATTACCATTTAACCACATGGGAAACTGTTTAATATGCAAAACATACATATGCGAGCTCATGAAGATACATATAACGAGCTTTCAAACTTATGATGTTTTACCAAACCAAATGAAATTGCCCATGATGGAAAGAAAAACAAAACAAAAGAAAAACCAAACTGGAAATTTTTTTTCATCAATATGGGATTTCCTGTGGTCTCAGATGCTCCTACACCACATATAAGAGGACAAAATGAACTCCCTCTAGCATTGTGGGGAGAACTACAAAATATCTCATTCCCATGAGGGGATTTGTAAGCAAGGTCACTGTGAGCCCTCTAGGTTTAGGTCTCAGTCTAGGAATGACCCTAGTCATAGGAGCTTAGAACTTTTGAGTGTTTGCATGTAAGTGGTGGAATTTATTTTTTGTCAACGTGGTGAATGAATAATTTTTGTATTTAACAATTCAACTTGATGAAAGATGTTTGGTTGATTAAGTTTTTTTATTTATTTTTTATTTATTTTATAGGTAAGTACTATCAAGGGGACAACTCCCATAATATAAGAATTCAAAAAAAAAAAATGCTTGCCCTAACCATCAGGTGCAACACAAAACAACCAAAAAAGGATGACCAATCCTACTTAAAAAATATTCATTAAATCCTTTTCTTTGTAGACCTTAATGCCATTTAGAGAGAGGAAGGAGATTTCTTTCACTTAACTTCAATCCAATCCTTTGCAGCCACAGAGGAGGAAGCTGGTTCAACACAATCAATCTGATTCTTCTCTTTCAGGTTACAAATGGTTGCAGTAGATAAAGGGGAAACTTCTTGGGTCTCAATGTTAATGGACTGTGAAAGCTCAGGTGAGATCAATGAAGCCTTTGAATTTATTTCATCCATATAATTGTCTTGCTTCGTCTTGAGCTTTGGATCTTGGGTACCAATAGAGAGGGGTGAAATAGTCATTGGATTAGCATCCTGAAGAGCTTGGGAAGGAGAGGAATTTGGATTCACGTTAGGTGGAATAGTGTAGTGTTGTGATTCAACCCCGATCCACCAAGTAGATTGATTATTTGGATTTTTAGTTTTCTCGTGTATTTTCTTATTTCTACATTGGGAGGTGAAATGCTCAACGAAAAAGAATTTCCAACATCTGAAAGGAATTTTCTCATAATCTACAAGTTGTCTCCAACATCTTTTACCAAATTTTAGAGAGATCTCTTCCGGAAGACCTTTAGATACATCTGTTTCAATGCATATGCAAGCATAGGTAGAGATTTCATAATTAATTGTTTGCTTTGAAACACTATGATATTTTCCCAAACCATTCCCAATGGCTCTCAAGCAGTCGATTTCCCAAAACTGCAAAGGGAGATAAGGAAGGCGCACCCAAAAAAATGCAGAAGAAAAAGACTTTGATCGTGGATCAAAGGTAGGAAACCAAGGCTTAATGCAAAGAAAATATCTGCGAAAGAACCAAGGGCCAGCCTTCAAAATCAACTCTTTGTCTTCCTAAGACTCAAATTCTAGGATAAAAAACCCTCTGGCGTAGGGGTAAATACCAAATTCGTCTTCTATAACCTCTTCCCAGTTGTCACAGATCCAGGAATGTACATCGCACAAATTTGGCCATGTCTTCATAAATCTACATATGAGAGCATGATTTGATTTTGGAGGTATTCTTCCCTATCCACAATGAATCCGTCCAGACTAATTTATGGAACCAAGGCAAAATGTCGAACAACGAAAGGGGCCACAATATTGTTGGATGCATGGCGGGGAGAAGGGCATTTTGTCACATCGCTAATGGTAGACTTGCGGGTTGTCTTCAGCCCCTTACTGTCCTGGGCACCATGGCATAAGGCCCCCAAAAAATTTAGTGAGCTACCATCATTTCATAGCGAGGACAGAACACCCAACCTGGGATTAAGGCACAGAGAGGAGCAGTCAATGCCAGCCCCAAACAAGGTAGAAATATCAACTTCCTGCCTAATCAAGGACTTCAAAAGGCCTTCACGCGAACTAATGGGGGAGTCCAGACCATCCAACGCTGAAGGAGAACCAATTTTGCCATTGTTGCCAGGAGCCTGTGTGGAGGCGAGCGAAGAAAGAAAGCCTAGGCGAAGGTGAGGGAAGAAATGCAAGCCATTTTTTTTGTTTGGTTGATTAAGTTAGTAGAAATGCTAATTGAACTTAAAAAAACTTATAGTGTCTGAGGGGTAGATTTTACATTCACAAATCAATTAATCACTTTTATATTATCCCATTATTATGATGCCAACATAACAATAGTTGGTGTTTAAGAAAACAAGCCACAATGTAATGCCTTCGGTGTTTGTACCTTGTATGTTTGTTGATTTTTCTTTAGTTCCACTCCTCTTATGAGTGATGATGATTTTTATTACCAATATTATATTTTCTCAATGAGGTTTTGTATTGTCGTTTAGACTTTCAACTATTTATTATGGTAGGCATGAGTATTCCTTTATAAGTTTGAATTAGTACAATGTTTAAGCTTCATTGTTTCCATTATTTATGATATACGTGAGATTATTATATCTAGTTCTACATTGTGGATTATTATTAGCTTTTGCATCTTGATATGTAGGTCATGCTAGTCATAGATGATTTTTCATTATATGTGGAGATTTATTATTATTTTATTTAGATACTATACTATGTTGAGTGCTTTGTGCATTACTTAAGCTATTCTTATATGGGGCAAGTACATTTTTTTCACAATTGTGGTTAAATTGGAGGTGGTCACATTAGGTAAAACACATATTTATAACATCCATCTCACTTGATTCAAGTGAAAGATAAGTCTTGTATTAAGAAAATTGGATCTAGATCAATGGTGATTCTAAAATCCATATGTTTAAACCCATAACATGAATATATCATTTGTGTGTGGTTATTTCATCTCATTGCATTGCATTTATATTATTTCGAGTTATGTGTTAATCATGTTTATGAAATATTTAATATGATTTAATTCAAAGAGACAATATTTATGCCTTGGTAGAAAAACCTAGATCTATTGAAATATTTTATTACTTGTGCAAGAGAATTAAAGTGTTTCTCTTGGAAATAAAATATTTTTAAATAAGAAAATGAAATTTGTCTTACAATTAATATTTAAATTATTTACATAATCAATTTATATATTGATGATTCTAAATGTTTGAAAGCAATAATATATGTGTTCAAAGAAAAATATTTTGGAATATCTAATTATGAAAAGGCTTCGTTTGAAAATGGCTAGTCTCAAATGTAAAAAGGATGGAAATGTGAGAAAAGGGATTAGGGAATTATGAAAAGGAAAATAATATGCATTTTCATTCACTTGTTAGTTTGGTTTGAAAAAACCCTCTCTTTTTTGAAAAATACTTTTTGTAAATTAGAAATTTTGGATTTGGAATTGGTTTGGAGTGGATTAGCTTGGATTCCAAATTGTAAGTGTAAATGTGTTGTATGTATGAATCAAACATTATGTGGTTTTATGTTCTTACATGTAGTTGACATTGTATTAGTATCTACTTGGAATATCTTTAAGATCAAATTATTGTATATGGATTGAATTGGAAACATAAGCTCAATCACTAATTTTGATTTAAAATAGAGGTCAAAGATCTCATCCTAGATGTGTGGATGAAGTGTTTCTATGTTCAAATGGTGTGTGAACTATTGAAATTCTAAGTCTAATAAATTGATTACTCACAAGCATTAGAGAATCATATGAGACATTGTATATTTATATTATATTGTGTATGATGTCTGTGGTTCTTATTTTCATGTCTATTGATTGCTCCTATGAAGCCAACAATTGACTTTGGTTGTAAACTTTAAAAAAATGCGTTGTTCAAATAGACTATAGAAGGTCACACCCAACAACCACACAAAACACGATATATTTTATTCACAACTAACTAGAAAGACCATGCTAAAACACTAAGTAAAATGCATTACATTATTTTCTCTTACTCAAATGTGATTAAATTACCTTAAAACAAACTTGTTTAGAATCTTAAATATATCTAATCTAAGTTTAATTACATATTCACCCATTGTGACAAAGATATAAAAGATTTCTTACTAAAATGTTAGATCTAATTATCCATTAAAGTAATGTACCTAATTTATACAATATTTTTTATTTAAAATTTAATTATGTAGGTGATCCAAACAAAAAAAATTCAAAGGCTAGTTATGAAGACAATTGTGAAATTGTTTGCCTTAGATTTTTAGAGAAATTATTTGAAGTAGATTATTTTCAGCTGCCATTTATTTATTGTGTTCTTTAATATTGATATTTATTTAAAATGAACAGTTATAAATTAATTTTCCAAATGAATTAATTTTTCAGCTGCAATGACAGTGAGAGTTATCGTTGCATGTTTAAAATTATTGTTGTTTGTAAGATAATTCTAAAAAGAAAAAAGCAAAACGCAAAACCAGTAAAAGCAACGGCACTCAAATTTGAAACCAAAAAGACAGCGTTTTCTATGCTGAGGAATTACTGATTACATATGGAATTCTTGAATTCGTTGAAGATTGTTAAAGGGAGCTGGTTGTGATCAATAAGGAATAAGGTATGTCAGTCAGTCTTCTTTGTTTTAAAGTTATGCTCTATCAATTTAAATTATTCTTTCCTCTGTTAAATTATTCTTTTCTCTACTTCCCTTTTTATCATTAAATCAGACCTTAACCCATGCTGCCTAAAGCTATAGAATCAGGAGCATTAAAGTTATTAAAATATTTATAAAAGTAGTAACAGAGCTTTACAGTTCTCCAAAGATTTTAAATATAGGTTTCAACTGCATTTCCATAACTGGTGAAATCATTTTCAATCTGATAACATAAGAAATACAATAGCCGTTAAATGTAAGAGTACATGGCAAACAGACCAGATCTACAGTGAATGTATGGCATATGAATATGAGATATGTAGGGGCTAAGCAATGCCATGATTTTGCTTGGGTTTCTCCTGGGCATTCTGCTCGTACAAATGAAGAAGAGCAGCTGCAGAGAGTGCTGCCAGAGTAATACCCTCCTGTATACATCAAAATCACCCAATACTTGAAACCATCATCAAATTATTCTAACCGAGACAAAATTATAACGTAAGTATTCAACATTTGTGAGAGGAAAGAAAGAAATCCATACCTGGTTTTCATGGAGGGTTTAGAGAAGTTATAAGCAAGGGAAGTCCCTATACTTGAACTCCACAATGCCCCTACTGAGCGGAGTTTATTCTCAGATACCCATTTCCTCATGGAAGGTGGGCATTGGACTGGCATATGCCAAGAGTGACAGTACCCGGCTCCTACAATCCCACAGCGAACCCATTCCTCCCCTGCTTCTCTATTATCATTTTACACAGCAACATCCATTTCATACCAAACTCCCTCCAACGAACACCCAATATATATGGCCCACATTTAGTTTCTTAAATTGTTTTTTGACCGCATCTTCATACATTCCGGTGACTCAAATAGCCGAGATTCTTATGCAGTTATTTAGAGAATATCTCATTTAGATTAAGCTTGCATTGCAGACCATTTCCTTGTGTTCGATTCCCTCTGTCGTGTTGTGGTCGGTAGCTTTCAAAGGAGGAGGAGATCCATCTAAAAGTTATTATATTGATCAGATTTGGTAGTGAAGAGAAAGCAACAACTATAAATGTAAACTAATGTCATGTTTGAACATACAGTGGATGTTAAATTCTTCTGATATTACCCTTAGAAAATATTAGTCTCATAAACTAGTTCTACTGGTAAGGGCAATAAACATAGCTGGGCCAAATGTTATATATAAATAATTCTCATCCACCAAATCCCTTCTGTTTCATTGAAACTGAAATGACAAAGAACATATAATCTAAGCAACAAATTTTAGCTGAATGTTAACTATGAAGAATTAGGCATGTGTAGTTGGGTATTTACCAAGTATATAGTAATAAATACATCTTGGCAAGAACCCAAATCATTGGTATCTAGGCTTGACATGTTGTAATAGCAACAAAAATCTCTTGGGGAATAAATCGGCAAACCAAAAGTATAAGATTTTTTTAAAAAAATCGGGAAAAAATCGTGAAAAAATCGGAAAAAAATCGGATTTAAAAAATACGTAAAAAATTATAGAACAAGAGATAAAAACTATTTTTTTTTAAAATCGAAAGGCATTTCCATAGTATAGAGATATAGAGAGCAAATAAAATAAAGAGTTTAACTAATGAAATGTAGAAAATAGATTTTTGTAGTTTATATTCATATCACTGATTACATTCATTGCATTGCACATCTTTCAAACTCAATGCATTACTTCACATTGCATAACGAATAACTAGATGCTGATAGATGACAAAATTTCAATTACAATATAGCTTTTTACAAAGTCAACCTAAGCAGTTATGCAATTACTTCACATTGCATAACTAATAACTAGGAACAGCTGCCAATTGCTTTAGCTTGTCATGGCATTCCATGAGACCCATTTCTTTGAGGCATTTTTTTTCACTGCCTTGATGTTATGCATGGCATTTTATCAAACAGTTCACTGCCTTCCTGCTATGGCTAAAAGCCTAAAACAGGTGCTTTTGAACAAGCTATGGATGCTTGAAAAAAATCTATAAAGCATAATAGTAAGCAATAGCATAGAGAAGGCAGTGAACTTTTTAAAAAAATGCCTCAAAGAAATGTGGTCTCATGGTGATGGAATGCCATGACAAGCCATATACAAGGCAGTGAACTGTTTGAAAAGATGCCTCAAAGAAATGTGATCTCATGGTGATGGAATGCCATGATGAATGCCTATGGTGATGGATTGTCAAGTCATTCCATCACCATGAGAACATATTTCTTTGAGGCATCTTTTCAAATAGTTCATTGCCTTGTCTATGGTACGACATCTTTCATACATATCTACTAAAGCATTTTATCAAACAGTTCACTGCCTTTCTGCTATGGCTAGATGCCTAAAACAAGTGCTTTCAAACAAGCTATGGATGCTTGGAAAAAATCTATCAAAGCATAATAGTAAGCAATAGCATAGACAAGGCAGTGAACTGCTTGAAAAAATGCCTCAAAGAAATGTGGTCTCATGGAATGCCATGGATTCGTCATGGCATTCCATCACCATGAGACCACATTTCTTTGAGGCATTTTTTCAAACAGTTCACTGCTTTGGAATGCCATGACAAGCCATATACAAGGCAGTGAACTGTTTGAAAAGATGCCTCAAAGAAATGTGGTTTCATGGTGATGGAATGCCATGATGAATGCCTATGGTGATGGATTGTCAAGGCATTCCATCACCATGAGAACATATTTCTTTGAGGCATCTTTTCAAATAGTTCATTGCCTTGTCTATGGTACAACATTTTTCATACATATCTACCAGAGCATTTTATCAAACAGTTCACTGCCTTGCTGCTATGGCTAGATGCCTAAAACAAGTGCTTTCAAACAAGCTATGGATGCTTGGAAAAAATCTATCAAAGCATAATAGTAAGCAATAGCATAGACAAGGCATTGAACTGCTTGAAAAAATGCCTTGAAGAAATGTAGTCTCATGGTGACGGAATGCCATGATGAATGCCTATGGCTATGGATTGTCATGACATTCCATCACCATGAGACCACATTTGTTTGAGGCATTTTTTCAAATAGTTCACTGCTTTGGAATGCCATGACAAGCCATATACAAGGCAGTGAACTGTTTGAAAAGATGCCTCAAAGAAATGTGGTCTCATGGTGATGGAATGCCTATGGTGATGGATTGTCAAGGCATTCCATCACCATGAGAACATATTTCTTTGAGGCATATTTTCAAATAGTTCACTGCCTTGTCTATGGTACGACATTTTTCATACATATTTACCAGAGCATTTTATCAAACAGTTCACTGCCTTGTTGCTATGGCTAGAAGCCTAAAACAGGTGCTTTCGAACAAGCTATGGATGCTTGGAAATTTTTTGTCAAAGCATAATATTAAGTAGTAGCATAGACAAGGCAGTGAATTGTTTGAAAAAATGCCTCAAAGAAATGTGGTTTCATGGTGATGGAAGGCCATGACAAGCCATTGAACTGTTTCAAAAAATGCCTCAAAGAAATGTGGTCTCATGGTTATGGAATGCTATGACAATCATCACCATTGGACCGCATTTCTTTGAGTCATTTTTTTAAACAATTCACTGCCTTGTCTATGCTACCACATTTTTCATACATGTCTACCAAAGCATTTTGTCAAACAGTTCACTGCCTTGCTGCTATGGCTAAAAGCCTAAAACAAGTGCTTTCAAACAAGCTATGGATGCTTGGAAAAAATCTATCAAAGTATAATAGTAAGCAATAGCATAGACAAGGCAGTGAACTGCTTGAAAAAATGCCTCGAAGAAATGTGGTCTCATGGTGATGGAATGCCATGACGAATGCCTATGGCTATGGATTGTCATGGCATTCCATCACCATGAGACCATATTTCTTTGAGGCATTTTTTCAAAAAGTTCACTGCTTTGTCTATGCTGCGACATTTTTCATACATGTCTACCAAAGCATTTTATCAAACAGTTCACTGCCTTGCTGCTATGGCTAAAGCCTAAAACAGGTGCTTTCGAACAAGCCATGGATGCTTGGAAAAAATCTATCAAAGCATAATAGTAAGCAACAAGCTATGGTCTCATTTTATTTTTTTCGCATGAAAATCAGCACGATTTTATTCGCGATTTTTTTCAGGTTTTAAACGCAGTTTTTGCTGATTTTGCAGTTTTAAATGGGAAAAAATTGTTGACCAAAAAGTCAAAGATTTTTTCAAAAAATGGGGGAAAAAATCGTCCAACCTGCAGATTTTTTTAAAATCGGGATTAATCGGGATTAATCGGGTTTTTTTTGCAGATTTCTGTTACTATGGTTGTATGTATGTTGGACTTATTGATTCGTATAAGCATTGTTACTGTTAAAAGGGTTTGACAGTGAGCCGGTTGTGATAAAAAAAGTCTGCCTCATGAGTTCAGGGCTTGATAGTGAGCCGGTTGTGATAAAAAAAGTCTGCCTCATGAGTCCAGGGCTTCACAGTGAGCCAATTGTGATAAAAAAAGTCTGCCTCATGAGTCCAGGGCTTCACAGTGAGCCGGTTGTGATAAAAACAGTCTGCCTCATGAGTTCAGGGCTTGACAGTGAGCCGGTTGTGATAAAAAAAGTCTGCGTCATGAGTCTAGGGCTTGACAGTGAGCCGGTTGTGATAAAAAAAAGTCTGCCTCATGAGTCCTCTTCACTTGCTAGTTTGATTCTATGTATTTTATGTGTTTACTATTCTGCAGAAAATAAGCTCAAGCTTGCCAAAGTAGGTCCACTCTATTTCATTGAATGTCTTATTGTGGTGTTTAATCTTAAAGTCTGCCTCATGAGTCCTCTTCACTTGCTAGTTTGATTCTATGTATTTTATGTGTTTACTATTCTGTAGAAAATAAGGTCAAGCTTGCCAAAGTAGGTCTACTCTATTTCATTGAATGTCTTATTGTGGTGTTTAATCTTATGAGTATTGGGGGTGTTTAGGAGGTGTTTTAGAAATTTTGTAGTTTTATTGAGTTTAATTGAAATTTTTAATGTGCGTGATTGTATTTGGATTATAGGAAGTGGAAATTTACTCTTTTGAAGCTTTTAATTTCTTAATTTGCATTCATCTTCTACAACATTCAAAAGAGAGTTTGCACAACAATAAGAAGATTTTAAGTTTTATTGGGGTTAACTGAAGTTTTCAATGTACACAATTTTATTGTAACAGAGGTCAAGGTAGGACAGAGGAAGAGGTAGAGGAAAAGGTATGCCAGAGAAAGAGGCAGAGCAGAAGAATTGATAGCTGATGGAGGGTGGATTCTTCTTTTAGGTAATTCTTTTTTACATATTCTTCTTATGATATTATTGAAAAAGATAATTAAAAAAAAGTGTTCTACCCTAATTTATGTAGTTTTAGCATTATATCTTTATCAATTCTTTCAGGTAACTCTATGTTACAGGAAGAGGTAGAGGTAGGACAGAGGAATGGGGAGAGGCAGAGCAAGGAATTGATAGCTGATGGAGTGTGGATTCTTCTTCCAGGTAATTCTTTGTTACATATTCTTTTTATTAAGTTGATAATATTGAAAAAGATAATTAAAAAACAAAGTGCTTACCCTAATTTATTTGGCTTTAGCATTATTATCTTTTTCTTTTCACTTTTCGATTCCAGTAGTTCTTTATATCATTATCAATTCTTTCAGGTAACTTGGCTGCGATGACAGACCATCTGCATGAAAAACAGATCTTAGATTTTATATAATTGTTACCATACCAAATATTCAATCAATAATATTGGACTATTTCCAATTTGCTAAGAGTATAGCTACCTCATAACTGCTTCCAAAAGTATTAGAGGCTACAAATTATATCTTCTTCTTCAGAGAATTCTCCATGTTTACATTGGGCCTCAAGTAATTAAGCGATCCAAGTCTGCAACTGTTTCCACACCTTTTCAAGCTTGAGTCACTGAGCATAGATAACACTACAACAAACCCTCCAAAATATTCTTTACTTTATGAAGGGAAAAATGATAGAAGCAGAAAACTGTAGATGCTTTTGTCTTCAATATAGACCTAACATACTGAAAATAATACAGTTACACTCAACACCATTAAACTGTAGATCTCAATTTTATTTAGTGCAAGAAATCGAAATCCTAACATAATAGAGATACTGACTAATCAAAATAGATGAGTAGAACATAAGATTTCATTAAAAAAAAAACTAAGATCTACTTTACATGATATGAAAACTTAGATCTGATATACGACATTAAGAAACCTAACTGCTTAAATCGTATGTTGGAAAATCTATCATACCATCCTTAAACACCTGAATTTCAACCTAACATACTGATGATAATTATCAATTTCACATTTCATAAAATGCACAAGGTAAACAAAACCATTGAAACCTAAACAACTGGTATATTGTTTGTTATTTAGGGCATCCAAAACCCTAAATAACAAACAAAGTTAAAACCCCTGGGAATCAATCTTAGAAAGCAACAAAATTACATTCTGCCTAATTTGATTTCTTGCATATACTGCACTATGTACCACTTTTCTGACGCAGAGCAATCCAATTGCATCCAGTGCCATGCTGCTCTATACAAGCCGTGAGATTAGAGTCTTCTTTAGGAAACCATGGCCAACTAAATTACATTCTGCCTAATTTGATTTCTTGTTATAGAATATGTAGGATACACTTCTATCTAACTCAATGAATGAGGAAGGCGGGCAGTCAATAGGCCAACTCTATTTTCAAGCTAGAGCGTGAGTTTTTCTCTATGACAATGTTCTTCAAGCAATCTGCGAGCCCTTGCTATTGAACACAATGTCATCTCTATGGCAATGTCTTTCTTTTGGACTCTACTGCCTGTAAATATCCTTGACTTAGATATGTATTCGTCCTGAGTGCTTATCCAAAGCAATGGCATTGACTAATAGAGCATGGAATGAGCAAAAATTTCAACTAGGAGTTCATAAGAAGTAAGGATGAAACCATAACAGCTACAAGAGTTGAGTTACAAGTGGTGTCTTGTTATACAATCCAGAGATATTTGTGCTGACTACTGATAATATATGCACAAGGCACATACAAGGTGGTTCTGATTGCTCATCTCTTATTCGTAAACAGTGGGTAAGAAGCTACAGAGAACCTTAATCAACACTAAATCAATTTCCACAAAGCTTGTCAAAAGTGCAAAGATACTGACTGATATGATTTTAGGTAAAACAAGATGATCAATCCTGGAATTCTTGACACTGAAAATATGATAAATGAGAAAAGTTGATTGCTTTTTAAGGTGGGACAAATGATCCAGGTGGATAATTCAAATACTAAGACCATTCTAATATTAGATCATGCTTCATGGTCTGTGGATAGGACACTAACCTATATTTTTCATTTTTGACAATGTGTTTTAATCCTAACTGGGATACTTAAGTGCCCTGTTTGGCTGCTGGTAAACTCTCATGCTTCAAATTGTATACCTGTATTCACTGTGGTGTAAATTGTTATCAAATTAATCCACATCTCAGACCTGCAGCTCTCTATTTTGTTAAAAAATCTAACTGTGGAATTCAGCAACAGTTTGTTTGATCTGAGCACATCTATCATTAATTAATAGTATTTCCAGATCTGTGGTACTTATTGTCATAAGCTAGGGTTTAACAGTAACAATTTGGGTTTGATATTTAAATTTCAATGTTGTAAGTAAAACCCCAAGTTCATAACACTGAAATAAAAACTTAATTTCTTGCTCTTGCTTTCCTGCCTTCTACTTGCTGCCGAGTCACGGAGGTTTGTAGCAGAACAAATTGCATGAAGTATTTTATTATGCTCTTGATTGTTTTGGCTTGTACTGAGTATACGTGGGATGGGTATATGCATTATGTGTAATGGATGAAATCGAATCAATGCTAGCAGAATTATTGATACATTTCCAGCGAATGCCACACATTTTTTTAGTGGTAGACCAGACATGGTGCCATTTCCAGGCACTCACAAAACAAACCACCGACTTCCAATAGTGTGAAGTCGGCGTCTTAAGCTCTGATTTGTTAATATTGTTTCTATGCATATAAAACATATCCTGTCAATCCAAGCATGAAAGAGGAAAAGCATATCAGTGAAGAGACCAAATTTTAACAGTCCACTTGCAAGTGTCATCATTTGCTAGACGGAAGCTTGGTTGGCACCACAATTAGCTTTGCAATCATCCAAGCGTTTCAAACAACTGTAGGCCAAAATCACTAAGGTCATAGAATGTTCATTTTTTTCTCCTCTCTCTAAATAAAGTGATCAATTCATATGATAACGTTTGTTTGTAGTTTGGATGAACTTAACAGTTAGTTTAGATTTGTTAGCCAATATTATTGTTAGTTTATGAATGAATGCATCTAAAGTTTGCACATTTAAGGTGTTATTATTTTCACATCATTCGATGGTTTCGACATTGAAGTTTTGTGAAGGTTAAGTGTAAAATGTTCTCGTGGTGCTATTTGTTTTTCTTTGAGGTATATGTTGGTTGATTTCAGTTTACTAAAGAATATAAACAGTAATTTGAAGGAAGCATTTTTGCATAGTAAATGTATCATTTGATTGATATTAATGTTGAAGTTCTTTAAGAAAAAGTGTGAAATGTATAATGTGCAGGGTTCATTCAAATCGTATGGAATAAATTTACATTTAATAAGTTTTTTATAATTAAAAGATGTCAATATCTAAGCTAGAAATGGTTTTGTGTAGTATTGAAAATTTGAACAAAAGATTCAAGGAAAATTTAAGTTCTTTGTAAAAATTGCTCAGTTTTGTATAGTATTGAAAACTTGAACAAAAGATTCAGGGAAAACTTGTGTTCCTTGTAAGCATTGCTCAAGAAATATAATTAATAAAAGACATTATTTTTTATGAGGGATATAAATATCTCTCCAAACTCTCAAGGATGGTCATGGACATTCTTGAAGAGGTCTCTTGTCCTTTTTACAGGTTTTTAAGTTTAGTCTCTTGTGCATTTTAAGTTTTATATTTTTAGAAGATACTAAGTTTTATGTTATTCAAATACATGTTTTATAAGTCAATTAAAACAATTTGTTTATTGTAAAATAAATGATTGTAACTATTTTATTTATTTATTTTAGTTTATGTTATTTGTATGGTATGTCATTTTTTAGAATTTAGTCTAGAAGATTAGGAGAGCTAAGGGATAAGACAACAACTAACTTAAAATTATATATTCTTGTTGTATATATTTGAAAATATAAATATTTTAGGTTTTGCTTACACGAATGTATAGTTTTCATATTTTTTATAATGTGTTTGTTGGGTTTGAATGACATTGATACTAATTTTTGTGTGAAGTTATAATAGAGTGATAGACTTGTAGACACCATTAATTGTTTATATGGTTTATGTGTCAAGGATCTAATGGAATATAACAATTGTGAAGTCTTATGGGTTTTGTGTAAAATTTGAACAATTAATCTCCATCTAACTACTAGGATTGTAAGTGTTTATGCACATGAAGTAACATAAATATTTTAGGTTTTACTAATGTGAATTAGAATTTTTACATTTGTGAATTAATATGTTTTAATAAATTTCATATATTTATGTGTTTGTCAAGGTTGAATAACATTGATTTGTATGCATAATTGACATTGAATTTTGTGTAAAGGTATAATGGAATGCTAGGCTTGTACACATTATTAACTATTTATATGGATTTTGTGTCAAGGGTCTAATGGAATGCTTGAGACTTATGGATTTTGTGTAAAATTTTCTTGAATAATCTCCATCTAATTGATATGGAGTGCTTATTGTTCTTGCATATAAGGATCAATGATATTGATTTCATAAAATGGCATGCATGCCACTAAGTATTATGCTATATTCTAGTGTGCTTATGTATTAGGATTGAATTAAATTAATTATATGGTTACTATACATCAAACTACAATGGCATGCCTAGTGTGCTTGTTCATACATCACTATTAAATGAAATTGACTTGTGTATGGCGGTTCTAATGGAATATGTCATATATGGGTGTCCAAAGGTTGAATGGTGAATATGGAATAATATATTGCAAGTGTTGTGGTTTTTGTGAGAAGCTTGAATCATGGCCAATGTGCATCAAACTCCCATGATGTGCTCAGTAGGCTTATTTATGTGTCATGGTTAATGGAATTCACTATTGTGCATAATATTTGTATAGATTTTGCATGAAGAGTCTGATGACATATATGTCACTAAGTTGTATGGATTTTATTCAAAGGTTGCATCAAACTCCTTTAGCGTTTCTTGTGTGTTTGTTCATTCATCATAGTTGAGAGAGAGAGGAGAGGTGGAAAAGACAAAAGTAGAGAGGGGAGGAGAGAGATGGAGAGAAATATTGGGGAGGGAGAGAGAGGGGGGAAAACTAAGAGAAAGGTGATATAGAGAGAAGCATAGACGAAAGTAGATTGAGAGAGAGGGAAGGAGGGAGGGAGAGGTAGAGATGGAGAGAGATAGAGAGAAGTAGATAGGGAAGGAGGGAGGGAGAAGTAGGGTGGTAGAGAGAGAGAGAGAGAGAGAGAGAAGTAGGGTGGGAGATAGTAGAGAGAGAGAGAGAGAGAGATTAAATGAAATTGACTTATGTATGATGGTTCTAATGGAATATGGCATATACAGGTGTTCATTAGGGTTGAATGGTATATATGGAATAATATACTACAAGTGTTGTGGCTTTTTTGAGAAGCTTGTATCATGATGCACTTGGTAGGCTTATTTATGTGTCATGGTTAATGGCATTCACTATTGTGCATAATATTTGTATGGATTTTGCATGGGTCTAATAACACTTATGTCACTAAGTTGTATGGATTTTATTTGAAGGTCGCATTAAACTCCTTTAGCATTTCTTGTGTGTTTGTTCATCATGGTTGAGTGATATAACATATATGTGTTTGTTCTCTATCTATCTACCTCTCTTTTTGTTTCTCTCTCTCTCACACACCTTTGTCTTCCTCCTTACCTCTTTGTCCCTACCTCCTTCCCTCTCTACTTCTCTCTATATCTCATCTACCTCTCACTTCCCCTTCTTTCTACCTCTCCTCTCCATCTCTCTACCTACTTCTCCCTTCCTCCATCTACCTACCCCCCCTCTCTCTCTACCTCTCCCTTCATTCTATCTTTTCTCTCCATCTCTCTACCTACTTCTCACTCCCTCCCTCCCCTTCTTTCTTTGAGAGAGGGAGGGAGGGAGAAGTAGGGAGAGAGAGGGAAGGAGAGAGTGAAAGAGAAAGATTAGGGGGAGGAGAGAGAGAGAGAATGGTGAGAGAGAGAGAGAGAGGCATAAACAAAAGGAGTAAGGTGGAGATATTGAGAGAGAGGGAAGGTGGGGGGGAAAGGTGGAGATGGAGAGAGATAAAGAGAAGAGATAGGGAAGGAGGGAGAGAGAAAGATGTGAGATAGATAGAAGTAAAGAGAGCAGATAAAAAGAGGGGGAGAACATGAGAGAGGGGAGGGAGGGAGAGAGATAGAGAAGTAGAGAGGGAAAGAGGGATGAAGAGAGAAGATAAAGGGAATGAGGGAGAGACAATGGTGAGATAAAGAGGTAGGGAGAGAAATGTGAGATAGAGAGATGGATAGGTAGAGAGGCGAAACAAAAGAAAAGGGGGGAGTGAAATAGGAAGGCCTAAAAATGAGGGACCTATGCCAAAAAGCGATAGGGGGTGTCCACCTAATTATAAATCCACCTTTTCCATGTTCATTAGGAAGAGGGATAGTGTCACAAATGGTTAGAATTGGCTTGCAACTCTCAAGGCGAGTCAACCCTAGGTTTGGACACTATGTTGCCCTAACTTCCTTATGACAAAAATAACTGAACAGTTTTTGGAGAAGAAATAAAGTGCATTAATAATAACACTTATGAGATTTAACATTTGAAACATGAATTATCATGATAACATAAGCTAAAAAAACCATTAACCGACAGATATGAAAAGGTTAAGATGGTATGTATATGATTATAAAATTAGGTTCTAGGCTTTGTTGAAGGATATATTCACCTAGGGGCGAATGATCTATGTATAGGGCTTTGATGACACTCTCAAATTTTGCATATTTGAGATGCCTATTTCAAAATTTTGCTTTTGCACTTTCAGAAGTGCACCTGAAGAGTCTACCTGATTGACCCACTTTGGAGGCTTGTAATTTGAAACCTGTTGATTGTTGTGCAAAACCCATTTGCAAAAATATTTAATTGAACTATCTGAGAAGGCATGTCAAATTTTAGCTTCCCATGATAAGTTTTGGCAGAGTTTCGAAAAGTGAAGCTGAAGGGTTTTGACACTGTTCTGTTGTTTGCAAACTGTTTGTTTTGCAAAGTTGCTTCTTGTTTGAGCTTGGTTTTCGCAACCTGTTGAATGTCATGACAAAACAAATGTTGTTCCATATTCCCCATGTCAAAATGATCTCGAGTGTTAGTTTTTAGAACCCCATGGTCTGATTTGCTATTTTTAGCAGATCAAAACCAAATGCAGTTTGTTTAGTTTCACATCTGCATTCCTGACAGCCCTTTTTGAGTGGTCAAATTTGATCGTTAATAACTTTTGATCAACGATGTTTCAAAGAAATTCCTTTTGCACACGTGCTTAGGGTATCTTAATGAACTTGCATGTTTGATGGCAGCTCGTCAGGAGTTGATTTACTATTTTTACAAATTGGCAATTAGATTAGTTTGTGTTGGTTCAAAACTGTTGCTATTTCAGAAAAGCCTGACTGGGCAACTTTGCCCATTAATATTCAGTTCCTTGGGTTTCCTTTGAGCCATTTGTTGCACTGTATTCTCGGATCAAATGACTATATGTCTGCATGTTCTCATTGCTTCACGAGGTTGTTTGAGGGGTTTCCCAGATCGATTCCAAAGCCTACTGGGTCAGTTTTGTGCATTTTCCAAATGTGCCAGAAAGCATATTTTAATGCCAACCTAGTTTATCATTCCACTTCACAAGCATTCAGGGGTTGTCTCTGATCAATTCAAGAAAAAATTGTTTGAAAACAAATTTTTTAGTCGGGCTCATAATGGGACCCGACATGATTTGCATTGTCATGAATTTTGTATTGGTCCACATCTTGAGTTATGACAGGTCTAAAATAGGATCCATTGCAATATGGATTTGATCTAGGTTTCCTTCCTCATAGGGATTGGATCGAGATATGGTACTTTTCACCCTTCCCTCTGAAATACAATCATTATGACAAAATATTCTTCTACCAGTTATGTCTTAATTTTATGAAGAGGAAAGAATGACTTCAAAGACATCTCAGAACATGTGATCTAAAATATCCACCTGGAGATGTAAATTATCACAGTGGAGCTTTCTTCATGATTAAGGCACACAAGAAAATTGTTGATAATGTTGGTGTGAAGCTATGAAACAAAGGGTCTTGTCCCTGACCTTTCTCCTTTGCAGCCTCCTGGGTCTTCTTCAGAGGTTTCTTCTATGGAGGTCGACCATCTTGTTGTTGCTCCTCTCTCGAACCTCTTTGTTGTGGATCCACCTTTGGTTAGTTCTAATGACACTGATTCGACCCATGTTGTCGCTACACTGTCAGACCCTGTTCGCCTTTTGTTGGGAGTTACTTCTGTTTTGTTGGTTGATTCTTTCTCGACTGCCTTTCTGCCGACTCCCTCGTTGTCTGGTGGTCTCGTGGTGGCTATGGAGGATTCGTTTCTCTCTTCGTTCTCTTCGCTTCCTGCTTCTGAGCCTCCTTGGTCGGTCGTTCTCCGGAAGAAGAAATCTGTGTCGGCTTCTCGAACTCAGGCTCGTCGAGCCAACTTTGACCCCTCTGTGTCTAGGGCTGCTTAATTTATGTGGTTTCCACAGTTGTCATACAATTGTTTCTGGTTGTTTCTATAGTTCAAAGTCTGTTTTGAACTATGTTTTTTTTCTTTGGCCCCTTGGGCTCCTTGTGAAGGGTACGACACCCTGAAAATGCTGCTTAACTTTTCAAAAATAAAGAGTTGTGGATGGCCATCAAAGCACAAAACCAATGAGATCTCATGGAAAGCCATGTTGCAGGGTACACACAACAATAGAATGTTAGAAAGGCTTTAGAAATTCCCAAGCAAATGTAATGGCACAATCAAAGAAAGGTGGGCGCATCCTTCCCTCAAAGGCATTGTGAATGCAGTGAACAGGGATGCAACCTGTAGCATGGTGGGAGGCCATGCGCATGCCACAATACAGGGTGCGACCAGGTGAAGAGGAGGAGGCTCATGCGGGAGACCTGTGAGCAATTTGGAGAGGATGAAATCCCGTGCATGAAGGAGGAGGACTCACACCATACAAGTAGCAGGAACCTATGAAATCCCACGCATGAAGGAGGAGAACACTATATGCTAGAGAGGATGAGTGTTACAGCGAGCTAATGGGGAAACCCACGCCAACTACAGGGAGGCACGTGCTTGGAATGGAGAGTGTGGGGCGCGAACCGGTGAAGACCATGTGAAGCACGTGCAACATAAAAGAGGCGCAACCAGTACAATGTAGAGGCAAATCCAACACATGGTGTCAATGCATGGAGGATGGGCTCATGTATTGACTGTGGAAAATGCAGATGAAGCCTCCATGGCCAGGCAAAGGTTGCGAGTTGAGCATGAGAGATGAAGTTAGGGTTAGGGAAATTGGAGTGGATCAACGGTGAGGAAGGAAAGAATAGGTAGTCAAATCTTGACTCTTAATCGCAAGCCTCGCATCACCTAGCGGTGACGTTGATAGGAGGCTATGAGGTTAGCGAATTTAGGTCACATGGAAAAAATATATGGTGAGGTGAATAATAGGGGTGGGCCCAATTTATTTGTCTCAAATGAGTGGCTCGAGAAAACATCAAACATGGGCCATTAAATGTCTAATTTTAAAAGAAGGTTTTAAATGAAGTGATTTTTTCATTTGTCTATGATTAAGTGTTTTATAAAAGACTCACTTTAATAAAGTGAAACTGGATATCAAGTGAAAAATATTTTAATGATACGTGAATAAGGTGAATCCCATGAAGTGAATAAGTATTCACTATGCACAATATTTTATTTTTTGGGAGAGTTGTGAGCAGTTTTATTAAAGTTGTGAGACTTTGATATCTGGAAGTGAATTTATTCACTTTATAAGGAAAATATGTGCTGGGAATTAAACTGCAGCAAATAAAAGGCAGAAACAGGTTTTGCACGGGAAGAGATATTTTCCAACTAGGTGAATTTGAGGAATCTCCATATGGACATGTTTTCTGTTGCTGGGCAATGATGAGCAAGTGTTGTTTTTGAGGGAATAAGTTTGTTGCTATAGAGGAAGAGGAGAAGATATTCTTTTCAGTTTGATCAACGATGAATGGAGCTTCCAGATGGCATTTCCAGATCGAATTTAGGGCTGCTCCTGCTTGCCTCTCTTCTTCTATATCTTCTATTATTATCTCATTGTAAAGGGTTTTGAGTTTTTGGTATTGGGCTGGGTAGATAGAGATTTGTATTTTTTGAGTCATTGTTTGAGTTTGTAAGCTATAATTTTATGAATTCAAGAGTAAATACAACCAATTTATGCAATTAACATCATGAAGGTGTTTCCACATTCATGAATGTCATCAGATTGTCTCCATTTTTGTACACTTTTAGTTATATAAATTCAATAATACAAGGTGTTCTTTGAGTTTATCATCTCAAGTTTCATGAGATTGTTTTGTCTGTTCATTATTCTGTTTCAAGGAAATGGTTAAAATTCTTTGAGCAGGTGATTGTGATTTCAGGTGTGTAGATGGGATTTGATAAGAAGAATCTGATTGATATCAAGAGAAGGATTGTTGGTGCAAGGCACTAATAGTTAATGCAAAGCATTAGCAAGTTAAGTCCACTAGTTGAAGACTGTTTGCTGGATAATTCATTTTATGTCAGTGTGTATGGTTGAAATAAGTTTTAAACATTGTATAGGTTTTCCCACCTTGGTCCTACAGAGCTAGAAGTGTAGGAGATGTCAGTCTTTGACTGAATCTTGTCAGTTGGCCACTAGCCTTAGTTGTTATTTAAAATAGAGGTTGGCTACCTCTTAGAGAGTTTCAAAGTCTAGTTGGGTTATTATTTTAAACACCAATAGGCTCTAAAAATTATTTTTTCAGTCCTCTAATGCCAGATCTAAGGCTTTGATTCCCCCATGTTTCACCATCAGAAAGCCGAAAATAAAACTTGTAGGCGAGTTTCTGTGTGGGTGATCCCACAATACTGGTTTACAATTTTTGGGAGATTTTGATTTTTACTGAAATAACATATTTTTAGAAAATATAATGATTTAAGCCTTAAAAAGTTCCATTTGAATAATTCCAATTGAAGAGGGTTTGATCAAACCAACTTAGATCAAACCCCCTTAGATAGAACCCCGCTAGTTTTAAACCACACCTATAATGGAGTCTCCTTTACACCTATCAAAATATTGATAAAAAACCACTTTTGAGTTAGCTTTTGGAGGATAAAATGAGTTCATTTAAAATTTATTTTTTGTAAGTATGTAGTCCTTATTATAAGCTCCCCAAAAAGTATAATTTTAAATAGATCTAATTTTATTATTATATTTATTTTTTATTTCTTGTGAATGTAGGTTTTTCACCAGAAATCAAGCTCTTGGTTCTACACATGTGGAAAAATATAAGATTATCATATTTTTTAAAAATATGAGTGCACCAGATATTGAAGTCCTTGATCCAACCAAAAAAAAATCAATTTCGATACATACAAAAAAAATTGTGTTATACGGTCTACCTATGTCTAAATTGTAATTGGTTTGACTTTGAAACTTGATTAAGGAAAAAATATTCAATAAAACACTATGAAACCAATTGGAAGCACTATATATTATAGTTACAAATATAAATTCGAAAAAAATAGAATTTTATCTTTAATGGAAAAACAGTTGTGTTATGCGGTGAGCGCCACTCCTTAAAAATGGTGTTCACTAAAAAAAACTAGTTTTCGAAGGAGATGAAAAAAGAAATGCAATGTGATTCCAAAATTTTTGAAAAAAAATTATTTAGAATCTACAGACAAAATATCACAAATCACTATTTTGCATCATCTTCAAATTCCTCATGATTTTTCTGCTATAGGTGTCTAAAAGTGAAGATTTAGTTAGAAAAGATCAGTTCAATGTCCAGTTTGACCAAAAATTGTAAACTAGTATTGTGGGATCACCCATGTTTTGACAACTTTGACGACAACTTTACAAAATTGCACTTTTCATCCACTTTCAATCTTTCTTCACTTGTAAATAATAGCTTGTTGCAACTCACCAAACCCCTTAATGACTGGCCTTAGAAGATTGAAGTCTAACACATCACTCCAAGGATAGGATCTTGCATGAAATGGCTTGATTGGATGCTTGATTTGACACTCAATTTGATGTTTGAAAACTTGAAACCTACATCGCAAGGTTATGTCAACATGCATGAACACATATAAATCTTGACATCATGATAACATCTTGAATGTTGCAATAATTGATTCAAAAATCTACTCTTTGATGGTCTTGGCTATAATTTTTCTCCTTCAAAAGTCTTAGGATTTCTTAGGATTTGAATTTGATAAAATAACCTTGTATTTATAGGTGATTCCCTAATTACCTGACAATTAAACATCACAAGTCAACCTTCGCGATTCGAATTTAGATAATTAAAATGCCACCAAAATAATATTAAAAAATGGATCCCGAGACTTAAGGAGGACCCATTCACCCTTAGGTGAGTGGGTCCTAGGCCTTAAACCTAAGACACACATTTTCCAAGATATGTAATTAAGTGTAGGCATTGATTAAATGTGGGTTTGTCTTTCAAAAAACAAAATTAATTAGGTTTGTGAATGCATAATTGGGCCAATTAAAGGCTTAATTAAGTCCAATTAATTAAGGGGATGTAAACATAGTGTGAAAATGTAAAGGTGTACATTTTACGACACTGCAAGAGGTAGTTCTTGAGCTCAAGGGGGAGAAAGCCAATTGAATAGATGAAGATAATGAGAGAGAGGTCTACAACACAAGGGATAAACAATGAGTGATATAGATAGAGAGAAAGATGATACAACTTGTTAATTATTGACCTTTTGATTACTGAAATTCAAAATGTTGATTACTAAAATTTGATTAAGTCTAGAAAGTTATAAGATCTTCCAAAAACAAGAGTTTGCATTATTACTCCTAGAGATTAGAAAGAACTCTCAAACATCCTAAAACTATATAAATGAAATATAACTTAAAGTATAAGAAAGTAAACCATTATTAATGATAGTACATCCTATGCAAATATTTCGAAGATCAGTTGTATGGTGCTTTATCTACCTTTGAGTTGAGAAGAACTATTGGATCATTCACAGTGGATGGTCAAATCATATTTCCAGTGACAAGAATAAGTGTTTCAAACTCGATAAATATGGAGGTCTTGTTAAGTTTGGTGATGATACATGCGCTAAGATATGTGGAAAAGGTTCAACTAGTATTGATGGCAAGCATAATACAAATGATGTTCTTTATGTTAAGGGTATACGACATAACCTCTCAAGTGTAGGGAAAATATGTAGTAAAGGATATAATCTTGTTTTTCAGTAAAATGGTTGTGAGATTAGAAAAGGCTCCAAAATTGTGGTTGTTGTTGGAAGGATAAATGAAAATGTTTATCAACTTAAAGGTGTTGATGGTCATTTCTTTATGACTCAACCAATGAAATTTGGTTGTGGCATAGAAGAATGTTTTGATAGCCTAGTAAGGATCAATTTAGTTTAAGCTATGAGAGATCTGCCAAAGATTACAAAGCCTATCAATTTTGTCTACAAGGAATATCAGATTCATAAGCAAGCTAGGAGTTTCAATGTCAAAGAACAAGCTACTACTAGAATTTTGGGGCTAGTGCATACAAATCTTTGTGGACATATCGAAATAAGAATTTTTCAAGGTGTCAGGTATTTCTTACTATTAATTGATGATTATTCTAGAATGACATGGGTTACTTTTCTCAAAGAAAAAATAGAAGATCTAGATAATTTTAAAGCATTTAAAGTTATGATTGAAAATGAAATGGATATGAAAATAAAATTTTTAAGACCAGACAGAGGTGAAGAGTTTACCTTCAACGAGTTTAACATTTTTGTGAAAATCATGGAATAAAGAGGCATTTATTAGCCCCTAGAATTCCTCATTAGAATGGAGTGGTTGAAAGAAAGAATAAGACTATTTAGGAAGTTGCAAGAACAATGATGGAAGAGGCAAACCTACTAGAAGTATGCTGAAGAGAATCAATTCATATTGTAGTCTACACAGTTAACAAAGTACAAGCAAGGGAAAGTAGTTCAAACACTCCCTATGAGTTATGGTATGGAAGGATGCCTATCAAATATTTCAAAGTGTTTGGAAGAAAATGCTATATATCAAAAGAGATGAAGATAACTTAATAAATTTTGATACAAAATCCAATGAAGGTATCTTCCTTGGATATTCCACAAAAAAGGTTTACTAGTGCTATAACAAGAAGTTGAACAAAATTGTTGTAAATGCAAGTGCCAAAGTGGATGAAGACTTACATAAGAGTTTAGTGATGATAGATGGATATGAATCAAATGATTCTTCTTGTAAGGAAGAAGAAAAATATGAAGAGAAATAAGTACATGTTGAAGAGGTTATGAGATCTATGATGAGGTCATATGTTTTATGCTTGACCATTGGTGTAAGGAATGTGCAAAGTCCATAGAAGGTTGAGGTTTGATACCTTGAGCCACTTCTCAATAAATGCTCCCTATAAACAGAGTAGAGAATTTTGGACCTACAAAAAATACCAAATACTCCCTCCAGAAAAGGCATAGGATTTTGGTGCTACAAAAATAGAAATTTTTTATTTTTTCCCATAATTTTATTATAGAACGAAAATGTCACTCAAAAATCAATCTATTTTTAATTGAAAAGTAAATTTTACCTCAAAAATACAAATTTTGTATAAGTCATAGGGTACATGGAGGTAAGGGATCCTAATTGCTTTTGCAAAATATAATAGTGATGAAATAAGTGGATTCAATAGGAACTTCTAGCTAATTGGGTCTTTTAGATGTGATGGTGATGTTCATTTAGCTCTATGAAACACCTATGATAGGGTTAAGTGGAGGATTAAATAAAATTGGAAAGGGAAATTAAAATTCATAGTTTTGATACCATGTTGGATCAACATTAAGATGAATTCAATATCTTATCCAAGAAAATGCATGCAACAAAATAAGACAAAAACTATGAATAAAGTGTATGAAATGTAAAAAACAACTTTGTGTATATTTGAGACAACAAATACATATTAAGATGAGATTTTATCATTAACTAACCCTCTAAGAGGTGTGACAAATGTAGAACACTTGTGAGAAGTGTGAGATCATGTGTCATGTGTCTATGAGGTGAAACAACTAAAAAACTAAGTGAACTTAAGCTAGTGTGAATAAGTCTAGTAATTATGGAAACTAGATAAATGTAAACTAGATGTGTAAGGGATATTTTCACATTAACTACAAAAAAATATAAAAGTGCATGGGAAATGAATGCTAGGATTATAACCCTTTAGTAGACCTAGTAATCAAAATAGGATTATCATTTTACCAAATAATATTAACAATAAATTTCCTCAGAAGAATGTCGTCTCTACCTTTCCAATTAAACCATTCTTCAATATTGTCAATATATAGGAAAAAAAAGTGTAGGAGATAACAAGAATCCTATATTAAGTCCATTTTCTTCTCTAAAATCTCTCTAAAATACCTAACTTTATAATTCTTACTTAAACATATTCATAGAGCCTATAGATAATTTCCCTAAATTACACCTAGATACCAAGATTCTTCATTCTACACCATAGCTTATTCCTAATTTTTTTTTGAAATCCTTCTTGAAATCAACAAAACAACAATAAGTTCAATTTTTCCCTTTGTTGAATGTTGGTGGGTGGGTTGTTCTTTTGTCATATATTTTTTTAACAAGATAGAAAATTTCATATTGGATTATGGTTTAATTTTAAATCACCAAGATGATTTTCAACCACAACCTCTTTTATCTTATCAATCAGGCTTTGTGAATAAATTATGTAGTCAACAACATATTTAATCCATAATAAGTCTCAAGAGAGTATAATTTTTGGATCTCTTTCATCTACACATGCTATAAATAATCAAATTAAAGAACCCTTACCATTAGTGGTTTACCCCTTTCGTAAGCCATAGAGGATTTGTAATTTCCACAGGCATTTGTGCCTTTCTCTTTATCATGTTTTGGAGTATCAAAGATATGTGATATTATGATGCACTCTTTTCTATTGTGAATTAGTGGTTTCTTCCGGATCTATAAATTTTGTAATTCGATATTTGATATGTGTATATTTGAGTATAATACTTTTATAAATGTGTTTATTTGTATTTGTATATTGTTTGGTTTTTCAATATAATGTTTTCATTTAATGATATGCTTGATGGGTTGGCCTAGTTCCTTTAAGTTATTCTTTAAATGATTAATCACATGGAATCATTCTACTTGAATAAATGAATTAATTAAATTATTACTATTCTATGTTTATTTGATTTATCAAATTTTATTCAACTATTATTATATACTAGGTTGATGTGCGTAATGTTTGATTGCATGTTTAATAAATTTATAGGTGTTTAACCAATAGTTGACATGCACATAATGTTGATATGGATATTACTAGCCATCTCAACTTACTAGCCTTGTGTTTTTGACATGTATAAGATTATTATCCAAATCGAATAAGATTATGGATTCCCAAGTGTTAGACAAGCATGGAGACAATGAGATGAATATTCCATGATTGAATTATGTGTTATGTAGTGACATGTTCAATCTAAGAACTTGATTGTGTAAAACTTAAAAATAAATTTGCGTAAGGAAAACCATGTTAAAGAAGTGTCCATCTACCTAAGGGAAGTGTGTATTTCATTGAATAATTGTCCCTACTACCTTTCCTAGAATAGGATCCACATGGTCTATGATTACTTCAAACCTTGTGGTCTACTTCACTTTTAAGCAAGTGGTTTTAGAGAATCAAGATAATGTCCACTCTAGTTCCTTAGCCATTCTCCATGTTTCCTTATTGATTGGATTCAACATATTTGATCTTGTATTGAAATAAACCTTGTGATGTGACTGATGGTTCCTTCCTTGAGTCTCTTGTGTGCTTGTGTGAATAAATTTATATTAATATTTTGCAATTTTTGTTCCCTTCTTGGTACTATTGTATGTGTGTGAGCTTGGCCATGAAAATGGTGTATCTATTATCTTCTTCATCAAAGCTCAGGGTTACCTAGAGTGGCGTAAGAATTTATTCACTCAATTATTGTAAAACAGTTGACAGGTGATTACCATGCCTCATTTTTCTATTATCAAATACTTCTTGGGAGTTGGAAGATTTATTTGTCCATTATCTTATGTTATAATCCTATTATAAATTAAAATTATTGGAGCACCTTGGAGGTGGCTAATCTAGATGCTATATTGTAATGTGTATAATGTATATGTTGCAATGTGATCCTTCCATATTTGGGAAGCAGATTCTAACTTGATATTATATTATGATCTCATTTGGTTAGCATTGGATCCTTATTTTGGAATGAAGTTGTCATGCTAGAATAATTGTCTTAATTATAAAAATGATTATTTCAAGATGTTGGCATGCTCTATTTTTTATGATATAATTATTATTATGGAGGTGTATACGTGGCTTATATTATATTATTATAATGGTTGATTTTTGTATCTTTACTTTTGGCCTCTCTCAACATTGGTGTTGAACATGCATGACTTTTATTTTTAGTTTTTTCTTTGTGTGGTCCTCTCCCTTGTGTTAAGTGAAAACTTTTTCTTCTCACCTTATTTCTTGGGATGTGTTCCCTTCATGAGGATCTCATATGGCTAGGGTGGTTCCTGCAATTTGTTGATAATTTTCCCTAGATCATTTTGAAATAACTCATAAATTGAGGAAGTTGTGCCTTATTAAGTGTAGAAACTATTTATCATTGATTCCTTAGCCTTATATTTTATTTTCTCTATTTAGGCTAGGCGGGAGCTGAATATCGAGTCCAGATGAGGTGGCATACTACAAAGAAGTAAAAAACTCTTGATTTGACTAAAGAAAAGCCGACTACATAGAAATAGGCAAATGTTATTGCATGCACTTACATAAATAATAAAGAATCCATCAAAGACTTCATTTATGGTCACTAGTCAATCACATATGATGCATTTAACCAAGGAAAATTGGTATTAAATAATATGCAACTATTGATTATTATAATAATAAAATGTTCAATTAGATTATCAAAGAAATATAGAACTAAGAAATGATGTGGGTGTGCAGGAGATTAGATAGGCTCTGGTGGTCAAAGGGTTGATTCCTATAATGCTTAGCCTGGTGGTCTTGGATTTGATCCTTTTTTAGGAGAGCGTGATTGAATTCTTCCATGCATTGGCTTTGAATGATGGAAAATGTGACAGATGATTGTTAGAGAAGTCAAAATTAAATTATAGTTAGGGTTGATGTCCAAATTAGCCATGCCCAAATGATAGTAATATTTTACAAGAGCAATCATTATCCTTTTAGCCTCCATTCGTTCTACCAAGGCCTTGATTTCTGCATTTAGCTTTCCCAAACATATTGAATTCATACGAGACAACTATAATGCAGTGAGAATAATATATGTGATTTAAACCTTATATTGTGACCTACAAATTGGAAGACTAGTTACCACTAAACCTTGTAATTGAGTGAAAATGACCAAAATAGCCAAAATAGTTGATGGGAAGATTGGCCCTTTGCTAATTTTTATAACTTTTATACAATCAACACAAAGGCCCAAAACATTGCAAAAATCAAAGTTATCAAAATTAATGAAATGAAAGGTATTTTTGTTTCTCAAATATTCTATATGCAATGGTGTTGTCTCTATGGCTCCACAATGTTATGATGATAGGGCTATGTTCGAGAGTCACCTTGATGCAGGAAGGAATGTGCTCTCATGGCTCTAATACCATGTTCGAGAAAACCAAGATCATAAAGAATGAATTTATAACCTTCCACAAGTAAAAGTATGAACATAATAGTATGTCTATCAATATGATATGAAAATTTTATAAATAGAATGATGAATCTTGAATATAGGCAAGCTAAATGAGGTGTGAAGGTAGAAAATAACTTTTGACTACCCATCCACAGGGGCAACACTTTGTGAGATTAATTGACAAGTGTGTGAGAATGTGGAAACTATGCAAGCGTTAGGTGTCTCAAGTGATGAAGACACATGTCTCAATGTTATGAAGCAAGAAAAAAACATAAAAATCCTAATTAAACTTAACCTAGAAATAGGTCAATCCTAGAAAGGTGATATCCTATTCAAATGGATAAAGATAATATTTACACTAACAAACCCTCTTAAGTGAAAATTAGGGAGTAATATATGCACTAATAATGAGTCTTGACTACTAGGCCATGTCAGGTACTCATGTATAAATTTCTCATAAAGTGGAGTAAAGGAGAAAACCGAATGGGAAATAAAAACCCCTCTCCAAAATATAAACGATTTAATGAAATAAAATATACAAGTGAATAAGATAAGTGATAGATGGAGAACTAATCATGACCCCCTAGGACTAATTCTAGCACAATGTACGATAAATTCCCCTCATAGGAGAGAAAAGATAGAAGGTATATGTGATTCCCCCAACAAGTGTGAAGTTATGAACTTCATGTGAGGAAAAGCTTCCTCCAAAAAATGGTAAGAGAAGAGAAACCATGCAACTTCCCCTAAAAATTATGCATGTTGTGTTGGTAGATACTTGACACTTGATGTTGAAGATGATCCACATTGAACAATATTTCTCCCTTTGGAAAGAAAGAACACCACAAATGTGTGAAAGATGACTTTCCTATTTTGGATAGGAATATGAAGGAAGTAAGATTAATTTCTTTGAATTCTATACATCATCTAAAGATTGAAATGATGCAAATTATTCCTTCAAATGATGCTCATAGATCTCCCAGCCATAGTTGATGTGTAATGATACAAGTTGATGTAGGCGAGGCAAGAAAAATATCCAAAGATGGAAATAGTGATGTAACTTCATCAAAGCTAAAATCAAATAGAAGAAGAATATCCTCAATGATGTCATTTAAATCTGAAATTTATGATTCTACAAACAAGGATGTGATGTCTAGTAGATATGTATCCCAATATGATGGATCTAGAATGACAATAGTAATGTCCCGAGGCAAAGAATCATGAGAACTCATGAATTATTCCACTCTATATTTAGATGTTGCAACATGCAATATGGGTCATGAGATCTCAATGCAAGCCATGTGACTACATTGTTCATCCCCAAATGATGGTGTCTCAAAAGATGTCCGAGTAAGATTAAATGATGTTTTTGCATGTGTTGGAACTATAGGATCAGGTAAGGCAATACCATGATTAAGAATAATTTTCTTTATTTTCTCAATTCTACTAAATTGACATTCTTCTTTTGTATTCCTTTTCTTTCCATAATATCCACATTTGATTTTCCATTTATTAGGAGGATTACAAAGAATACTCAAATGAAAGGGATTTTGTGTGAGAGGCATGATCACATGAACCAAAAAAATCTAAATTAGAAACACATGGATTGCTCCCCTTGATTTAGAGAGCCCCTAATATGTATAGTATTGAATGTATCCCCCCAAAATAATGTGCAAGAGAATTTTACAAGTTAGGAAGATCTAATGTCAAAATATTCCATTTATAACTCATGGAGATTTTTACAATTTTCTTAGAAAATGACAATCTAGATATTAGTTTTACATGAAAAATTATATTTTTTCTGAAATTATAATACCAATAAAAATAAAAATGTTTACAATTTTTTGGTAATTGGGGTGAAAGTTATGCCCTGTCAAAATTTGTTTATAATTATGATTTTGAAGGCTCAAAAATGATATTAAACAACACAAATTCTAAATTATTTCAACTCTCATTTGTTCAATGTCGAAAGAGCTTTCTATTGACTATTCACACTTCAAAATTTGGCTCCGCATTTGCAAGTTATGCAAAAATGAAAAAAAAAACTTACAAGAACTAACAAAAAACTTGGTAGTGTAAGCTAACCACTATTGGTTAGAATTTTTTGTACAACCAAAATACAAATTATTAGTATAAAATGTTAATTATAATGATAAGTATAAAAATATTAAAAACAAGGTGGAGAAAGGCTACACTATGAAGTTTATGCAAGTGAGTTCAAATCTGAAAATTAGATTAGCAAATCAAATTTAAACATGTGATTGCAACGTACACCACATTATAAAAACAAAAAGAACAAAATGTGACACCATATTTACATAGAGAAAACCTTTCAAAAAAATCCACTAGAAAAGAGGGTAAGTATATTATAAATCTTCAAATGAGAGTACAAAATAATATACTTCACTACTGATCTCTAATCAATTTGACATCACCTTGTTACATGCAAGAACTCAACATGAAACTACCATCTCATGGCTCCAATTTATAGAAATAATGGTAGGTAAAACCACAAATGGTAAACCAAAAGTGGAGGTACAAAACTAATTGCAAAAACCCACACCCCTCTTCATTGACCCCTTTATCTAGAGGCATTTTCTTTAGTTGATACTAGGGAGGTAGGGGTAAATTAAAGGGGAGAAATTTATTATCTTGAATCACTAGTATCACATGAAGATGCAAAAGAGTAGGAAGATGAAGAAGGGAGAAAAGAAGAATGTGTAAAGGATATTTTTGAAGATAAGATAGGATTAAAATTTTAGAGCTACCTAAAGAAAATTTAAATGACATTGAATTTGAAAGGCATAATTTACACCTTTGTAAACATTAGAATTCGTAGAGTATGAGTAATAAATATAGATGCTAGCAAAGAAAAGGTGTTAGCCACTAAGGATTTGGATAAAGGTGTCAAGGTAAATTAGAACCATTATCATACCTAGTTAGCTTATCACCTTTATAGGATTAACCTATTCAAACATAGCTTGAGTTTACTTGGGTTTCTTTTTCTTTTGTGTCACTTCATATGTTTGAGACTTGTATCATCATGACTTGAGACACGTATTGAAACTTACTCAAACACTTATCAAGTGAGCTCACAAGTTTCCCATCAGTGGAGGGCTAGTTAGAGTTTCAAATCTACCTTCTTACCTCTTCATCCTTTCCTATAAATGCAAGGTATAATAATTATATCTACATACTATTCATTTATCTATTGATAGACATAATATTATGCTTATTTTATTGACTTGTAGAAGTTTACTTCACACTCTTGATCTTGACATTGAACAACATGGTATCTGCGACATGAGAGCATGTTCCTTCCCACGTCGAGGTGAATCCCACACATATCCCTATCAATGGATCATCATAGATCTAAATAGACACCTCCATTGCATCCAAAAGGCTTGTGAAATTAAAAGATACATTTCATTTCATCAATTTCAATAATTTTCAATTTTTGTAATTTTTTTGGGCATCTACGTTAATTGTAAAAAAAATGTAAAAAATCAAAAATTTATTTAGCAAAGGTATTGTTTGAATATTTTCCCATATGCCCATTGGTTAGAACATTTTTTATTTGCAAGATTTTGGTCATTTTGGTCTATTTGCAATCTTACATGAATTCTAGCTATTTTGGCCAATTTACAAACATCTTTTGGCCTCTCAAGCCTATTTGTAGGTCACAATTGTCTGGTTTGTGGAATTTTTTTGTGGCTTATCCTGCTTGTCGATTTTATTTCAGGTTCACCTTTATTTACAACAAAAATATAGGCCTATTCAACCTATTTAGAATGCTCTCTATATCATCTACATGCAATTAGCCACATCAACTATTGGAAAAATCTATATTTTTTGAAGCCCTTTTGCGGAGGTTTTTAGTGATTGATATATTGTGAGTTCATGCTACAAAAAGTAATCCTATATGAGGAAGCATACATGGGATTTGTCATCAATAGAGATGTCCAATGGCAATCATGTGAAGAGGTTTCTTTGAATGGTAGATCTCCATGTTCTCTTCCCATCAATCTATGTGTAGGACCTTTCAACTTTCCTTGGCATATATTTGAGTTGCATTTCCTTTAGTGTTATTGTGAAGAGACAATTTCCATCAACTTGTACACTACCATTGGCCTCCACTTCTTTTTCTAGCCACCACATAGCCTTTATCAATCACCACATCTTATGTTGACCAACGCATAGACTTTACCATAGACTCTTAATTTTATTTGGCTCGTGCAATCCCCACTCCAACACATAATATCAATGACTCTTCAAATCCTCCATCCACCAATGGTCTTACTGCCACATTTTTGCCACTCCATGAAGACTATTTCTCCAACATTCAAGCAAACTTCAAGAGTCTCCTATGTGTAGTCAAGATCTCCTCACTTGACAGCTAGTGGATTACACCCATATTATTTCTTGTAAAATGGCATTTATTATTTGTTTGCCATATGTTGTTATTATTATGCCTTAGAAATTTTTAAATGAATATGCCAGGTTCTTTAACTATGAAACAAAAACTATTGTAACCAATTGCCACATACATACAAGCTAGTAGTTAGTTAACTACTTAAACCTCTAATTGTGAGACACAATTTTTATGCCAATCTATCAAAAGAGCTTGTTAAGAGGGGATATGTTTTATTTTATGATAAGTTGTTAACAAGGGGCTATTTATGTAAGTGTGAATAATTGACATGAATCCAGTTTCATTGTCCACCTTTTAACATCAGGATGAATTTGATTTGATGTTGTTTAATAACAAATTGTAACCTTCGAAGTCAATTTTGTAAGAAAAATTCGATGAGGTATAAATTTAACCTTGCTTATTGAAATATTACAAAAAAAAAATTACTATATTAGAATTTTGCAAGGAATCTGATTTTTCATGTAAAATTAAGATTTGGATAGCCCATTTGGTAAAAATCACTGTGCATTATAAATATTCAATTTGACATTTGATTTTCACAAACTTATAAAAATTTTCTTGCACATTGTTCTAGGGGGGCTACAACCATAACTAATCATTCTTGGAGGGACTCTCCAAATCAAGGGGATAATATAGGTTTTTCTTTTTTTGATTTTGTTGGTTCATGCGATCATATCCCTCACACTAAATCCCTTTTATTTGAGTATTATTCACTATCCTCCTAATAAATGGAAAATAAAATGTGGATATTGTGGAGAGGAAATTCATACAAAAAAAGAATTCAAATTTCATTGAATTGAGGAAATGAAGAAAATTCTTCTTAGTCATGGTATTGTCTTACCTAATTCTGTAGTTCCAATACATGGAGAATCATCATCCAGGCTCACTCAGACATGTTGTGAGACAATCATTGGGGGATGATAATGTAGTCTAATGACTTGCATTAATATCTCATCTCCCATATAACATGGTACATTTGAATATGTTGTTGAATCATTCATGAGTTTTAGTGATTCTTTGCATAAGGACACTTATATTATTGTTCTAGATCTGCCACATTGGGATGCATATCTACCAAACATCACATCTTTATTATATAATGTTGGATTTCAGATTTGGTTGACTCCATTGAGGACATTTGTCTTCTAGATTTCATGACAACTTTGATGAAATTGCATCATTGTTTCCATCTTTGGATATTGCTCTTACCTTGCCTAAATTTTCTTCTATCATGATATATTGTTCAAATATATTCATAATTTGACCTATCCAACTCAATTATCATCATCTACAATAGTGCTAGATTCTCATTGGTTTAGTTATTACCATATATCCATGGTCCATGTTCTTGAATCACATATGGTACCTAGTCCATCTTATTATGATTCATTAAACATCAACATTTTCTTGGAGATCTTTGGGAATCATTTGAAGGCATAATTAGAATCATTTCAATCTTTGGATCATGTGCAGAGTTCAAAGAAATTCATCTTACTTCCTACATATTCATATCTGGAATGAGAAGTCATTTTGCACATATCTGTGGTGTTTTTCTTCTCAAGGGGAGAAATGGTCAACATTTGGAGATCATCTTCAACATCCATTATTGAGCATCTGCCAACACTAAATGCATCATCTTGAAGGGAGGTTGCATGGATTCTCTTGTCTTATCAATTTTGGAAGGAAACATTTCCTCACATCGAGTTCATTACTTCACATTTTTTTGGAGGGTCACATAACCTTCTCTCTTTTCTCTCCTATTGGGAGAACATCCATTGTACTTATGTGATAAAATTAGTCCCTGGGGGCTCATAATGAGTCCTATCTTCTTCACTTGCACATTTTATTTAATTTCATGATTTCTCTTTCAGAGAGGGGTTTTTATTTTTCCACTGAGTTCTTCTCCTTTTTATCCACTTTATGAGATATTTGTACATGAGTACCTAACATGGCCTTGTAGTTGAGACTCATTATTAGTGCATATTTTAATCCCTATGTTTCACTTAAGGGGGGTGTTAGTGTAAGTAGAGTCATTATCATACATAGTTAGCTAATCACCCTTCTAGAATTGACCTATTCACACATAACTTAATTTTACTTAGGTTTATTTTTCTTTTGTATCACTTCATATGATTGAGATTTGTGTCATCTTGACTTGAGACACCTATTGACATTTATTCAAACACTTGTCAAGTGAGCTCACAAGTGTCCCATCCATGGATAGGTAGTAAGATTTTTACTCACACCTTCTAACCTCTTCATCATTGGCTATATATTGAAGGTTTGATCATTGTATTTACACACTCTTTATTTATATATTGATAGAAATATTGTTCTTATTTTGTTCAATTGTGGAAATTTGTTTCATGCTCTTGATCTTGGAATTCTCCAATAGAAGGCACTCAAGAGTCCACCACTAAATTAGATGATAATGGAGGTGAGCACCTCCCCTCTAAAAATTCACAAGGATACTAAGTTGGAACATCAAGGGACTTATCTCTCCTAATAAGTGTTTCTTGATTAAAAAACTAGTAAAGAAACATAATCTTGATTTTTTATTGCTTTCAAAAACCAAAGTTAGTAAAGGTGAAGCTATAGACATTTTTGATGGGTCTTGAAGTAAAAAAAATTAATTGTGGGTTTATTTAGTTGGAACAATAGGAGGATTCACCTTACCATGGGATACAATAAAGTTATCTCATAAGTAATTGGGATTCTCATAGCACTCTTGACACATATTAATCACATGCGTTCAATCTAACTTAAGGCTATATTTTGAACATATATAGCCCAAACTTGGAAAACGAAAGTTTGGGGAGATCTCAAGGATTTATGATCCCCCTTTTTTAATATAAATTCATTAATAAGTAGGGATTTTAATGCTATTCTTAGCCTAGAGGATGAGGTTGGAGGTAATCGTCTCTCCTTTGGAGGGATGGAATCTTTTAGGGGACTATTTGCTTAGTTTTATCTCTTATATTTGAAACCTAAGGAAGGATGGTTCACATGGTTCAATAGAAACAAAGGGGAGGCCAACATAAAATACTAATTGGATAGATTTTTATGAAATATTATTGGATTTTAAAAATCACTTTAGTGTTGACTAAGGTCATCCCTACTACTAGCTCAAAATATTTGTCCATCTAGATTTGAAATCTAGAGGTTGCCCTTTCAAAATGGAATTTTTTGGTTTTAACATGCAAAATTTGATCCTAACTTAAATTACTATTGGAAAGAGCAGTCTAAGGGATGTAGTAGATATATTTTATATAGAAATATCAAGTCTATTAAGGAGAAGGCAAGGTAATATAACTAAGAAATAATATCTATGATATTTTTTGCAAAAAGAGAATAGTGGAAGTTAATTGTAGGACCTTTCAAGTTAGAATTTAATCATAATGGCCTCCCTTTGGAATCTAGGGAGAAGGAGAGGAATTTTTTGGACTCCTTGAACTCCATCTTGAGATTGGAGGAAATTTTTTAGATGCAAAAGTCTAGGGTGAAATGGGTAAAAGAAGGAAATTTAAACATAAATAACTTCCACCTCTCCATGAATATCATAAGTGTTATGCCTTGCATAACCACCCCATCTTTTGCCTTGGTCAAAAGGGGTCCCCCTTGTTGTTGTTTATCCTTAGTTGTTTTTCAAACAAAGTTTGGAGTCATTTTTCTTCCAACACTTTGTTTATTTTGGTTTAGTCTATGGGAAGCGAAACCAGAACTGAATTGGGTTCTGAAAGTTCTTTTGAAACTTGTTTTGGTTCCCATCCCCACGGTCTTTTCTTTTGGCCTTTTGTTTTGTCTTCAGCGGAGCCGGAGCCGAAGTGGGTGTTAAGTTAGTCTTTATTGAAAATTGCAAAATCATAATCGATTCCACCCCCGCCTCCGCTATTTCAACTTTTGGTTTTAGTCTAAGTCCTTGTGTTTAGTTTTATTATGTCGGTCTTTTGCTTTAATTTTTGTGTTTTGTTTTATTTTTTGTTTAGCTGGCAAACCCGAAATTGGAATGGTAATGAAGTTGCAAAATTTCTTAAAATTTCTGAATCAGTTTTCATTTTTGATTCCGCCCCTGCCACTTTTGGGTCGTTGAATTTTTGACTGAAGTCGCACTATAGTGAAGTGTTGGTTCTTGTTTAGTTCTGACTCTGCTTTAAACTGCATTCAATACATTAATGATAGCTGCTCGTGTAGGTAGAAATCCTCATTTTTACCTTTATTAAGGATTAAATGAATGATTATTATCATTCTGAAGAGATTAAGGAGCACGAAAGAGCAGCAACAAAGTTCATTTGAGCGAATTGATTAAAGGAGGAGAAGGTTATTGCTTGTGAATCAGTTCAGAAGGTTAGCTGGGTTCTTTTACATTTGAGGTAGGGTTTCTTATCGTTGTTGTTCTTCGTTTATTTTACTATTGTGTTTGTTATATCTGCTCGTGCTTTGACTCATTTCATTTTTAAACGAATCTGTGGTTCTTGGTATGATTGTTTGAGTAGGTTCTTGCTTTATTTTGTTTGTCTGGTTATGTTCTTCGTTTCTTGTGTTGTTGTTTTTTAGTTCTTTGTGTTTAGGGCACGATCGCTTTCACGTTTTAGTCATGACCGCATCGTGCTATTTTGATTTGCAGTAAGTTAGATTAAGTTAGGGTTTTAAATGGCATTGGTGAAAATTAGGGATCTACAGTAAGGTAGATTAAATTCATGTTTTTATAGTAAGTTAGGGTTAGATTCATCATTTTTACTTAGGATGTTGTCGCGTATTCAACCTGGTAAAAATGTCAAGGGCTAAAATCCGTGCCCTAGTTTTATCATGTTTTTTTTTAGATTAGGGTTTCGTGTGTTTCTGTGATTGCATTTAAAAGATTAAAATATGATGCCCTAAAATACAGTCGTTCCCCATGGTCATATGAGTATAGTCTTATTAAAGCCTCTTTTCATTTAATATGACCTTAGTTTTAATCATAGAGTTGTGTGTTAAATTGATAAAATCTTTGATGATGTCATGGTCAACCTAGGCAGAGACAGGATCAGAATCAATCTTGAACTTAAAAATTCTATTTTGCAAAAAGTATCGATTCCATTTACATCCTATCACCGGATCCACGTATAATAAGAAGTCTTCTTTCGAAATAACGATAACTTGGATGGAAGCGGAGGCGAAATGGAAATAGAATATGAATATATAAAATCTGAAGAAAAAACCAAATCCATTTTTTTTCCGATCCCAGTTCCGACTCTGAGCCCATTCATTGTTAGTGAAATATCTATATTTATTTTGGCTCCGAGTCCGGTAGTGTTGTTTAAAAGAGACTGTTTTAGAATATGTTTCTCCCTAGTTCTGCTTCTGATGCATATATGAAAGGTATGGTTTTTAAAGCATGTTTTGTGATGATATTTAAAGATATAATTAGAGGTTTTGCTTGTAGGAAAGTTGAAGGATGTCAGGAACATCAGGGGAAGCTACTCGAAGGAACCAACCCACAGGAACATCAAAGGCTACACCTAAACCAAAGAAGTTGAAGCCAAAACAATTGCATTATACCTTGAGGTATAATCACAGGAGTCCGATTGTGAAGGTGAGCAAGGTGGAATCAGACTGGTCAGACATCACTGATACAAACTTGGGCCAATACAACTTTGAGGAGTTACATGCAAAAACCTTTGCAGAATGAGAAAATCTAACAGGAAGGATGCAAAGGATTGTTGATTCTGGCTTGGCACATATTACTGTATTTCCTGTATCAATCCAGTGCCCGAAGTTGATCTTAACAACAACTAGTGCCTACAATCTTGCAACTAGACAGTGTATGGATTCTCAGAATAATGTGATCATTGATCTCACTCCTCTGGAATTTCAAAATATATTTAATGTCCTAGATCCTAAGAGTTTGGTGCACTTGGATGAGGCAGAGGCCTTGGAGAAATATAGTGAGTATAAGGACTCCAATAAGTCTCATCTAAATAAAAAGTGGTTGAAGACAGAAAAGAAATCTTTAAGTAAACTTGCAGACCAGCCAAAGAGGGCAGATTTCTATAAGGAGGTATCAGATCTAATCATGATGTTATCTAGGGCCTTTGGGAAGAGAGATACATTTTAGTTCAAGGAGTGGATGTTTCCTTTCATCTAGACTATCTTAAATGGAGCCTAGTAGTTTGATTGGCCGATGATTGTGTCAAATGTTGTTCATGATCAACTGACTAGCGTTAGGAAGACTAAAAGCTTCTATATGACTTCTTACATTGTATATGCAACAACAAGGTTGGGTATTTTCCCAAGTTTGAACAGATTGTGCATAATGGGAGCCTTGGATGGATAGAAGAAAGTATGGGAGCATTATGATCAGTTGTCTCTTCAAGTTGCTGAGACTCATTTCAGAAGAGTCAATGATGCATTTATATATGTGGTCATCAATCAATTGAATGGAGATGTAGGGTACCGGTTGAGTCAAGAAGCCATGGTATTCATTGCTAAATGGGGATGTTGGTACATTCAATACCCCAAATTCACATATTTTATGTTAGCTGGTTTTGAAGGCCATCCACATTTTCTTCCAAGGTGCTACAATAACATAATAGTGTTGATGGGGTTTGTCTATCAGGCTCTTGGAGTTAATTCTCAGTTTGGGATCAAACATAAAACCAGATGTCATAAGTTTCCCATGAAGTTGGGTGAGTATAGCTGTCAAAACTTGGTAGGAGAAAAGGTGGTCTATAGTGAATTGATACATTTGAAATTGGGTTTATACACAGCTCGTAAGTATTTTGATATGAAGGGTAAGATATATGCCTTGTTGCCTTCAGTGTTTACCAAACATTTCAATTTTTTAGAAGACTTCTGGAGTGATCGGCAAGATGAGTATGATTTAAGAAAGAAGAACTATGAAAGGTTATCTGTCTCACTCATGTCAGAGCTTGTGTTAAAGAGACATTCCTGATACATTGGTGGATGATGGAATTGTATTGGATCCATCCTATGAGGCTTTGAACATTGGCACCAAGAGTCTGGATTCAATTGATTGGGATGTTGAAGAAACTATTGATATTAAGCAGATTGGAAGGATAGTGTTGGATAGGAGTGTGTAGTGGTTAATTTTAAGAACCGAGACTCCTCAAGGACCAGCCCTTAAAAAGGATAAGGGATATAAAAGGATTAAAAGGAAGACACCTCCCAAAGAGCCATTGGAATTCCTTCCTCCAAACAATGAAGAGATAGAACTTGAGGCGGTGGATGATGAAGAAGAAACACAAGAAGGGGATGTTCCAGTAGGATCTGTTGTTTCAACACCTATATTAGGTGAGTCTTCCACACAAGTCCCACTTAAAAAATAGAAGAGAGGAGAAGTTCAAGAAGGAGCTCTTCATAGCATGGTTGAAATTGCCAAGGGAAAAGAGGTGGAGAAGGAAATTTTGGAGGTTGGGACAGATTCAGATGAGACTCTGTTAGAAAAAGGTATGCAAGAGAATGTGCCTCTAGAGGAGGATATTGAGCAGATTTTGACACAAGAAGATCAATGGAAGCTCTTTGAAGAGGTGAAAAATGATTTTGATGCAAAAGCTATAGCCTTAGAGAAATAAAAGGAAGTGGATGCCAAGGTACAAGTTGATGCTATACTACACCAACAACAATTAAAAGCCAAACAAGTTGAAACTAAGGCAGCGACTGATGAAATGGAGAAACAAAGAAGGCAACAAGAACATGAGCTCAAGGTTAAAGAAGAGAACGAAAAGTTGGAGCTAATACAGAAGATTCATGACCTTGAGGAAGAGAAGGCAAGGAACTGGAGGGAAAGAGAAATCTTAGTTTCCAAGTTAAAACTTGCAGAGGAAGATTGCCAAAAAGAAGAAGAAGCAAAAAGTTTAAGAAAGGAAAAGGATGCTGAAGAGTAGGTTAAGAAGCAAAAAGAAGAAGAAGCAAAGTCAAAAAAGCTTAAGGCTTTAGAGGTGGAAAAATCAGAAAAGGAAAGACTAGAGGCTTTAGAAAAAGAGAAACTAGAAAAAGAAGCTCTAGAGAAGGAAAATTTAGAAAAAGAAAGGTTGGAGAAAGAAAAAGTGGAGAGAGATCGGTTGAGGAAAGAAGAGGAAGATAAGAAGAGGCAAGAACAAAAAGATAGGGAAGAGGCTGAAAGGCTTATGCAGATGCATATAGTGCAAGAACAATAAGATAAATCAAGGGTTGACTCTCAACCCCAAGTGAATATGCAACCACCTTTTATAGTTATTGCTTCCTCTTCTTCTATGATGACTACTGCTCCAAGTGCTCCCACTTGGCTAAAACTAGATCTGCAGAAAAGGGTAGTAACACCTTCACAACCTCTCAATTGGGAGGATATGATGAAAGGAATTGAGCAAGAGAGGCCTAAAAAGAAGGCCAAGATTCTACATTCTACCCGACTCATAGATAAAGGAAGATTTTTGCTGAATGTGCCATGCCAATGACAGAAAAGGAGATAGGGGATATGCAGCTCATAGATTGTCAGTTGAGTACTATCAACTTGGGAAGGCCCACTAGGAATCAGCAGATAAATCTAATTGATGTGATGGATTCAACAACTAAATCAAGAATGATAAAGGATAAACAAAAGAAGGATGAGCTTAAGGCTCAGTTGGATCAATTACATTCATTCTTGAAAAGTGTCTCCTCTCCGAGATCACAACAGGTAACAACCATTGAGATTCCTATTTTGTTAAGTAAAAAGGAGGTAGATGATTTGGTGCAGGTAAGAGGCAAAGTGGAGATGGTAGACCAATGGGTAGACAAGTTGAATCGAGAGGTAGGTGAATTTTTGGTTGAAGGTTTTGAGGTGTACAAAGGCACAAAAGGGTTAATAAGAGAAATGCATCAATACATTGAAGCATCGGAGAAACAAGAAGAGGAGTATAAAGAGTATAGTCAAAAATTAGAAAAGGTTAGTGCATTGCCTTTAACTACTCTTCTTGAACAATCAATACTTGAGGAGGACAATAAGGATTTTGTGGAGAAAACTTCTCATATACTCTATTTTAGAACATATTTCTTGTGTAAACATAAGGATGAGGTTCAAGAGGTTGTTAATAATCTGATTGAGCAGTTCAAGGAGCTAGAAGTAGTCATTTCTATTATTGTAGATGTAAATGTGTTAACAAAAGAAGGCATGCCTTTGGACTAGATAAAAGAGAAATGGGGTGAGAGATTTAGAGGACTCATGCAAAAAGAAGATGATGGAGAAGATTTGATAATAGATTGACTAATGGATGTCAAGGAAGAAATAAAAGCTGCTAGAAAAGAGTTGATAAATATGAAAGGTATGAGGGAGTTTGCTGCAACAGAATTGGATCGAATTAAATTTGAAGATAGCTAGATTGATGGGCTGGAATTAGATACATTACAGCAAGTCTTTGCTAGCTACGATGAGTTCATTGCAGACCCAGCTTCACATGCATGAATCCTTGCATGCATGAATTTTTCTTCTTTGCATGTTGCATGTAGCACTAACAATTTTGGAGTGCATGAATTCTTTTTCTCTTCTATTTTCTATTCTCTAGTTTAACTGAATTTCTAATGTAAGAACTCAAGATCAAATTGATCTGAGTTTCCAAGAGAATTTTAGTTCCTAAAAAGGTGGATGACCTAAAATAGAAGTGGAGTTCGAGTTTTTGTATATCTATAAATACCTTGTGGGTATCATATTGTAAAGGTCGGCTAATTGAGAATAGAATTGGCTTACCTAATGCTAGGAGATAGAATTTTGTAGTGATCACTAGGATACATTGTTACTAGATGCTTTACAGTTAATAAAAATTACAGGTTTTCTCACAATATGGTGTTAGAATTAAATTGTTTTGTGTGATAAGGCTAATAAATTATAATCTATTTGTATGTAGTGATTGTGTTGAACATAAAAGTTTCTTGAGTGATGAAAGTCATTTGAAGGAATCAGATTTAAGGATTATCTTATTAGATTATCATTGAATTAAATTTATTAAATTTTGTTGATCTATGACCTTGGCAATGAATGGATGTATGTTTTGAAATCTTGGAGATAGTTGTGATAAGTGAATAGTGGTATTAAATTAAGCACCTTAGATGCATGCAATGGTATAGTTTATGCTATAAATTGTGTCATGCTTTAAATTGTGTCATGCTTTGGTTTTGTGATTTGTTAGAAAAAATTCATTGTTGAAGGTATATGTCTGGATGCTAGATAAATTTGATTCATACTTACTGGTTTACCCCTTTGTTCTATCTTTTTCTTTTGTTTGAAACCCCTTTATTCATGAGAATGATTTTGATAAAGTGAGTCATTGCTTGAATATTTTGTTACCAGCACAGGCCCCTTGAACATTATAATAGCATGAACCGATTGAGTGACACCAGACAGTTGAGAACCAACTACCAGGACCTTGGGAGTTAGGCCACTACATGTTGTCTTTCTTTTTCAGGAGAAATAGAGTAGAAATACTCTATTTTAATGTTGTTTGTGTCATTTTCACCATCAACAATAAGGTGGGTAAATATGATTGGGAGGATCATCCTTCCCTTAGGTGAAATTATTTCAAATATTGACCCTACATTAATGGAGGGTGTAATATTTTTAAGGAATTTTCAAGCACTCCTCTAATGGAGAATGTACAGGGTTGAGGTTCTCTCTTGGAAAATATCCTAAAATTATAATAAAAACCTTTTAAAGCCTTTCACTTTTGAAGAAATTATAATTATAATTATTTTTTTAGGGCTAAAAAGGCTCTTGGAGGGAATGGATTTCAAAGAGGCTTCTTCCAAAGGTATTGGAAAATTGTGGGCTTTAAAATCTAGAAAGTAGAAAAAGAATGTCAGGCTTAAAAAGCACTCTTAAAGGAATGTAATGCCACCTTTATTACCCCAATCCCAAAGGTGAACATCCTTAGAAGTTATTATCGATTGAATTGCATAACATTGTGAAATACAATTTATAAACTAGCACTTTCACCCATAAGAGGTTCAGTGGATACATCGATAGGAAATTAAAGATAAATTTTAATTGAAGATCCATGTAAGACCCCTCCATTTTTGCCTTTTGGACCCAGTAGTGTCCGGTTGGTTGTGCTGTGTTTTCTGTTAGTGCTTGGACGGTGTTACTCGATTTTTAATGGATCATTGTTTGCATAATAATGTGCTTCTTATACTTTGATGTGGTGGTATATTATTCAGATGTTATCATTATGATATGCTTAGATTAGCATTGCAAATATTTGAATTAATGATGTTTATGTTGGATTAAACTATTGATGATTAAATTCGTCAGTTAGTAGCATTGTATGGGTGAAGGGGATGGGATTGCATCACTCGCGTGCGAGCGCCCTGCAATTTCGTGATTCCCTCTTCACGGTGTGTTTTCTATGATGCAGATATACATGTACAACATTTTATTGTTCGCAGGTTGACAGGTACAAGACACTGACTTCACCTGGTTTCACAGGTCTGAGCGTGTCCATTGCCAACGGCAGTTAATTGGGAGATAGTAGCTAGGTTTCTTCTGTCAAGCCATCACCCTAGTCTTGTGTGTGTCGTAGGTTTTGGTCTGGGTTGTTGAATTACATATTATGGTTCTCTTGCTTTGATTTTATTATATTGCAAGTTAGAAGAGTTAAATAAATTACTATGTGGTTAAATTGTTAATTTAATTAATCCGATTATATTGTGAAAAATGTTATTTTATTTAAGGATTAATTTAATGTAATTAATAAAATAAATAAATCTTGGATTTGATTTATTTTATTAATTTATTTAAATTAATTATGTCGAAAAGAAGTTATTTATGCATCTTGGTAATTGTAGTTCTTCTTAAATTAAAGTAAATTGAAAGCTTAAGAAAATGTTATTTTATGTATGGGTTAATTTAATGTAATTAATAAAATAATTAAATCTTGGATTAGATTTATTTTATTAATTTACTTAAATTAACTATTTTGAAATGAAGTTATTTATGCACTTTAGTGATTATAAGTTTCTTGAATTGAATTAAATTGTAAATTGAAGGAAAAGTTAAATGTTATTTTTGGAAATTAGAAAAAGACAAAATTGGAAAATAGGGTTACTTTCAAAAGTTTGACTTTAGGGTTTGAGGAGATATTTTCTTTTTGGTATTAATTGTTTTTTTTGGGGAAAAATGGGGAGGGATGAAGAAATGGAAAAAGATGGAGAAGGGAAGAATTTAGGGTTTTGGGGGTTTTTGAAGTTGCATGGAGGAAATGGATTGTGAAGAGGAATCATGGCACCTTTGTGGATCTTATCAAACTTCTGGAAAAAGAGAAGGAGCTTGGATCTGAGGAGGAGACATGCACCATTTGGCCATCTCTCAAGCTTTCTGAAAATAGGTTTTCTTCTTGTTAAAATTTGATTATTTTGAAAATAATTCACAATATGAATTGCTGTTTGGAAATTATGAATTTAAAACCCTAATTGATTTCAAGACTAAATCCATGTTAGAATTTCTGTGGTTTGTTCTTTCTTTTCTCTATGCTAAAATTGGAGAATTCTATTGAGAAATCTATTTAAAAATAAATAAAATTATCTGTTAAAATCTTTGAAAGATTTGAGTATTTTCTTGTTCTTCAATTTGACTGTTTTGTTGAAGCTATTTATTTATATATATACTTTATATATACATATATAAATTTGCATATATGATTAACATATATACAAATATATACATATATATATATAATATATATTTATATATAAGTTATTCGAAATTTATGTTATACAGGAAATTCGCCATGGGCGAAATCGAAAAAACCGCAGTTTTAAAAGAGGGGTTCAATGTTTTTTTTTCTGTTAGTTTGTATTGGGGGGGACTATGGGAGGCGCTGCCCCCACCGCCGCCCCCATACAGGGGACGGCTGTGGAGGCAGAACCTCCACGTAGCCCCCATACCCACCTCCCTACGCCGCCCGGCCGCCACTCTTGGCACGGATGTGTGTAACACAACCGGCGCCCTTAGGGGAGCCGACTGTGTTACCCACAGTCAGCCAAGGTCGGCTGTGTGCTTCCATGGTCGCCGCCGCCGCCGACCCTGCACCAAAATAAAACGCGCGGCCAAGGCATAAGGTGCCCTAAAATGTGGCACAAGAATCAATGATAAAAGTTTTCCCTATTTCATTTAGGGTTTTTAATTAAATAAAAATAATACTGATTAAATTAAAGTATAATATTTTAATATCATATTTTATAATATTAAAATATTATTAAATAATATTTTGAATATTATATCTTATAATATAGGAATATTATATGTTTAGATATATATCAAGGGGAGATAATTTTTGGAATGGGTAAATTTTAGAGAAAATTTTATAGTATAATGTTATAGTTTAATTAAGGAATTTTATTTTAGAATATATTGTTTGAAAAGGTTAGCCTCGGGATTACAGATATATATCATGATTAATTAAGTTCTAGATGATTTATTCCAAAAGAGTTGTAGATAATTTTCTTAAATGTTTTATTTCAAATTGAAGGGGTAAAGAATATTTAATTATTATTGATTGCAAATAAGGGAAAATTAAATATTGATTCTAGGTTATAGCAGAGATAACAGAATTAAGATGATATAGTGGGAAAATAATAAATTGTGTTAACATAAATGGTTAATAAACGAACCATTAGAATTTTAAATATTTAGTTGTCGCTTTTATTTTAATATATGTGTATAGATTTTTAAATACATATGTATTAAAATATAGTTTTAATGATGTTGAAATTAAATGTATTTGAGAAACTTAGATTAAGTTCAATAGCTCAACAGTTCAAATTAACTATTTGATTTAGAGTTAAATGAGAAAATTATAAATCAGGTGCAATAGTCATATTAATGAATTGAGTTAAAATATTATTTTGGGAAAAGACAACTATTGAATTTCAGATAATATATTTATTAGTGAAATTAATTAAGGTTTAAATGAATTATTTTGGAAAGTAGAAATAGGTGATGTGAAGGAGTATGTCTGAAATGACCAAGTAAATAATTATTTTCATTATTACCAGTGATTAAGTAATTGAATATTAGTTTAAAACTCTCCTTATGTCGAAAAGGGATATTGGTAAATCTGATTTAATATGGCAACAAGCTAGTGAATTTTAATTGAATAAAGTGGATTTAGGAAATGCAAAGAAGGTGTAGTTATGATTAAAATTGCCTGTTTAAAATGTTGTTTCTCTTATTATTGAAAGAGTAATTATAGGATTACATATTGTGGTTAAATTTTGGCATGTATCTGAAGGAGGTAATATTAAATTAGAATTGTTAAAACTATAAATTATTGAATTCTATAAAAGGCACAGGATTATGTTGGGTTTAAAGTAGTCAAGGGAATTGAGTTAGTTATTAAGTTAGAATTCTTCCTTCGCTACAACGGTTGAACCAATTGATTTTAATAGTTTATTATTCTGTGAAGACAATTAGTATATTTGTATGTGAGATCCTTTGAAAAGAAAATGAATTTAGTATATCCAAAGGTAGATGTTCATTTGTGTCAGTGATTACTTCCTTCATATTTTTATATTGGCATTTGGATTAAATATGTCTTTAGTTTGTTAAAATCTTTCGTAAAGGATTAAATTAAGTGGGTTGTCATATCATGTATCAACCTGTTTTAGGAATGAATGAAGTTCATGTTGATTTTATTATTATTGGAAGAGCAATTATGTGATTTAATATTTGGGTTACATATATTGTTCCTCGTCTAGAAGAGGCGTTGTTTAATTGGTTTCACTGCGTCATTAGATTTATGGTTTAGATTAAGGAAATGGATTTAAGGTATCCAAAATTAGTTTATTCTTTGCAAGTGCTTGTGTGATTGATTCCTTTGTGTTCATGATTGAGGTAATGGGTTAAGTATCTTGGTTTGTAAGTCTTCTAGTGAACCCTTGAGTTTGGAAGTTGTTGTTGTGAAGTCAACCTCTTGTTAGTTACGTGATTAGTACTTGTGGCTGTGTCAATGATCTACCCGGTTTCCATGAACGGGGATGCGTTGTGCCTCCTGTGAAAGGAGAGGTTTATAGAAATAGTGGCTCCTTGTAAGAAGTGGTTTTGTTATGCTTATTTCCTCTAGTGTTTGGAGAAGGGCTTGACTTATGTTTCCTCCTAGTATTGGAGTGATCGTCTTATCTGTTGTTTGTTCTTGGGTCTCCCGTGGTATTGTTTTGAATGTTTGTTGTAAAGTGAAAAGTGTCTTCCATTAGGGGCCAGAGCCGTGAAGGGTAAACTGGATAACCTTGGGAAGGAGTTTATTCGAGTGTCATCTATTGCAATGTGATCCATGTCAGTGATGTTAGTGGGTACTGGATGGTTTGTGTTTGGTTTTCTTAACCTACCTATTCTGTCATACTTGGAAGCAATGTAACTCTGTTAGAGTCGTGCTTGGTGTACTTGGGATGTAATTGAGTTGTACATGCGTTGATCTTGAGTTGTACTTGAGTTAATTTTTGTGTCAGTTTGAATCAGTTTGATTCTAGCCTATGTCTAGAGGTAGTTGGTCTTGTCATGTTACCTTGTTACTATCTCCTAGCACGGGGGGTGGACCTTTGGGTTCCACATGGTCGGGTGGTGTGCACCTTACTCCGTTGGACTTCCTTCTTGTTCGTGTTGACGAGGTTTCCAGTTGAAGAGTTCGTGAGATCTAGTTATTTTGTATGCCTTATTCATTTATGTAATCTTGTTATTTATTACCCCTCTTTGTTCTTGAGGTGGAAATTGTAATATGTATTCATGCTTTTGGATTTACCTCATTCAGGGAATGAGTGTTGTAATCTTATTGTAAAAAGAGATCTCATGGCATCTTTAATTCTTTCTGATGAATTTATCTTGTATGGAATGTATGTGTTATTCATTTCATAAGCTTTTAAATGTGGTGGTTTCTTTTCTTGAATGTAGTTCGTGGGTTATTAAGTAACCTCAGTCTCGTAACCCTAGGGGTTGTTGCAACGTGTAGCGAACTTTCTTATTTATTATACTTTTAAAAAAAAAATTAGTTCGTTTATTTAATAAATTGCAACTTCCTCTAGGGTTGCGTGGCGGGGCGTTACACATGGTATCAGAGCCTCAGGTTCATACACTGGGTTCTCTGGGAACATTTGTGCCCACTGTGTTGTCTCTGTGAACCTGTTAGTGAAATTGTTACGTGATCACGTGTTCATGGCTTCTATGTTAGCATGACATACTTTAGGAAAAGAGTAGCGTGAAGGTAACCTGGTAAAGGTTATAGTTGGAAAGTTTTGTTGTGTATCCCATGAGTTATGGTATTGGATGCGCCTATGGGATTTCGCTTGTAGTTGTACCCTTGTAAATGTAATAAACCAGTAATTGTACCTTGTTTGTGAGTTGTGAATACCCCGTACTTGCTTGTGTATCCGTGCGATGGTGATACTGGGTACCCATCCATGAGGAAATGTTACACCTTGGTGTGAGATTCACCATACTTTTAGGTGTGTGTGCATGTTTGTTACCTGATTGAGGGGCAACCCAGGTGTGGTTGAAACTTATATATAAGAGTAACCAAGGGTATTCCTTCTTCTCTTGGTTCTCTAGATCCTCAATCCGTAAAGGGATAGTACTGCCTTAAGTTCTTTGGGGTGGAGTGTGCAGCGTACGCATATCGCGACGCAGAGCATCTTAGCTCAACCAATCCCAAGGAAACTTAGTCACTACTTTCCCTTATAATGGACCAGAATACTTGATCCATAAGTGTTAGCCTAATCCGCACAGATTTGAGTTTAGCAGCATGGTTGTTATTTATGCCTAGACATCCGTTGAGGAGATGATCTAGCATTTGTGAGTTAACCTCGTCTGTATGAGAGGTGAAGCTCGATAGCCCCATAGTGATATGATCGTATTGCATTATGTATATGTACTGTATCTGCTTGTGTTCCGACATGAGATACTGGATACGATGCCACACCCCACTCATGTTCCGACATAGTGATGGTGATGATGCCGTGTTACACGATGCCACATGCTAGACACGTGAAGGCACATTATGAGATTTTATTTGATAACCTACTTGTGTGATGAGCGTTATGGGGCCTCAAAGACTTGTAGAGGGATACTCATGGTTGCCTTGACCATATTGGTCGAGTAGCATATGAGTTGATCCTAGCCATGTATACCTCTGGCTTCGGCGATTACCTGCGTCTGCCTTCTCCACGAGGTATCGCCATGCGGGGAGTGTTCTGTGCGTGCCTATTTCCGCGAAGCCACAGACATTCTGCCATGCAGCATATGACCAGTACGTGCCTTGTTCCGGCTGGCATATGACTATGCTGTGTGTGGACACAATGCAGGGTGTAGTCGAGGAGTACCCCTATGCCATGTGGCTGGCGTTTTCACTCCGCACCACATGAGGGACTATCGCGATAGTCTAACGTTGTTTCCTCCTTCCTCGTTGGTGGCTAGTATTTAGTCACGCAGTGTTGTACAGTGCAATTTTAAAGATTGTGAACTTTCTTTTGGTTATTGATGATTTTTCAGTTGATTGTGAGGGCTGACACTTTGTTATATTTGATTGTGAAGGTTTAGTCACCACTTGTGATCTTATTTTTTTATAACCCTAGTGGTTATATATTTGATTCAGTGTTGAAATTATGCGCATTTTTTTTGCCTTATTGTTGAAATGGAAATTTAATTTTCTCTTCTTTATGAATTTGGTGGCTAAGTTTGTCAACATTGTGTTTTCAATGTCGGTCATATGTTATATTGTGAATTCCTCTCCAAGGACGTATGAGACGAACTTGGTGAGTGTGTACGAGGAAGTAGACGCAGGAAACCTAGAGGATGGGAGTATGGGTGACTGTTATACAGCTAGACCCACTACTCACCTATGTGTGATGATTATCTCTTGGAGGCTAATCACCTTACACAACAAGAGACAAGTCGTGGTGGTCTTGATTGGATGGTTTCACCTTATGTATGACCTAACACCATCAAGCCACTGACTGAGAGAGATGGTTTGTGAGATGGTTTTGGCTCTTGGATTTTGGCTTTTGTGATCTGGATATTGGTTCTTGGTCCATGGATCCTTCTATCATGGATTGTTATGCCGCTTCCCGGTGTTTGGATGGACCCTTGTGTAGCCTGGTGTTGTTTTCGGAGTTGTGTATTGACTCATTGGTGTACTATGTGTGTTAATCCATGGTGCTATGTTTGGAGACTTGGATTGGTGGTTGTTTCACCATGTTAGTCTGTATGGATTAGCAGTGTACTTGGTTGAGTTGTTTATGGCTCGAGTTGTTGTTATCTTATGTTGAGGTTTGGAGTGGTTCAGTTTGGAACCCTTGACCTTGTGTGATTATTTAGAGTTGCACTAGGTGTTTCTGCAGGCTTCCAGGAGTAAGCCTAACCCTAGGGGGGGAGGATGTAAGACCCCTCCATTTTTGCCTTTTGGACCCAGCAGTGTCTTGTTGGTTGTGCTGTGTTTTCTGTTAGTGCTTGGATGGTGGTACTCGATTTTTAATGGATCATTGTTTGCATAATAATGTGCTTGTTATACTTTGATGTGGTGGTATATTATTCAGATGTTATCATTATGATATGCTTAGATTAGCATTGCAAATATTTGAATTAATGATGTTTATGTTGGATTAAACTATTGATGATTAAATTCGTCAGTTAGTAGCATTGTATGGGTGAAGGGGATGGGATTGCATCACTCGCATGTGAGCGCCCTGCAATTTCGTGATTCCCTCTTCACGGTGTGTTTTCTATGATGCAGATATACATGTACGACATTTTATTGTTCGCAGGTTGACAGGTACAAGACACTGACTTCACCTGGTTTCACAGGTCTGAGCGTGTCCATTGCCAATGGCAGTTAATTGGGAGATAGTAGCTAGGTTTCTTCTGTCAAGCCATCACCCTAGTCTTGTGTGTGTCGTAGGTTTTGGTCTGGGTTGTTGAATTACATATTATGGTTCTCTTGCTTTGATTTTATTATATTGCAAGTTAGAAGAGTTAAATAAATTACTATGTGGTTAAATTGTTAATTTAATTAATCCGCTTATATTGTGAAAAATGTTATTTTATTTAAGGATTAATTTAATGTAATTAATAAAATAAATAAATCTTGGATTTAATTTATTTTATTAATTTATTTAAATTAATTATGTCGAAAAGAAGTTATTTATGCATCATGGTAATTGTAGTTCTTCTTAAATTAAAGTAAATTGAAAGCTTAAGAAAATGTTATTTTATGTATGGGTTAATTTAATGTAATTAATAAAATAATTAAATCTTGGATTAGATTTATTTTATTAATTTACTTAAATTAACTATTTTGAAATGAAGTTATTTATGCACTTTAGTGATTATAAGTTTCTTGAATTGAATTAAATTGTAAATTGAAGGAAAAGTTAAATGTTATTTTTGGAAATTAGAAAAAGACAAAATTGGAAAATAGAGTTACTTTCAAAAGTTTGACTTTAGGGTTTGAGGAGATATTTTCTTTTTGGTATTAATTGTTTTTTTTGGGGAAAAATTGGGAGAGATGAAGAAATGGAAAAAGATGGAGAAGGGAAGAATTTAGGGTTTTGGGAGTTTTTGAAGTTGCATGGAGGAAATGGATTGTGAAGAGGAATCATGGCACCTTTGTGGATCTTATCAAACTTCTGGAAAAAGAGAAGGCGCTTGGATCTGAGGAGGAGACTTGCACCATTTGGCCATCTCTCAAGCTTTCTGAAAACAGGTTTTCTTCTTGTTAAAATTTGATTATTTTGAAAATAATTCACAATATGAATTGTTGTTTGGAAATTATTAATTTAAAACCCTAATTGATTTCAAGACTAAATCCATGTTAGAATTTCTATGGTTTGTTCTTTCTTTTCTCTATGCTAAAATTGGAGAATTCTATTGAGAAATCTATTTAAAAATAAATAAAATTATCTGTTAAATCTTTGAAAGATTTGAGTATTTTCTGGTTCTTCAATTTGACTGTTTTGTTGAAGCTATTTATTTATATATATACTTTATATATACATATATAAATTTGCATATATGATTAACATATATACAAATATATACATATATATATATAATATATATTTATATATAAGTTATTCGAAATTTATGTTATACAGGAAATTCGCCATGGGCGAAATCGAAAAAACCGCAGTTTTAAAAGAGGGGTTCAATGTTTTTTTTTCTGTTAGTTTGTATTGGGGGGGACTGTGGGAGGCGCTGCCCCCACCGCCGCCCCCATACAAGGGACGACTGTGGAGGCAGAACCTCCACGCAGCCCCCATACCCACCTCCCTACGCCGCTCGGCCGCCACACACAGCCGGCGCCCTTAGGGGAGCCGACTGTGTTACCCACAGTCGGCCAAGGTCGGCTGTGTGCTTCCATGGTCGCCGCCGCTGCCGACCCTGCACCAAAATAAAACACGCGGCCAAGGCATAAGGTGCCCTAAAATGTGGCACAAGAATCAATGATAAAAGTTTTCCCTATTTCATTTGGGGTTTTTAATTAAATAAAAATAATACTGATTAAATTAAAGTATAATATTTTAATATCATATTTTATAATATTAAAATATTATTAAATAATATTTTGAATATTATATCTTATAATATAGGAATATTATATGTTTAGATATATATCAAGGGGAGATAATTTTAGGCATGGGTAAATTTTAGAGAAAATTTTATAGTATAATGTTATAGTTTAATTAAGGAATTTTATTTCAGAATATATTGTTTGAAAAGGTTAGCCTCGGGATTACAGATATATATCATGATTAATTAAGTTTTAGATGATTTATTCCAAAAGAGATGTAGATAATTTTCTTAAATGTTTTATTTCAAATTGAAGGGGTAAAGACTATTTAATTATTATTGATTGCAAATAAGGGAAAATTAAATATTGATTCTAGGTTATAGCAGAGATAACAGAATTAAGATGATATAGTGGGAAAATAATAAATTGTGTTAACATAAATGGTTAATAAACGAACCATTAGAATTTTAAATATTTAGTTGTGGCTTTTATTTTAATATATGTGTATAGATTTTTAAATACATATGTATTAAAATATAGTTTTAATGATGTTGAAATTAAATGTATTTGAGAAACTTAGATTAAGTTCAATAGCTCAACAGTTCAAATTAACTATTTGATTTAGAGTTAAATGAGAAAATTATAAATCAGGTGCAATAGTCATATTAATGAATTGAGTTAAAATATTATTTTGGGAAAAGACAACTATTGAATTTCAGATAATATATTTATTAGTGAAATTAATTAAGGTTTAAATGAATTATTTTGGAAAGTAGAAATAGGTGATGTGAAGGAGTATGTCTGAAATGACCAAGTAAATAATTATTTTCATTATTACCAGTGATTAAGTAATTGAATATTAGTTTAAAACTCTCCTTATGTCGAAAAGGGATATTGGTAAATCTGATTTAATATGGCAACAAGCTAGTGAACTTTAATTGAATAAAGTGGATTTAGGAAATGCAAAGAAGGTGTAGTTATGATTAAAATTGCCTGTTTAAAATGTTGTTTCTCTTATTATTGAAAGAGTAATTATAGGATTACATATTGTGGTTAAATTTTGGCATGTATCTGAAGGAGGTAATATTAAATTAGAATTGTTAAAACTATAAATTATTGAATTCTATAAAAGGCACAGGATTATGTTGGGTTTAAAGTAGTCAAGGGAATTGAGTTAGTTATTAAGTTAGAATTCTTCCTTCGCTACAACGGTTGAACCAATTGATTTTAATAGTTTATTATTCTGTGAAGACAATTAGTATATTTGTATGTGAGATCCTTTGAAAAGAAAATGAATTTAGTATATCCAAAGGTAGATGTTCATTTGTGTCAGTGATTACTTCCTTCGTATTTTTATAGTGGCATTTGGATTAAATATGTCTTTAGTTTGTTAAAATCTTTCGTAAAGGATTAAATTAAGTGGGTTGTCATATCATGTATCAACCTGTTTTAGGAATGAATGAAGTTCATGTTGATTTTATTATTATTGGAAGAGCAATTATGTGATTTAATATTTGGGTTACATATATTGTTCCTCGTCTAGAAGAGGCGTTGTTTAATTGGTTTCACTGCGTCATTAGATTTATGGTTTAGATCAAGGAAATGGATTTAAGGTATCCAAAATTAGTTTATTCTTTGCAAGTGCTTGTGTGATTGATTCCTTTGTGTTCATGATTGAGGTAATGGGTTAAGTATCTTGGTTTGTAAGTCTTCTAGTGAACCCTTGAGTTTGGAAGTTGTTGTTGTGAAGTCAACCTTTTGTTAGTTACGTGATTAGTACTTGTGGCTGTGTCAATGATCTACCCGGTTTCCATGAACGGGGATGCGTTGTGCCTCCTGTGAAAGGAGAGGTTTATAGAAATAGTGGCTCCTTGTAAGGAGTGGTTTTGTTATGCTTATTTCCTCCAGTGTTTGGAGAAGGGCTTGACTTATGTTTCCTCCTAGTATTGGAGTGATCGTCTTATCTGTTGTTTGTTCTTGGGTCTCCCGTGGTATTGTTTTGAATGTTTGTTGTAAAGTGAAAAGTGTCTTCCATTAGGGGCCAGAGCCGTGAAGGGTAAACTGGATAACCTTGGGAAGGAGTTTATTCGAGTGTCATCTATTGCAATGTGATCCATGTCAGTGATGTTAGTGGGTACTGGATGGTTTGTGTTTGGTTTTCTTAACCTACCTATTCTGTCATACTTGGAAGCAATGTAACTCTGTTAGAGTCGTGCTTGGTGTACTTGGGATGTAATTGAGTTGTACGTGCGTTGATCTTGAGTTGTACTTGAGTTAATTTTTGTGTCAGTTTGAATCAGTTTGATTCCAGCCTGTGTCTAGAGGTAGTTGGTCTTGTCATGTTACCTTGTTACTATCTCCTAGCACGGGGGGTGGACCTTTGGGTTCCACATGGTCGGGTGGTGTGCACCTTACTCCGTTGGACTTCCTTCTTGTTCGTGTTGACGAGGTTTCCAGTTGAAGAGTTCGTGAGATCCAGTTATTTTGTATGCCTTATTCATTTATGTAATCTTGTTATTTATTACCCCTCTTTGTTCTTGAGGTGGAAATTGTAATATGTATTCATGCTTTTGGATTTACCTCATTCGGGGAATGAGTGTTGTAATCTTATTGTAAAAAGAGATCTCATGGCATCTTTAATTCTCTCTGATGAATTTATCTTGTATGGAATGTATGTGTTATTCATTTCATAAGCTTTTAAATGTGGTGGTTTCTTTTCTTGAATGTAGTTCGTTGGTTATTAAGTAACCTCAGTCTCGTAACCCTAGGGGTTGTTGCAACGTGTAGCGAACTTTCTTATTTATTATACTTTAAAAAAAAAAAAATTAGTTCGTTTATTTAATAAATTGCAACTTCCTCTAGGGTTGCGTGGTGGGGCGTTACAATCCACTTTGGAAATTAAGTTAAAAAAATATTGTTGTGATACTTCTTTGATACATGTGATAGAAAATATTGTTAGAGTAAAGGTTTTAACTTAATTATGTTGATTAAGTTACCTTTATTCCCTTCTTAAGATTTCACACTAGTTTGCATAATGTGACATTTATTAATTATATTAATTATTAAATATTTTCCTATTAGGGTTTTATTAGGGTTTGCATGATCTCATTTTTAGAAGGATTGATCCCATTGTATTTCATATCAATTCATTCTCTCATTCTCTCTGATATATACATTTTCAGTTTTCAGAGAACCCTTGCTTGTTTGTCTCCATGTCTTCTTTTGTGACAGGTTATTTGCATGTAGGTGATCTTCGGGGTTTGTGAAGTTGTATTTTCTCAACTCCTACAAATATATGATAAAATAGAAATAGCATTTCAAGTAGCTAGGAAAAAATAATTGATTCTTACACATATGAAAACATATGAAAAATAATTTGAATATCATTTATACAAAACTTGTTTTCATAAAGTAATACATGGTAATGTGTAGGTTTGAATGTTCCCTACAATAAAATAATCAAAAGAGGAATCAAAGCAATAAATAAATGTCCCTTGCATCTTGAGAAACAAATTTTTTTGTTAATAGTATGTGATAGCACACAATACTTACAGTTAGCCCATTCTGTGGATACAAAGAAATCAACATTTCTTGGATGGCATATTTGTGTATCCACAAAAGTACGTGCAACGAAGAGCATATATAACAACAAAAATGCATTTCAAATAAAAAATTGTGTTTCAACTTGATGAGAGCTTTTCTTCATTTACTATTTAATCTATCAATGACATTATATATAAGTAAATTAGGCTTTTTGTCAAATATGACAAGCATTTAAAAAATTCCAAGTCATAATAAATAAAACCTTTTTTGCTACATATACCATGCCTTATTTTTAGGAATAGAATAATTAGGAAAAAAATAGTAACCTGGTTGAACACTTTTGGGTGCATTTTCCTCGAAGAGCTTACTATGATGATTCTTTTGGGAAATTATCAATATAAATTTAGGACTATAACTATTCTCAATATGATTGCATGTCTAATGGTTCGCCCAAATAAGAAAATTAATACATAGAGGACTAATATGGAAAAATTCAATCTCAATAAGATTACAAATTCCTTTAGAAAAAGTAGAACAACCTTTAATATAACTTGTAACTCAATACTCAAGACAAATAATGACTCACTATCTTTTTATTTGTAAATATCTAAAGAATGACTAGTCCTAAAAAAACAATATAGATCCAAGATACAACTAAATCATATCCTTAAAGAGAACCAATGACACAAAGCTAGATCAAGGACTCATTCACCACTTATGACAAACAATAATATAAAGCATTCTTGTTTCTTCATTAATTAGAAGAAAGACTTGATACCATCTTAATTGGAAAATTGGAAAAATTGAAACAAATATAATTACATCAAAACCTTCAATTATATTTTTCTTTTTGAGATCAGGCACACATAGCTAAATCAAATCCTCAAGAGAACCAATCATTTATTTTTAGTTTGAAATTCATTTGACTCATTTTCCACTTATGGGAACTAATAACAGAAATCATGATTCTTGTTGCTTCATGAATTGGAAGAAAGAATTGACACCATGTTAATAATAAAAGTGGAAAATTAATAAAAAAAATATAATTATATCAAAACCTTCAATTAGATTTGTGTTTTATACCTACATTGTCTTAATATTGTGCATAATTTTCTTTCAAGCAACGAAGTAAGGTCCATTAACTTATGATAATGAAGAAACACACAAAATTTAAAACCTAAAGGAAACCTTTGCAAATATGAACTAAGGTGTAAGTTGTCGAGTCCTTGATCTTATGATCATGGAGAATCACACAAAAATAGATACCTACATAAAACCTATGCAAATATGAACCAATGTCTAATTTTATTGTATATTTAAAATTTAAAAATAAAACCATAACACGAATACCCCTATTGAAACATAAAAGCTATTTAGAATCTATGACCTTAAAAGAAAGACTTGATACCATTTCAAATAGAAATAACTACCAATTTAATGCACCAAAATTTTTAATTATATTTTTCTATGTCCCGCCACTAAACACAATTGTCTTTCAAGGTAGTGTCCTTGATCTTATGATTAGTTTTGTGTTTGAGAATCATTTTGAAGTAGAAGAATGCTAACACATGTCATAAATCATGCTGAGTACTAGAAATCACACCTTCATGTGCAATGGGTATGCCGAAGACATATTAGTTTATTTTGTGTCAATTGTGGTTAAAATGAAACTGAAAGCTTTAGTTACTAAAATTCCATATTGTATAAGAGAATATTTGGATCTCCTTAAAATTAATAAAGCACAAACAAAAATTGTTAATTGTAATGGGAAATTGTATAAAAATTGTACTTGTAATGGGAAATTGTATAAAAAATGAAGTACTTGTAAGGGGAAATTTAAAATGGTACATTAGTAAAGAAGAAACAAAAACTTTTACGATGCATCAAAGAAGAGAGTATGAAAAATTTAAATTAAAAGATAACATTTGCTACAAATATCGGTTATGCAATTTATATTTGAGTAAAATGGGTGGAAATTTGTTGAACAAATTAAGGTGGAGCTCTTATTTTCTGTGATGGAAAATAAATCCAACATTCATATGTATATGAATCCTTGTTCAATGAATTCAAGAGGGTTTGTTTCAAATAGGGTTGGAAATATTGATGAATACAATATGTGGGAGACTTCTAATGAATTTGTGAACCCAACCTTGTAAGAGATGTTCTTTTGGAGCCTCTTTCGCAATCCATCCAACAAACTGGAACATCAAACCTATACCAAACTAAAATTAATTAAAAAATGAATATTTAAAAAGTAACTTAATTGAATAGTTGACAGATCTTTGTAATTCAAAAATAAATAAAATGTATTGGTATCATTTATAAGCTAATTTAAAGGAAAAACATAGTTAAATTTTATAATAAGCTTTGACCATACTCTTTTTATATTTAATAAAACTGTGATTAAAAAGAACACCATTCAATGATACATACCATACTATTGAGAGCAACATCAATGAGGAGAATCAAGGCATTAGTTGCATGCATACTTCCCATCAACTGTGAATAAAAGATCAGAAAGGGTTTTAAGTATGAACATTGATGAAAAGTTCAGTATACACATTTTTGAAAGCCAATTTGAAATAAAGATTAAAGTGCTTCCCAATTTATCATATATTTTGATTAAATAAAAATGGTGAAAAGATTAAAGAACTTCCCAATTTATCATATATATAAAACTCATAAAGCTCATTTACTAAGAAAAATATCATTTGCCCATTAAGATATAGAAGAGCTATCTTTCTTGATGACCATATCATAAAATATTCAGCTAAAAAACACCATCCCTTTACACTTATGTCAAGGAAAATCTCCCATGTAAAAACCCATTTGAAGTCCGACCTTGTAAGAAGCTTTTCCGGCTGATTTAGTTTGAAATATTTATCTTTGTTTGAAATCTATTTTGTTGCTTTGACAAGCTATAATGGTGTACATTTAGATTGTTTTAGATATGCAATTATGGTGCGAGAGTTTCTGATTTCTTTTCTTTTCAAATGCTACAATTTCTGGTGATTTCCCTTGCTTGAAAAAAAAGAACTTTGGACCTTTTTCTTATGTGTTTTGATGTGAGTTTTATATGTAGGAATATAACTAATATTTGTAATATCAATATGAAATTATCAAAATATCTATTTTTATTTAATCAAAATATATGATAAATTGGATCAAAATGCACGAATTTCTAGATAAAAGAATGGTTCAGTATTTTCCTACTTCTAGGCAAAAAAAATTCTTCCACCATTGTACACGAATGAAAAAATTAGCTAGAAACCTATATAGATTAGTATTTTACTGAGCACGTTGGGAGAAATTCATTGAAATCCATTGCAACAACAACAACGATAAAAAAATTCACCCCCAACTCAAATCCCTCCACTGCAAAATCATTGACTATTAATATAACATAAATGTGAGGTTGCAATGTTATGATTATGAGGTAAATTAAAACTCAAACCATGTTTACAATCTCAAGAATATAGTCCAAGCTCAACCTACACTATGATCAAGGGTGCCTATAACCTTACCATTAATTTACTAATTAAAAATAATCATATTTCTTATTTATAGGTGAATTGGGAATCTACTACACATAGAATGAAGGGCTCGAGGAGCAACCAAAATGATGTCTAATCAGTTGGGGCAAAATATCTTGTTGTGTATGCAAAGCTGAAATTGATGAGATTTTTATCAATTTATTTTAAGAGTTGGATTGGTACCTCTTGCATTAGGTGTTATCTTTGTGGTCACCTAGATCCTCTGAGTTTTGGTAAGTAGGGTATAACCTCTACTAAGAACTTATCCACCGTTGACTTTTAGACTTGAGGAGGTTATTAGTTAGTGATTTATACTTCAGCCTTATCACATAATTTTTTTAATCAAGCAAGCAACTACCAACTGTGATGAGCTTATAAGGTTTTGTGCTAGAAGAAATATCCTTGAATAGATGTCTTATATGAAATAATATTCATCCAAAAGTAGTTCCTAGATAATCTATACTTAGTTTCAGAAAAAGGAAAAGGAAAAACATCCTAATAAAATTGGAGCCATACAAAAAAACTCAAATTCATAAACCAATCTCTGGTTTGTCTGCATTTGATATGCAATAGAAAGAGAAGAGGGGAAAACAAGAAGAAGACGAAGAAGAACTTGGAACTGATTAGTGTTTGATCCCATAGACCTAATAGCTAAAAGTGAATGTCTATGCTTCCACTCGAGACCACTAATCCACCATTGCTCGCTCACTTAGAGTTTTCCCTGGCAGATTGCTGCCTTGCCCCTCCTACTTCTCCACCAGATATTTTATGATGGCTCTTGACTCTACCCCAAACAAATAAAACCATCAAACTACAAACATTAATTACGATTGTTATGAATTGGAATGGGATTTTTGATTGAACTGGAACCAGGTTTATCTCATGCAACTAGAGAAGTGAAAGGCCAATACCAATGAGAAAGAGTTGGAGGAGCGAAAAGCAATAACGGTGAGGAAAGAAACAAAAAGTGGCCAAAACGAGCAAAAAAAGATGAACGCCTGTGACTTGTTTCATCGTGTTTCATCCCCTAAAATCCAATTTGCACCATTGGGCATTAAACAGAGTTGGAAAAGATCAACAAGGGAATGCCTTCGGCTGAGATTTGTTACATCATAGTCCATGGCCTGTCAATCAATATATGTCATTCACCATAAAAAGGGGTTACAAACCTAAGTGTGGGGATGCCTTCGGCGTAATTATGTTATTTTGGAGACAATTCATTCCACATCTACTGTAGGTTGTGAATTGGTTGCATTGTTCACTCCAAGAAACATTAAAAAATAGTACATTGCAAATCTTGTTGATTGCCTCTACAAAAACAAATTATAGAATGTTCAAAAAATAATCGACCAATATGACAGGTGATAGCCAAATTGAAACCTGATGTAGTCTTGCAAAAAAGCACTAATAAATCCCAGAAAATGTGTGAAACACAACTCTGGTGGCTACAAGACCATAATTGAAAATATGGACTATTGTGTCAGTGAAAAGAGTGTCAAGACTCCTTGTCCCAAGGTGCCAAAGATGCTCCCAAAGAGTAGTGCAACCATAGTGTTGAAGAAAAACACACAACATATTTTGGATTATGCCAATATGACCAATATTGCTTCCAAAGGCATGCCATGCACTAAACTAGGAAGGACTATGCATATTGTGTTGGAAAATTTAGATCTTTTGACCCTAGAGCAGGGATGCTTAGTTCTTTAATAAGTTGTTGATTCCATTTGACAAACAAAAAATACTTGAATTTACCTAATCAAAAACTTCAAGATATCAATGTTGGATTGATAGATGGTACTGACAACCTTATGAATGGTATCCAGTGTGTTGCGCATAGTACACATTACTATAGTTGCTAAATGGGCATCTAATCCCAAAGTTGGCTCATCCATGAATATTATGGAAGGGTTAGCAACAAGTTTCAATGGTAAGCTTTTCCTCTGCTCTGTAGAAAGACCTCTCACAAGAGGAATCCCTACTAAAGCATCCCTTAGAGGAGTAAGCTCAACAAGTTCCATCACTTCTTGCACAAGCATCTATAATCATTACAACAAAGATCACCAAAAGTACTTGCCAGCTTAGTTTCATTACAAAGATAGGAACTTGAGACCCCACTGTTTCGGTTCTCTCATCAAAATATTGTGGAAGATGAAGCCATGCAGAGTACACAAGTGATTCATAGACTTTAACATTTGAGGAGTGGATATCATTTTGTTCACAGTACCTTGAGATGTTAGCAAATGTTTCTTGTTTCTTAGGGTATCCAGAAATGCTTATACTTCCTTCTATGTAGCCCCCTGTTTTTCTCCCAACCAAGACATCCATCAATGTGGTTTTTCTAGCTCTACTAACTCCAACCAAGGGTATAAGCACCCCTAGCTTGAAGGATCCACTTATGTTGTAAAGGAGTTGTAACCTACTATAATCCACACCTTCATTCTTCAATTCCTTACATAGAACTATCTATTAGCTCTAGATTTTCTATTGGGGATGAGAAGCTAGGCATGTTAAACTATTGTAAAATAAATAAAAACTTAAATCAAACAAAATCTAGCTACACTAACTGGTGGCATGTCAACATATAGTAGTTGACGTTTTGAAAAGAAATTGATAGTGGCTCGAAAGGAAGTACCATTCTTTTTCTTGTGAGGTACCGAGGCTTTGAGAGCAGAAAGCTCACCATCATGGGTAGAATGAAATTAAGAGTTTTGAACTTTCTCTTCTTTCTAGTGAGTACACGTTGCCTGACAAAAATGTTATAATCTATGAATAAATAGAGCTAGCTTTTTTAGATGGTTTTGAACTATTGAATTGATATCATTCATGGTATTTTCACTTTAGCATGTTAGAAACCTTTCTCTAGATAGCATATTTCTCAGTTCAATTGTCATTTTTCTTACTAAGCAATAGAATTCTTTTAGATACAAATTAACACACTTTTTTAAGTTCTAACTCTACCTTTTTTTGTTATGGTGTTCTCTTACACAAGATACTAATAGAATTTGTAGTTACATTCAACACGATACTTATTTTACTTCACAATACTTTCAATAGAGAGTAAACAGTCAGGAACAAGGCATTTTATCTTTCATGATAGTTTCACACATTCAGAAGCACTAAATTTTTTTAAGATATCTCTTAGCTTATCACTGGCTAACTTTCTAAACTTTATATATATGTTTATGTACTTGGCTAAAACAAAGAAATTTAGCTTTGAAGAGTACATTCACATATTCGCAAGCAGTAAAAGGATATCAGGAAAGGTCATCTTGATAGTTAATATCATTAAATGAAGAGTTTCATCTACCTATTGCCAAAAGCTTCTCTTATGTTCCAATAAACCCTAATTTATTTTTTCTAATGTTGATTCCTCTTCATACTCTAAATACTTGCTTGAATATGCACTAATTAATACCTTACAAGCCTTAATAATCATAATCATACCTTTCTAATCTCAACAAGTTTTCCAATAGAGAAGTGCACGAATTACTCACGACCATGCTTTCCATACAATCTGAGGCATCATTATCAATCTCACTATTGCTGACTAGTCCTTCCCTGAACGCATTTGTTGACTTGGTTCTGCAACAGTGCAACTAAAACATCAAAACCCACTTCAAATTTCTCAAAATCCTACCTACAAAATGAAAAATGAAAACTGAATTTGTTGACCCAATGATCGATGTACCTACAAAAAATATCAAATAGTGGGTACTCTGTAATTGTGGTTCTAGAATAATACTAGAGGAGTAAAGTGGGTTTTTCAAGTGGACAAAGCCTATGCAACCCTCAAAATGGCATGGTATGTGCACTCCTACATCCATGACCATAAATGCCTGTGACCCTAGACCTACCTATACACCCTGCAACTAACAATATTATAGGCAGTCTTATGTATCCCATCACATCTTGCAGTGTTGGCATTGCCTGTACATTTATTATAGTGAAACAGAAAAAACAATTTACCGTGTTGAAACAAATAAAATGAGAATGCCTTAATTTTTTTTAAACTACCAGTTTAAGAATATGATAGTTAAACAAACCTTTTATTTATTTATATTATATGCATACTATTTATTACACCAAAAGCGTGTCCCTATTTGAGCTTTTAGAGTTCAATTTTTCAATCAACAGATTATAAGCATCAAGAGGGCCTAGTTGGCAATGTGGTAAATGACAACAATAGATTGTTTAACCATCAATTTTTTCTACACTACAGTTTCAAATCACTAGTTCATGTTCGATTTCATGGAGTTTACTGTTGGAAATTCACATATGATTTTGTGGAGTAAGCTTGGCCACGTGCTCTCATTTAGGGAACTGATGGAGATGATAATAGAGGCTGACACTGACGAGGACATGAAATTTGAACACTCTGTTGTGTATATATTCATTTGTTCATATATCGTTTAATTTTTCAACCAGTCAAAGGATCAAATCCCACCCAGAACAAAAGAAGAAAGGGAATAGTAAGAAGAAACAGGGCCATTAATAATCTAAGTAACACAATGATGGGAGCAACAACTATAGCCCCTATAGGATTGGTGGTTGGTTCTGGATGTGAGCTTGTCAAATCCTCCCACCGATGATATCTTGAATCTGAGCTTTTCCAGCCACAACAATCACTTTCTTGTTTCCTTTGAGGACAAGGTAACCCTATGCTTGTGGAATGTTCTAGAATATTTTGTCTGAAAACCTTACAAAATTTTAGCCCCCAATGTGTGAGAGGTTTGTATTTGGGCACTATGAAGTTGTTTGTGTTGTGACTTTTCTTTTGTTGGGACAAAGGGTAAGGTTATATGACACCAATGTAAATTTGTTGAAGGGACAATTTCAACACGACGGCATTGTTTTGGATTGTTGCTTCGATGATGATGCCTTTGGGTTTAGCAAAAGTGCCAACCACATTGTTAGAACATATGACGTGTTTTATTTTACTTAATTCATTGCTGCTATGTTGTTTTTGTTTCAGTTCATGTTTTAGATGTTGAATCTCCTTTAGCTCCAAAAATTGGGGTCATCTTGATCAGGTCTTCAAAAAACTAAATTTAGGGTTTTAGGTCTCCAATTAGCTAAATTTATGATATAGGTTTTCAAATTGTTGAGTTCACCATTTTAAGTCTTCAAATAGCTGAATCCAAGGCATTAGGTCTTCAATTAGCCGAATCCAGGGCATTAGGTATTCAATTAGCCAAATTCAAGGTCTTAGGTGTAATACCCCTCCATTTTGCCTCTTGTTCAATTTCATTTATGCTATGTGTGGTTGCAGTTACTTTGTTACTAGATACATTTTGTTATTATTGTGTGATGTGTTGACCTAATTAGTGTTTCTCATGCTTTAATGGATTAATAAGGTTGTAAAGTTAACATGAGATGTTATTATGAGATTAATGGATTATGATGGAAGTGTCAGTTTGATGAGTGTATTGGTGAAGAAGACGGGTTCGCATCACTCGCTTGCGAGCGCCTTGCGAATCCGTAATTCTTTCTTCATAGTGTGTATTATATGTTGGATATATTGTATGATGTTGTTTACTTGGTTGCAGGATTGTAGGTACATGACATCGACTCCACCTGGGTTCACAGGTTTGAACGTGTTGATCCAATGGTTAAGTTGAATGGGAGATAGTAGCTAGGTAACATATGTCAAGTTTACACCCTAGCCTTAGTGTGTCGTCAGTCATGTGTGTCAAGTCATTGTCGATCTTGCTTTAATGTTATTTAATTCTGAAGGATTATTGATTTGGAAATAGATATTTAGAATAATTGCATTTAAATCATGTTGATGATTGTTTAATTTAAATAATGCAATGTGGATAAAAGTTTATATTTAAATTAATTAATTATCTTTAATTTATTTAATTAATTAAATTTAATCCAAGGGGGTTGAATTTAGTTATTAAATAATTAAATTAATTAATTAAATGTGATGCAAGAAAATGAAAGGAAATAAAATAATTAAAATTAATTTTGGAAATTAATTTCAGCTTGTGGAAATTAAATTAGAAATTGTAATTAAATATTTACTTGGGAAATGAGTTTCAACTTTGGAAATTAATTTATTATTTGAAATTGCATTTTAAATTGAAAGTGGGTTTTCGAAAATTGAAATTAATATCTAATTTGCATGTAATGTGAATTATGGTTGTAAAAATTGAAATTGAAATTAATATCTAATTTGCATGCAATGTGAATTAGGGTTGTAAAAATTGAAATTGAAATTAATAACTAATTTGCATGTAATGTGAATTAGGGTGGTATTAGGTATTTTTGATTTATAAAGAATACATGTTTTAATTTTAGGGTAGCAGAAAGTTTTTTTTTTTAGAAAAAAATACATTTTTACAGCAAAGAAGAAATTTTGGAAAATTTGCACAAGAAGGGTTTGAAGAAAGTTTTGATTGTAGAATTGATTGGAGGAAAGATTGTTTGCATTTGTTGGGTTTTGGATTGGATTCATTAAAGGATTGAAGAAAATTCAGGAAATCTTTGGAGGAGGCTTGCATCAGAAATTCATCTCTTCCTGTAGCTTCTTGTACCAGGTTTTCCTCTTTGTGTTTTATTGTTCTTGATTATTATTTTTTAAATAGTAGTGATTAAAGATTTGTTTGTTAAATCTGTTTTAGAAAATAAATTTGATATTAGAAGAAAAAAATTAAATAAATTTACAGCCTTTGCTTGTGAAAATTCTTGAGTGAAAATTGTGAAAACCACAGTTGAATTTAAATTATTTGGGGAAATCGATTATTTTGTTATTGAAATCAAACATAGAGATTGAACAATGCATTTAGAATGTTTTTAGAAAATGAAACCCTCTGTTTATTATTAAAAATCGGATTTTAAAATCCGCAGGGAAGTTATATTTTTCATGGTAAAATGGTCTGGTTGCATCGCATATAACTCCACTTACACAAACTGGGTTGTCAGGAAATTTAAAGGGTTTCTGCACCTTGAAATTTTCTTATCTCTGTCAAAAAATCGCAAATACTCAGATCGTAGTTTTTGAATTATGCTTGAAATACGAGACTGCTGTTAAGTTATTTTTCCATGGCTTCTCTGATAATAAAATAATAATAAATTGATATTTATAAATATTAATATTTTATGTATTGTTATTATAATATTAAAATATTATTTAATAATATTTTATATTATAATTTATAATATTAAAGTATTATATTTATTTATATTATTTTAAATAAAATTTGTATATTAGATTAGTGGAAATAAAATTATAAACGTATAGGGAAATTATTGTTTATTCTAAAATGGCATGTTAAAGTTTAATTGAAGGAGTTAAATATTTGATTTAAAGAATGCATAATTTAAAATTTAATTGTGGAATTTAAATTCATGTGTAAAAGGTCTAATTATTAATTTGATTTAATTGGAAAAATATATATATGATATTGGGTTATAGTCCAAATATTGATCTTATTTTAACACAATAAGTTATGGAAGAGACCAAATGTTAATTTGATTAATTTTATATGTATTGGTAGAATATATATAATTAAATGTATTAATATAGTTGTACTTATAATATGAAATAATGTTATAAAAACAAATTGGTTTTATTCAAATGTTTAAAGCATAGGTTTTTGGAAATTATTTGTTGAAATTTAATATGTTTTATTAAATAATGTATTATTTAATAAAATATATTAATATATATACATATGATGTATATTTACATGTTGTTTTCAATCAAGAGTATAATTAATTTTTAATTAATTTTATTTAAGTGCATGTATTTGAGTTGCATGGAGATTTAAGAAAAAAAGATAAGGTTAAATGCATGATTAAACTGTTAGGGAAAATGATATTTTAAGATATTTTATAATTGCGTGGTCAAATAGATAAGGAAAGAGATATTTTATAAATTTCATGCTTAGATAGAAAATTGATTGAATTATATGAGTTAGCTAGAAAACGAAAGAAATCCAATTACATGTGTACTTGTGTTGGTTTTTGAATGCATGGTCGAATTGTTAAGACAAAGGATATTTAAATATATCGAAGAATTGTAGAAGTATTTACATTTGAATGTTTGTTTAATAAATGAGATTTAATTGGAAAAAATATGAATACATGGTTAAATAGAAAGGCCAAGAGTTATTTTTATACATTGATAAAATGACATGTTTTAAATAGAGAATTGAAAAGATATAGGTTTTGGATAGAAATAGAATATAGTAATGGCAATAGTTTATGTTGTATTGGAAGTAAATCTAGGAAATGAATATATTTGAAAAGACAACTATTTATTATGTTTTATTTATTTTCATAGAGCAATTTAATCGTTGTGATTGGAATATTAAAAGATATATATAATTAAATTCATTAATATATATATTTGGTGTCTATATAATATGGAACATATATAAATATGTTAAGTGTAAATTCATTATGGTTTTTCCTTTTAATAAGGTGCCTGCAATATATTATTGAATAGAGATTTTAAAATGGTTTGATTAGTGTATATGGGAAAATAGATAGAGAAACAATATTTTATGATATTAAAGGGATTGAATGTTTTAAATAGAAAATTGAATGAGATGTAAGATTTGGTTAGAAAATGGAAAGAGTTTACTTGCATGGATTTGTGTCGATTTAAAAGTAAATTAAGAAGTTGTTTTATTGATGAGGCAATCAATTATGTTATTTATTAATTTCTATTTAGATTAATTGAATCACTGTGATTGGATTATGAAAGAGATATGGATTTAGTATATCCAAAAGTAGTGCCTTCCTCATGATTATCTTAAAGGATTTAATTCTCTGTATTTAGTAAAGGGAAGTAAGTTTAATAGTTTTAGATTTCCAATAATGAAAAAAGGAAATAAGGGTTATGATTATTTCAGATGATCTAGTTATTATGTCTTTGACTTTGTCAACACTACCTATTGAATGAATATGGATTTAGGAAATCCAAATATTAGATTTGATCAATAACTTGAAGCTTTTGTGGCTATGTCGTCATGATGCACTTTGGGCTATGGGATTAAGTGTCAGTCCAAAATTGTAAGTCTTCCAAATGATCTTAGAGGATAAGGGTTGTTGAATCTTTATGCCATCCAGTTGTTTTCCCTTGAGTAGTGCATGGTGTCTTTTCAGTATTTACCCGGTTTCCATGAACGGGGATGTTTTGTACCTCCTGTGAAAGGAGTAGACTATGTGTTGTTGCCTCCAAGATGTTTGGAGTGTGTTTGATTATTTGTATCCTCCTAGAGTTGGAGTGGTTATGTTTTCTAATTTGTGTGCACTTGAGATTCCCTTGGTGGTTGGTATTTGTATACGTGTATGGTTCTCTGATCATAATTAGTCTATTTTATGTCTGAAAGCAAAGTGACCTATGTCAGTGATATTAGTGTTGTACCTGAGTTGTACTCATTTGGTTCTTTTGTTTGGTTATGTCAGTATGAGTCTGCCTTTGGATTGTGATTGTAGATCTTTGTCCATATTATGTGGTTACTATCTCCTAGCATGGGGGGTGGGCCTTCGGGTACCACATGGTTGGGTGGAACTTGCTCCAAAACCGTTGGGTCCCCCTTGATTTTTAGTTCTTGGAGGCGAGACATCCAGTTGGACAGCTCGCAGTTCTTATTGTATTTTCTTGCATAGTAATATTTCAGATTGTATAAGTTATTTTATCCCTCTTATGTTTATGAGGTGAGATTATGTAATTGTTATACTTTTGTACTATTGTCTCATTCTGGGAATGAGTGATGTAACTATTGGATTAAGTTAATGTTTATGAGATTGTATCTTGGATGTTCATCTTATTATGTTATGTGGTATTCTCATGATGTATGTTGTTTATTTCATAAAGGTCATAATGCTATGGTTATATGTAATATGTATGTGTGGGTTTAAGTAATCCTAACCTTGTAGCCTTAGAGGTTGTTGTTAATTAGTAAGTGAATGTGTATGTTATTGCACTTTATAAAAAAAAAAATTGGTTCACTTAAATCGTTAATTACAACTTCCTTTAAGGTTACTTGGCGGGGCATTACATTGGGTCTTCAAATAGCTAAATTTATTGTAGCCCTTCCTGTTATTTAGGAGTCTCTCCTGAATTATTTGTGGCTTGACCATACAATGGAAGGCAAAGTGTCACTCGTGAAAATGAGTGATATTATGTATGGAGGATAGAAAATAGAGTTCGTGTGACAAAACAAGGTTTGACATCACCATTTTATGTATTAATTGGACCTCAGAATTAAGGTCCATGGTATGACCAACACATATGTGTACTTAGTAAGGGCTTAATTAGTGATCATCATATACTTCACTAACTTTTACACTGGCACTAGATAGTGTCATTTCTGGTGCACCTTGGATATATCTTTGTTCCTCTGTGTTGGATATATCGGAGGGGTACCTTCAAATTGTTAAGGGCTATGTACCCTAGGGATGCGACGTCTGCATTGTCAGATTTGTTCCCTACAAGAAATGTTTAGGGGATGCAGGGATAGGTTTGAAACGACCCCTAGCTATCTCTATTTTGCAAAAAATCTAGGAAATGTCTCTGGAACAATTTTTTCAGGGAATTCTTGGAGATGGCAGGGGATGGCAAACAATCCCCCACAATACAAGCACTTAAAAATAATTAAAAAAATAAAAAATAGCACAAAATTCAAGCCCCACCATTCACATTGAATATACAAAAATTACATAGGATTGCAATTGTACCAAAATATTTAATGGTGTATTGGAGTGTTCCTATATCAAAAGAAGTCAGGAAGTTCACTTGCAACCTTCCTACATTGAGTAGATTATGCCTTGCCAATTTGAGCCCGCTCAGAAGAAATCTATGTGGCACTATATATAGTTTGGGAGTTCATTAAATGCTGGTAAAAGTAGTGTATGAGCAATACATTGGGAGAATTTAATGTCTTTTCCTTGCTACTATTTTTGTATATAGATTCATGTTCCAGCTTCTTGCTGTAATTCTTGTAACTAATTGCATTTATCTGTTGACAGTTAAATGAAGTTACACTTGCACATGGTAGTTCTAAAGCTCTAAATTTTATTTCTAGGTCTCATTTGGAATTCTGGTACTTTTTTTCTATGTTTTTTTAAGACTTTATTTTCTGGTCCTCTTAGAAATATGGTTTAGATGCTCTAAAACATCAAGACTTGCTAAAAAATTGTCTTTTCGAAAGTCAGTGACGTAGTTGGACTTCCAATGCTCTTTGAAATTTTATGGAGAATTCTGTTCTAATTCCTTCTAGAGCTTTGAGTAGTTAAATATATTACTCAATAAAAAGCCATAAGATGCTTTTGGGTTTTTCATATTCAATCCCTATATGACGTTTTTTATTAGAGAACCTAGTAAGATAAGAGAGCCTTGCTTTTTGTGTGAAAAAAGTTTGTAAATCCTTTTAAAGGTGGCAATTTTTGTCATGCAAAGTTTAGAATATTTGTTGGTTATAAAGAAAAACAAATGAATAATTACTTATATTCTTGACATTGTATGATAGTATGTCTATGTTGTTATTACATTTTTTCTTTGAATGCTTCAAATGTCTTCAAATTCTAGGTCATTATAAAAAAAAAGTGTTTAGAGATACTTTCATACATTTGTGTAATACATTGAGATCTAATGGTAGATCATTTAGCAATTATGCATTCACTTACAATAACTAAAACACAACTAAAACCAAACCTTTGAATTAAGAAGATATTAATATTCTTTTATCAACATAATTTGGAAAGAGATACTTTTAGCCAAATGCAATGGGAAAATAAAAAATTAAAGATATTCGAGTTTGATAATGAATTTAGTCCACGAAAAATACAAAACCTATAAGAGCTTAGGAAAAATACTTATTGCCACAACCTCTAATTTGATATGATGTTAGTTACAAATTAGATAGAGATTTGATGTGTTGTAACATCCAAGGCCATGGCTTTAAGATTAATGAACGAAAATCAATTGCATTTTAATTTTGCTCAACATGGACTAAACAAAATAGTGAATATTAAAATAAACACTACATTTTGTGAACTTTCCTCATCATTCCTAGCCTTCACATGTACCACCACATAGATGCTCAGAGAGCTTTTGGTTATACCAATAGAAAAGCATATGTAAATATATTATTGCAAATTTTGGTTACAAATTTTTGAAAGCAATCATGCTAGAGATATTCTAGTCTATGGATAACATTGATTGCTATGTCTAATATCTCCCCAAATGTCAATGAGTTATCGGTGGAATGCAATACTATTCCCAAATTCCCTTTGGACATGAACTCTAAAACCAATAAAATTTTGTCCAAATTCTAAAAAGAAGGATATGCTTCGATTTTTTTTCCCCAAAAACTCTCCTTGATTGTCCTTTCACAACTCTTTGACGTACCCATTGCACACCAAGGTGTCATTGCTAGTTATAACATATCATATTGTATTCTATATAATATATATATATATTATTTATTTATTATATTGTATTATATAATATAGTAAGCATAATATATATTAATACATGGTATATTAAATATTATATCATATTAATTTTTATTATATATTAATACATTATATAATATAATATCATGTTGTTATTATTATATATTACTTTTTATTTTTATTTTTATTATTATTGTTACTATTTTTTTATTTGTTGTTACTATTATTATTATTATGACATATTTATATAATACAAATTTCTATAATATATTATGTCATATTATATTGTATTATATAATATATAATTTAATATAATAATAATAAAAGTGCTACAATTTTCTAATATTCAAGTTAAAAAAGGAAACATGGTTCGCAAAGTTTGGAGCGCTCCTTCTGGCCACAACGGGAATTTTTCAAAAAATTCTACCCATTTTGTGAATTAGAGGGGCTCCAATGGTGTGCTTTGGCCTCGTATGTTGCCTCAACAAGGGCTTCGTGGTGATCCTCATCATTTTTCTCTGGCACATGGTGTTTTTAAAGGTGGTCACCCTTCTGGGTGTTTGCTTAATTGTTGTCAGCAAGATACATTTGACATCTACGATTCAGACTCACCCTCTAGTGGGAAATCTCCTCTTATTTCTTTTCCCAACAGTATTCCGGTTGACCGTCCAAGGTTTTAAAATTGCAATGTCTCTTTTCCTCTGACTTTCTAAACAATATTAGGATCAATAGTATTGATGGTCGAGGTTGCAAGGGTTTGAGTTTAAAAGTGGCTTCTCCTAAGAGGCAGTGTGTACTTGTGTGTTCTCTTGGAAATGGAAATGGTAGGGATAAATCTACTTGGGATTAGAACAAGTATGGTCCTCACATTAAGGGAAAAGGTATTCTTTTGGATCATGTCAAAAAAGCTTGGGCATTGAAGGAACAAAATTCTCAGAAAAAGGGTGCAGAGGCCGAATTCAACATCTATCTTCAAGATTCTTTGGTACTCTCTCAAGTTAAGGACCTTAAGGAGGTAGAACTCTTCGGTAAGTTCTGGGATTTTTTTCTTCATATCCATTTATTGCAAAGGTGGGTTTTTCAAAATTGGCAGGGATCTAATCAAGTTTTTTATATAGGCAAGGGGGAGGGGTATTTTGTAGTTATTTTTTCTGGCAAGGATTATAGAGATGTTGTTCATAGAAAAAAGGCTTTGATTTGTAAGGATCATGGGCTATTTTCTCTACCATGGTTCCCAAATTTTTCTCCTTCTCTTTCTATCATTAAATTCATTCCTTGTCGGGTTCAATTTCAAGGGTTACCTCTTGAATACAGAGATAGCAAGATTATTGAAACCTTGGGCAATAAACTAGGCATTTATCTTCATCGAGATTTGGATTTTTTCTCTAACCCTTCACTCCTTGTAATAATTTATCTTCTCATGGATGTATCACAAAAATTTCCATCTTCTTTGATCATTAAATCAGTAAATGGTTCTTGGAAGCAAATAGTTGTATTTAAAGATCCAAAAAAAAAAAGTCCTTTTTTCCAGTTTCCTATTCATCATTTGACTGAATGTCAGTTGGATAGCGTCGTTTCAGTTAAGCAGTCTTCAAGTGGTAGGGTTTCTACCCTTTTATCTCAGCAATTGGGTGTTTCTGAGGTTCAATCTTTGCAGTTGCTTGGGATAAATATTGAAGGTCCAGCTAAGCTCAATCTATTAAGAGGAATTGTGGGAATAATTCCTTAGCTTGTCAAAATTTTCAATCTTTGGTATATATCTTTTGGTTCCTTCGCTCAGAAATAATTCTATATCAATTTCATTTTCTCCTGGTTGGGAGAAGTTTTTGTTTTCTCAATTTAACTCTTTTATTTATCCCTCAAAGTGTTTTACACCAGATTTTAAGTTTGATAGTATTCAACATCTTCACCAGTGCACTACAATGCTTACTTTTGGCGAGTCATGCAATAGTGAAGAAGTATTGAAGGTCTTGGTGAGTCATGAGAAGGAGGATTCTAAATTTGTGCAATTTCTCAATTTTCACAATCTCCAAGTCATCCTAATTCTATAATACCCTCATATGAGGAGCTTGAAGGTTTTCTTGATGAGTCTCTTCTCTCTATAGGGGAATTTTTATTAGAGGATATTGTTTCAAAGGTTTTGGGGGAAGTTGAAGATCAAGATGGGATTCCTTCTCTATCTATTTATCAATCTCCAATCTCTCCCTCATTCAAAAAATCTCCTGCAAAGAGAGGAAGGAAGTCTTTACCAATGAAACTGCAAGAGGAAATTGAACCATACATTCAAACAACACTGGATATAAATGTGGGAAGTGTTGTTAAACAAAAGAGACCAAGGAGAGCATGTTTCTCTCCTTGGTCGTCATGAAGATAATATATTGGAATGTCAAAGGCAATAATGCCTCTGACAAGAGAGACCTCATCAAGCAACAGTTGGATCCTTGTGGGGCGGACGTGGTTCTTCTTCAAGAAAAAAAATTGATGAGGCTTTTGCAAAATTTAGCAATAGCTGGTCCAAATGGAATTATTTTCATTTGGAATCTCAATTAGCTTCTGGTGGTCTTATTTCTTTATGGAATGCTAAGTTAGTAAGCATTAGTAACATTACTTGTGAAAACAATTGGCAACTTATGAAAGTTTCCCACTTTGATCTTTCTTTTTGGTTGATAAATATATATGGCCTGAATGGCTTTGTAGGAAAAAATTTGTTGTGGGATACTCTGAAGCAAAATTTGGATGTACTGGGCCCAGACAAATTTATTATTGCAGGTGAATTCAATGCAATTACTTCTTTATCAGAAAATAGAGGTGGGATATGTCCATCCAAAAGGGATATGGAAGATTTCTTTGTGTTTATCCAAGACAATGCACTTATTGACATAATTCTACCAAATGTTAGTTTTACATGGAAAAATAGGAGAAAAAATGTTCTTCAAATTGCAGAAATGCTAGACAAATTCTTATCTTCTCCAAATTGGGTAGCTAGTGTGTATGTTTTATCTTCAAAAATTTAATCTTTTATAGCTTTAGACCATTTTGCAATTTCTTTAGTTTTTTCTTTTAAGAAAAACAAAACAATTTGGAAATCATCTTTCAAATTTGAAGCCATGTGGTTTCTTCATCCACAATTCATTGATATGATAAGACAATGTTGGTTATATGCATTATCCATCAATGGCGCCTAAATGTTCCATTTGAACAAGAAATTGGATCATTTAAAACAACATATCAAAACTTGGAATAAACAAGTGTTTAAGAATATATTTTTTGCAGAAAGATGTGGTTTACAAAAGGTTATAAAATGTTAATGATTTAAATATTGTGAATGGTTTAGACAATACATTATTTGAGGAATAGGGGAAATTGCAAGTTTAATAGAAAGAGTCGCTCTTGCAAAAAAGAAGTGTATTGGAGACATAAATTAAGGGAACTTTGGTTAATGGAAGGGGATCAAAACACGAAGTTTTTCATATCTCAACTCAGGTCAAGAGATCTAAAAATTCTCTTTTCTCAATCCATGATAGCTCTACTGGAGATTTGTTAATAAAGGAAGAGGATATACAAAACGAGGGCATAAAGTTTTTTTCCAACTTGCTAACTGGTAATAAGGTTGTGTCTCCATAGTTATTAAGAGATAGGTAAGAACTTCTTTGGGTCATCCCATCTTTACTATCTCATGAGGAAAATGAGAAGTTAATGGCACCTTTTTCTTTACAGGAAATTAAGGATGTAGTATTCTCATTTCCTCCTGATAAAGCTCTTGGGCTTGATGGATTTACTGCAACCTTTTATCAAAAGTGTTGGGATTTTACTGGTTGGGATGTCTTAAATTATTTAGAGGAATCTAGAAAATTAGGTGGTATGTTAAGGAAATTCAATTTAACACATATTTCGATCATTCCAAAGATAAAGTCCCCATGGACCTTTTCTGATTTTAGGTCAATCTCTCTTTGTAATATGATCTATAAAATATTCACAAAGGCCATTTATCTTAGATTATATCCTCTTGTTTCTAAAATTATATAACAAGAGAAAGGGGGATTTGTTCCTGGAAGGGATACAATGGAAGGCGCCATTGTTGCGCATGAAGTCCTTCATTCTATTGTTGAAAACAAGTTGTCTTCTATGATAATATAATTGGATATGCATAAATCTTATGAAATGTTTGATTGGCCCTTTTTGAATTAGGTGTTACAAAGTTTTAGTTGTTCTCATAAATGGTATAAGTGGATCATGTCTTGTATTTCAAGTGCTAAATCTCCAGTGCTTCTTAATGGTTCTCCAGTGGGTTTCTTTGACTCATCTCAAGGGGTCCATCAAGGTGATCTATTATCTCTTTTCATATTCATAATCCTAGTTGAGGCTTTGAGTAGGTCATTTTAAAATATCATGAGCAAGGATTCATCCAAGGGATAGGTATTCCTTAGACGCCCTTATCAACAACTCACACTCTTTTTGTTATTGGTACTTTACTTTATATTAAAGTGGTGGTTACTGAAGTAGTTCACATCAAGTCATTGTAGGATAATTATACTCTAGCCTTTGGTCAAAAAATTAATGAGGGAAAGTCTAAAGTGTGTGTGTTTAATACAAGAGTTGTGGTTGAATTTTTTTTATTAAGATTCTTGGTTTCCAAAAATTCCAACTCCCTTGTAAATATCTTGGTGTGCCATTTTTTGTAGGACAAAACAAAATATCTTACTGGTAGATTATATAGGTACTATTCAATCAAGAATTTTTTCTTGGAAAGGGAGGTGGCTATCCTTATCAGGGAAAATATTGTTGGTAAAGTATGTACTTTTGTCAATACCAAACTACTTTATGTCAGTTCTAAAAGCTCCAAAGGCCATTATAGTTCAAATTCAAAAGTTGATAAGGAGTTTTTTATGGGTTGGCAATTTGGATAGCAAAAATAAAATTCCTTTAATCTCATTGGAAACCATGTGTTTGGAGAAAGTAAAAGGGCGGGAAGGACTTCATAATTTGGCTGAAAGAAAATTGGCTTTAGGTGCAAAAATGGTTTGGTGCATGTACTCAAAGCCATGGTTAAAATGGTGTAGCATCATGCAACACAAATATTTGGACAATTTGTGTCCATCAATAATTTTTTTTGTTTCCAATCCACCTTTAGGATCAACAATGTGGAATTTTCTAATTTCATGTAGAAAATTCATTTAACCTCGTTTAACTTGGGAGGTGAATGATGGAAAGGAGGCTCTATTTTGGAGGGACTCTTGGAATGGGTACCTAATCCTTAATACCTTACATAACTTTGAGAGTATGGAAAATTTGTTATCATAATGTTGGGGATCAAAGATAAAAGATTATGTTCAACAAGTGGATGAAATAACTAGTAAATTATTGTGGAAGGACTTCTCAAATGACTTGATAGATAATGAGCTCAAGTGTACGCTTCTATCTATTCTCCAAGAAAGGATCGTTTTCTTTTCATCATCTCCTGATAGGTTAATCTGGTCAAAATGGAAATCAGGAAGTTATATAATGAAAGAGGGATATAAAGTAATTTCTCAAAATGGTTCTCAAGCAGTAAGTCAAAGAGCATATAAATTTTGTTGGAATTCAATTTTTTTGCAAAAGGTTGGATGTTTATCGTGGTTAGATATCAAAAAAAAATTTATTACAAGTGAGAAGCTTGCAAAGCTAAAAATAGCAGATCCTTTTAAACGTGTTCTTTGTGAACAAGAATTTGAAGATATCAACCACTTGTTTTTACTATATCTAATAGCTCATGCTTCCTGGTTGTTTGTAGTGGCTAAGCTGAAATGGAATTTTTTTTTTCCTTATACTATTTGGAAATTATTTTCTAGCTTGCCTGCCATTTATAATAACTCCTTCTTTGCTAGCATTTGGTGTATATTATGTCCTCAGCTCTGGGCTATTTGGTGGGCGAGAAATAGGTGTATCTTCAAAAAAGAGAAGCTCGACATTGATCAAGTATTGTTCTTATTAGAGGGTAAGTGCACCAATCTATGACATAATTTAGGTGCCAAATTGAAAAAACGATAAAAAAAACCTGAAATAAGGCCTTTGGTGTGCGCCAAATGTATTTCTAGACATAAAATGCAAAATTCGGGTTTGGAACCCTCATTTTGTCTTCAACCCGCAGCTTGAGAAGGAAGATTTCAAGTCTGCAACTCGCGCTTGCCAAATCTCCTCCATTATTTGCATCCTTAGCTTGCCATTTTCCATGAGAATGCTGCCAACACATCAGAGAGGTCGAAGATTGCAAAGAGGTGTTTATTTTTATTCTATTTATTTTGAGTTTGATTTGGAATGCAACCTTAAATAGATTTTTATAATAAAACTTTGTTCTAATTCTCAAGGAATGAATCTCCACCTCAAAACATTGAGAATTCACAATCACCCCCTCATCAAGAGCCTCCTATACAAGAACAACCTGAAACCCCTCCATCAATTCATAGGCATCCTCAAGGAACACAAGAAAATATTCAAAATCAAATTGAAAACAATAAAAGAGACATTCAACAATTAATTACAAGATTAACCGAGCATGCCGAAACCCACCCTTATAGGAGAGGGATTGCTGAATCATTGAAGTCAATTTTAACTCATGTAGGAGAAATGAGCGAGCAAATGAATTTATGGTCATCTAAGAGAGATGAGATGACGCAATTTTATGCTAATGGTTTGCCATATGGAGATGTCAAAAAACTAAAAATTAGCAAAGCTAAGTTGTGTGCTCTATTTAAAGACCCAAAAGCCAATGAACCTCTGTCCCATGCATCTAGGAGGTTCCCCATCCATTGGTGCCACCATGATTTAATTAGAAACAAATTTTGGGAGCAATTGTGGATGATATTTGACCAACCTCCATGCAATAACCATGAGGTGCCGCAATAATTTTTGAGGAAACTCTATTGTGAGTTTGTCCTCAATAAAATGCCAAACTATTTTGACATCTTAGTCTTTCAGGGTAGAGGTGGGGGCTCCACACATGATAGACCTGCTACACGACGTAATCCACAGTTGGCACCGAGAGCCTTGGGCAGACCCATGGTGGAGTGTATCATTGTTCCTTCCATTGTTAAGGATAGTGTAGAGGTGGACGCAATGAAGTCAATTGGCTCACTCACCCAGACCATTTTACAATGTGTGAGTCCTCTAGTAGAGCCTGGTGTGGAGGAGACGTGTAGGCCCCGAGCTCCACCCCACCATTGTGGCGCTTGTGGTGCTGTTTGCACATACAATTATCAGGGTGCTCGTGATGTAGCTACACAACCTACATTAGTTGCAGAGGTGATGGCTTTCACAGATGATATTTTGAATGATACATTCGACATTGACACTCAAGTAAAATTTAGCAAGTTATTTTAATGTTGTTTATTAAAATATATTTTAAAATTTAAGAATAACTAAATTAGTAGAATTTTGATATTATGAAATTTCAAGGTCGCACTGTTTAGGAGGGATGCTCTATTCCTACAGACCTTTATACATTCTCGTCAATGAGTCAACGGGTATGCAACTAGTATTAAAGATATTATTATTGCATTTGAACAGTTGAATATTATATTTGAATGTTTGTCTCATAACATGCTTCGGATTTCAAACAGTTTCTTGGTGCAACTTCTTCCTCCACACCTCATGATTTATATCCTCAAACAAATTATACTCAGGTAGCCTTTATTCATTAATAGGGTTGTAAATCTACGTTAGCTAGTTTTCATAATTTTGTGTATATACAAATCTAAAAAATTGATGAGTAACACAAATATTGCATTCAAGTATTCCTTGATCGTGTCACATTGTGTTCTCCTATATCAACATGATACCTGAGATATTGTTTCATTTGCAACTGTTGACAAGAGATAGCCCTGGTGATGTTGGTGGCACGATGGACCATGGAGTTGCTGCAGCAATAGCTAGTTCTGATCCATTAAGAGAGGTATGGAATAGATTAGTCGATTTGACATTATATTTTCTCTTTTATGGTCTATTATAGAAAATTTTCACGATAATTTTATGTAGTTTAATTTCTATCTTCATGGTTGCTATAGGTGGTTGTCACTCCAGATCATGGACCTGGTGATGCTTTAAATGTCCATGATGACTATATGTATGCGATAAGTGATTATATTTTGTTATATGCCATTCCATAATTCAATTTCTATGTTTGAACATCTTTACTTTTAATCGTATCAGTTGAAGGTCCAGAGTGAAGAGAGGAGGAGTAGTGGGCATGTTCGAAAGACAAGACAAGCAACAGTTACTCCATCCGGCCAAATTTCAAAGGCAACACGGGATCTATTTCCTTCCCCTAGAGGGAAATGACTATGTATTAGTGTTGTTTGTTGTATGCCTATGTGGCATTTTGGAACATATGTTTTGTACTATTGATATATATATGTGATATTTTGTCCAAATGGCTCCTTTGTACTAAGCCTATATGGTTTTTTTGGATATATTTATATAATTTTATCAATATATATCATTGTATAGCCTTTCAAATTTTTTATTAAAGAAACTCTTATTTTGCTACTACCATTCTTGAATGATGTTATCATGTGTATCGTGTAAGTTGTATGCTTGAATGTTGTAGGCATGGATTTTGTTTACATCTGATGCTTAATTAATTACCGTGGAATGCTCAATAAGCCCCATCTAAAGCGTATTGTATAAGTAAGCTCCATTAGTGGTGGTTTGTATCCTTTGGAATGCTTCAATTACTTGTGCCTCACCAATGTAGAGGCAAGGAGGCTCAAACCCAATCAGTCTGACAACTTGCCTTCAAGGGGCTCCTAACAAGATTAATACAACCTATTTTGAGCAATCTACACAACCTCAAAGCCCCATGAAACCAAACTCTTCATTCAACACCTTACCCAAAAATCCACCCTTGTAGCACTCTGATGCAGGGCCAAGGTGGAGAAGACTCACAACAATGGAAATGTCAATTCTCAATCAAGAACTCTTCTTCATAATGATTCAGCCTAATAGACATCAACCCACCCTCAAGGGTCTCAAATCCTCAACCTTGCAAATGAACAACAAGACTCCACCAAGGCCCTACAAAGACCATCAACATTCATACAATGACAATTGAATCAATTGACAACAATCCCTAAGTCAAATTCATCAAGGTTTCCAAAACTCACATTTGTGATTGGTTATTCTTGTAGTACTCAAAACTCAGTTTTAGCCAAATTTATCCCAACCTTTCCAAAACACTAGAAAATTACAAGATGGATTGAGATACCCTTTTCAAGGCTACACAACATACCAAAGAATCAGTGGTCTCTCTTTTGGACCAACATAGACTTTCAACACACCTACTTCAATTTTGGCTTCACAATTAGCCCTTTTTTTCCAAAGGGACCACCCTTCCAAATTTAGGTATCTATCCAAACACCTCAGAAAGTCTTAGGTCATGGTGCCAAAGCTCAAATTTTGTCATTAGTTTGTGTCTACAGAGCCTCTAACTCACAAAACCCAAGAAACCCTCCAAAACCTTCACAAAATTAAGGGTTTTAAGGAAACATACAACTACAAACCTCTCTCAACACTTACAAAGCCCCAAACACCTCAAAATACTTCTGCACAGACCCTCACATAACCCTTACATGCATTAATTCTTAAAAACCTCTCTTTGGTTCCTCACTTCCATGTTAGAAAACCCTTGTTCAGTCTTAGAACAGTCACAAAAACACCATATAATTATGACTCTTTATTCCAAAATTATTTGACACACTTATTATAACTCTTTTTCAATCAATCCATTGAGATACAGTAGCAAACAATAGGTGGATTGATTGTTACATCACAAATTTCCCCTCAAACCCTTGATTTAGCAACACTGGGACAATCACTGTTTGTGTTGGTTCTCTCTACAAACAAAGAGTTAAGACACCAAATAAAAAAGAAATGAATTATAAAACATATAGACACATCCTCTAAAATTATTAGACCATGAAGAACCTGTATGTGTCCGTACAACACTCAAAAAGATCAAGAAAACAGTATTTTTCTAGAAAATTGCTCAAAATTGTGGTGTTTATTGTGTAAAATTATTACAAAACTTCTTCCAATCTCTCATTCGAGCCTTGGTAAGGATTTTTAAAATAATTTTCCAACAACCATATTCTCCCCAATACCCATAACCAAACTTGGGATTAGTTGGTCCCTTAATTACATTTGTTTGTGTTAAAGTTGCTTTGTCAACATTTTACAACCTATATGATTTCTAATTGACTTCTAAGACACAAAACACCCTTTATTTGCATTATGTTTGATCTCTCAAAGCTTATTAGACAAAATAAACCTAAAGACACTAACATTTACCAATTGATGTATTCAAATAAAAAAAATTGATGATGTGGTGTAGGTGCTCCTGCACCAAACTCAAAACCCCGTCCAAGCCTAATTTATCCCAACCTTTCCAAAATACTTGACCATTTAAAGGTGGATTAAGATACCCTTTTCAGGGTTACACAACATATGCCAAAACTAATAGTAACTCTTTTGGACCAACATGAACTTTCAATACACCTCCCTCACTCTAGGCTTCATAATTAGGCCTAATTTCCAAAGGAACCCCCTCACAAACTCACCTCCAAACCAAGGAAACTTGAAATAGTCTTAGAGATGCTCACCAAACTCAGGATTCTCCCATTTTAAGAGCCCCAAGAACTTGTTCTATTCCTCTACTCACAAACCGTCCTAAACCTTCACAAAAAGAAGGGTTTTAAAGAAACTCATAACTCCAGACCTCCCCTAATCCTTCCGAATGTGAAAACACCTAAAAATACCTTTGCCCTAACTTAAAGGACACTCACAATACCATTCCTTTCAATGTTTCTCAAATTCAGTACTTGAGTTCCTTACTTTCATGGTGGAAACACCCCTGAACAACATTAGAACTTCACACCCCACTGAGTTTATTCATTCTCTCAGCCTCCAAAGTATTCATACACCAAACTAATCATGGTATAGGCCAATCCACCGAGTAATAGGGTTAGAACAGTAGGTGGATTGGCTAATGTGTCATGGTGTTGTCCTCAAAACCCTTAACACAAAAATAGAGCAGTAACCAAGTTTAGTGATCCCACACACACCAACGGTGGATTTAAACCTTCAGAACAGATGCAAAGAGAGTAAAAACATATGCAATCAAGTATCCAAAGCCTCAAGTCATGATAGACTTGTATGGGCCTATGCAAAGAAAAGAAAATTTAAGAAAACAAAGAAAACTAGTGATCAACGTTTTCAAGTATATTTTGTTATTAGAAACTTAACAAAATAAACCCTCAACTTGGGGTATTATAGCAATATATCTTGATACCACCTTCCAACTACCCCTTGAGCTGATCAACCACCATAACTAATAACTAGGAGTAGCTGCCAATTGCTCTTAATTACCATTTGTTCACAACTTAATTTTGCAAATACCACCTAACTGACCTATTAAGCCTTTTAAATACAATTGCAAGGTATTTACATACCATGTAGAAATATAGAGAGCAAATACAATAAATATTTTAACTAATGAATTGTAAAAAATGGACTTTTGTAGTTTATATTCATGTCATTGATTACATTGCATTGCACATCTTTCAAAGTCAAAGAATTACTTCACTTTGCATAACTAATAAGTAGATGCTGATAGATGCCGAAAATTTAATTACAATATAGTTTGAACAAATTCAACCTAAGCAGCTATGCAATTTCTTCACATTGCATAACTAATAACTAGGAGTAGTTGCCAATTGCATTTTCTTATCATGGCATTCTATGAGACCAAATTTATTTGAGATATTTTTTCAAATAGTTCCTTGGCTTGTCTATGTTACCACATTTTTCATACATGTCTACCAAAGCATCTTCTCAAACAGCTCACTGCCTTGTTGCTATGGCTAAAAGCCTAAAACAAGTGATTTTGAACAAGCTATGGATGCTTCGAAAAATATATCAAAAGCATAATAGTAAGCAATAGCATAGAGAAGGCAGTGAGCTGTTTGAAAAAATGCATCAAAAAAATTGCTTTGAAATGATAAATTTAGTTGTGCTTTCACTTTTCTTTAACATTGTATATCTACTCCTTTTTATAACAAGAGATAAAAAAATGTAAAAAATTGTATAACAAGAGATAAAAACTATCTTTTTTGAAATCGAAAGGCATTTCCATAGCATAGAGATATAGAGAGAAAATAAAATAAAGAGTTTACCTGATGAAATGTAGAAAATAATTTTTTGTAGTTTTTATTCATGCATTGCACATCTTTCAAAATCAAAGCATCACTTCATATTGCATAACGAATAACTAGATGCTGATAGATGACAAAATTTCAATTACAATATAGCTTTTGACAAAGTCAACCTAAGAAGTTATGTAATTATTTCACATTGCATAACTAATAACTAGGAGCAACTGCCAATTGCTTTAGCTTGTCATGGAATTCCATGAGACCACATTTCTTTAAGGCATTTTTTCAAATAGTTCATTCCCTTGTCTATGCTACGACATTTTTCATATATGTCTACCAAAGAATTTTATCAAATAGTTCATTGCCTTCTTGCTATGGCTAAAAGCCTAAAAAAGATGCTTTCGAACAAGCTATGGATGTTTGGAAAAAATCTAGGAAAGCATAATAGTAAGCAATAACATAGACAAGCCATTGAAATTTTTCAAAAAATGCCTCAAAGAAAATTGGTCTCATGGTGATGGAATGCCATGACAAGCCATAGACAAGGCAATGAATTGTTTGATAATATGCCTCAACTACTTGCATTTGACAATTTTTTCTTCAAGTGAAAATTCGCCACCATAGGAAAAAGCCTCTAAGATAGAAAAAACCGAGAAAGGTTATTGTAGAGGGGCCCAACGTGATTCCATAGGATAAAAGAGAAGTTTCTAAGCATCACGATGTCTGAGTAATAGCATGTTGAAGTTCATAGCCATTTTGCACTTTGGACCCTTAAGGGATCGATTTGGTTGAACGTAGCTCAGAGCGATTCCACATGTTTAGATGCAAAAGAGGACCATGCCTAGCATAAAAATACCTATTCAGATGTGTTGGAACAGTTTGTTTGGTCACACGAGCTGCAGAATGAAAGTTGCACCACTTTGCAACTTTCAACTACTTGCATTTGACAACTTTTTCTCCGAGTGAAAATTCACCAGCACAGGAAAATGCCTTCGAGATAGAAAAAAAAAAGAGAGGTTATTGTAGATGGGCCCAACATGATCTTGTAGGATTAGACAAGAAGTTTCTAAGCATCATGGTGTCTGAGTAATAGCATGCTGAATTTCGCAACCATTTTGCACTTTGGACCTTTAAGGGATTGATCCGGTTGAACGTAGCTCGGAGTAATTCCGTGTGTTTAGGTGTGAAAGAGGAAAATTCCTAGCGTAAAAGTACCCACCCGAATGCATTTGAATAGTTTGTTTAGTCACACAAGCTGCAGAACGAAAGTTGCACCACTTTGCAACTTTCAACTACTTGCATTTGACAACCTTTTTCCCCGAGTGAAAATTCACCAGCATAGGAAAATGCCTTTGAGATAGAAAAAAACAAGAGAGGTTATTGTAGATGGCCCCAACATGATCTTTTATTATTAGATGAGAAGTTTCTAAGCATCACGGTGTCCGAGTAGTAGCATGCTGAATTTAACAGCCATTTTGCACTTTGGACCCTTAAGGGATCGATTCGGTTGAATGTAGCTCAGAGCGATTCCGCATGTTTAGGCATGAAAGAGGACCATTCCTAGTGTAAATGTACCCACCCAAATGCATTGGAATAGTTTGTTTGGTCACATGAGTTGCAGAACGAAAGTCACACCACTTTGCAACTTTCAAGTACTTGCATTTGACAACTTTTTTCTCGAGTGAAAATTCGCCACCATACGAAAAACCTTTCGAGATAGAGAAAACCGAGAAAGGTTATTGTAGAGGGGCCTAATATGAACTCATAGGTTTATATGAGAAGTTTCTAAGCATCACGGTGTTTGAGTAATAACATGCTGAATTTTGCAGCCATTTTGCACTTTGGACCCTTAAGGGATCGATCTAGTTGAATGTAGCTTAGAGTGATTCCATATGTTTAGGTGTGAAAGAGGACCATTCCTAGCATAAAATTACCCACCCAAATGTGTTGGAACAGTTTGTTTGGTCACATGAGCTGCAGAACAAAATTTGTACCACTTTGCAACTTTCAACTACTTGCATTTGACAACTTTTTCCTCGAGTGAAAATTCGCCACCATAGGAAAAAGCCTCTGAGATAGAAAAAACTGAGAAAGGTTATTATAGAGGGGCCCAACATGAACTCTTAGGTTTAGACAAGAAGTTTCTAAGCATCCGGGTGTCCGAGTAATAGCATGTTGAATTTCACAGCCATTTTGCACTTTGGACCCTTAAGGGATCAATCTGGTTGAACATAGCTCGGAGCGATTCCGCGTGTTTAGATGTGAAAAAGGACCATTCCTAGCATAAATGTACCCACCTGGATGCATTGGAACAGTTTTTTTGGTCACACGAGCTACAGAACGAAAGTTGCACCACTTTGCAACTTTCAACTACTTGCATTTGACAACTTTTTCCTCAAGTGAAAATTTGCCACCATAGGAAAAAGCCTCCGAGATAGAAAAAATAAAGAAAGGTTATTGTATAGGGGCCCAACGTGAACTCATAGGTTCAAACGAGAAGTTTCTAAGCATCACTTTGTTCGAGTAATAGCATGTTGAATTTTGCAGCCATTTTGCACTTTAGACCCTTAAGGGATCGATCCGGTTGAACGTAGCTCGGAGCGATTCCGTGTGTTTAGGTGTGAAAGAGGACCATTCTTGGTGTAAACCTACCCACTTGGATGCATTGGAATAGTTTGTTTGGTCACACGAGCTACAGAACAAAAGTTGCACCACTTTGCAACTTTCAACTACTTGCATTTGACAACTTTTTCCTCGAGTGAAAATTTGCCACCACAGGAAAAAGCCTCTGAGATAGCAAAAACCGAGAAAGGTTATTGTAGAGGGGCCCAACATGAAATCATAGGTTTAGATGAGAAGTTTCTAAGCATCATGGTGTCTGAGTAATAGCATGTTGAATTTTGTAGCCATTTTGCACTTTGGACCCTTAAGGGATCGATCTGATTGAACATAGATCAAAGCGATTCCGTGTGTTTAGGTGTGAAAGAGGACCATTCCTAGTGTAAACGTACCCACTTGAATGCATTGGAACAATTTTTTTGGTCATACGAGCTGCAGAACGAAAGTTGCACCACTTTGCAACTTTCAACTACTTGCATTTGACAACTTTTTCCTCGAGTGAAAATTTGCCACCATAGGAAAAAGCCTCCGAGATAGAAAAATCCAAGAAAGGTTATTGTAGAGGGGCCCAACGTGAACTCGTAGGTTGAGACAAATATTTTATAATCACCACAATTTACGAGTAATACCCTGTCAAATATTGTTGCCCTTTTGCACTTTGCACCCTTAAGGGATTGAGTCGGTTGAACCATAATAGTTGTTTTATTGAATGTCATACCCTAAGGTATGTTAGAGATGACCTAGGTTGCATAAATTTCTCTGAGGCATACTCTGCCCCTACCTTGTCACTTCATCAAAGGACAATAGATTTAAAGGAAGGTTATTCATTAAGACAAGCATCATGAATGTATGAACACAAGGGAACTATGAAGGGTCATTGTACATGGCAATGTGCAAATGAAAATGACATATTAGAAATGAGTAGTGATCAGTTGTTAAGTACAATGAGTGTATGATTATAAAGTTCTTGACAATCAAATTCACTCACCACAGTCAATGTCCTATGACTGTCAAGTCTATGTCAGTCAGTGCCTAAAGACTCCAAGAGCTATGGTTGTGTATGTAGCAATAGGTCCTTATGAATGTGGAGTCTTCAAAAAATATAGTAAGTCAATAACAAATATTACAATAGTGATGGAAGAACATCTTGAAAATCCTCCCATTTGTCAATACTTTTAGCAATACATGCAGGGAAATAATCCTCCCATTTCCAACACAAATCATGAAATATATTGTACTTGAGAAAAGGACGAAAGGAGTTGCTGCCCAGTTCCTTTTTTCCATTCCACCTCAGCTGGCCCAACTATTTGCATTCCAAAATGGTTCAAAAAATGTACATCACCTGCTCCATATGAAACACATGGGTAGTAGCCTCTCTGTGGTTGTGTAGTATCATAGGAATTTGGTCCACAAAAAACCTACAAAATCCTCTTAATCTTAGACATAAACTCACATAAAAATCATTAAAAGAGAAATAACTAAATCATATCAGTCATATAGCTAATGAGACCTACTATCACCTTCATGCATGCTAGATAAGGAGGTTGATTGAAGGTCCTACAATGGTGATGTGCCCCTTCCCTAATTTATCATCTCTCGATGAACCTACGTATAAATTTCAAATATATCGCTGAGAGGCTTAACATAAAACGTGTAGCATATAAGAATCCGATAAATCTAGGAGATGGAAAAGAAAGAGAAGATTGACAACCAAAAAATACACTAGTAACCGATGTTTCGCATACCACTAACACTTGCACCAGTAATCGATGTTGTTCTTTTCTTATATAATTTGACAAAATTCAGTATTACCTATAGTCACAATCAGAAAAGGATCAATGATAGTCGTAAATGCGTATGACATCAAACAATAATCGTGAAAAAGCCTTATTGCAAGGTGTTGGTCCAAAAGAGTGATCAATAACATAGCTTTAAAAATTCAATGTGCATACTTACAAATCAATCCAGGGAACCATCTGGGTCTGCTCTAGTCTTTATTGTGTCGAGTATTTCCTCGTGGTCAGACTCACGCACTTTCCACAAGTTCTTGTTTGCAGGTCTACCCTTATATTTGATCAAATGAATGTTGTGGCGACAATAAGGTTCAAATAGTGAAGAATTTTCTGATGCGTGTCGAATTCCTCAAATAACCAAACTACAACATTATTAACTGGATACCTTTGAAGCCATGTTCTAGTAACAACCACCGAACCTGTAGGATATTCTATGTTTTCTCCGTCTATAACTGGGGACTCCAATTTCTTTTTGGCCTCGATACAATGGCACGGGTAATAATCTGTACCCTCTTCATTGTCTTCATCTGCAATTACCGCATAAACGTTCCCTGCATTGATATGTTCATCTTGTTAGATTTATTTACTGAGAAACGTAATAAAACTTGTAAGTAAGATATATTACCAGGTTCTAGTAGGTCTGATACATGATCAAAGTCAATGGATGATTGCATCTCCGTGATTTGTAGAGTCGTTGGGAGCTTATAAGTGTCAAGTGGGGTTAGACTTCTTATAGACCATTCATCAACCCACTCTGTTGACTCGCAATCATTCCATGATTGAAGTGTACATGCATAACAAAAGCATGCCATCTTCCTTGTATGGGTAGTCCATGTACCTAAATTGGAGCTTCTAAAAGAGTGTAGCTCACTCGATCCTGTTAGTGTACAACAATCCTCATATTTTGCAATGTTAGTATCATCTACTAAATGAAAAAATCTATGAAGTAAAGAATTGCCTTCACTACCTGGACCCATTGAACCATTGCACCACTTGACAACTAATCTTGCATCTGTCAACTTTACACTATTTGTGTACTTTAACTCTTCTCGTGCTAGGGATCTTTTGATACATGCACCTGCTCCATCATGCTACCCCTTTCCATGCCCGGCCTCTAAGAAGTTCCACATATGTTGAACACCACTAATCCTATGCATCCTACTCAACCAGTAAAACATTTTAGAGTTCTTGAATTGTGATGTACAATTATCTGACCATATGATATGTTGACTAAATGGTATGCCCCTGCTAGCCAGATTGCCATAGAACATATGAAAGAAACCTTGAACAAACTCTACAGAATGTGTGCGATCATCACTGATGTAAAAGTCATACTCCCTCAATATTTTCCTATTTTCCTCTATACTATCATTTGCATGAATGAATGCTATATGTACAAATATAGAAACCTGCACAGAGTTGTTGTACTATGATTGCACCTCATTCTATGGTTGTAGTGTGTAGTTCTCAGTGAAGTCGACAACTAAAATGATATGACGAAGTGGAAATGTGTCCTTGCATAACTTGAACTATGAGTCCAACCATTGTGCTCTGTGTGTATGCATTGCATAATCATAAACCACCCGATCACAAAAAACACCCATAAACTGATACACTGGAATCTTATCACTAACCAATTCACACTTCTTTGCTTCTTTCCCATCTTTTAGACTATATGCCATTGTCGTATATTTGCCAAATTCCACAATTTTGTCTCCAATTGTGTGTGTATTAGCCATGTGTTGGAAAATTGGAAAATGTTGCATGCCACCACAATGATCACATGTGCCATCCAAACATGATTTTTTGTAAAAAATTTGACCATCCTCTCTTTCACATAAAATGGAAGACAACAATTTCCTTGACGATTTAGGTGGAGGCATTATGTTACATTCTTGCAAAACATTGTCAGTATGCATATCTACACATATACGTTGATAAACATCATAATGGTTAGAAAAATCAATATGAACCCTACAACAACAAGTAGTGTGTGTGTGATTTATTTTGACATAAAAATACTTTAGCATTTCAAAATACCTTTGACATATTTTAATTTCAGGAAACTTCTGTACAAAATCAGCAAAAAATTGGGTTTGAGTGGTATCCAAATAATGTATTGGATGTGGCTCATGGTTTATACTACCAATTATCCTTCTTACAACATCTATTTGATTAGGAAAGGTCCCTGTGTTATCCTTACAATAATTCACAATTAAAGATCTCAAGCCTTGAGCAATTCTTGTGTCTTTTCGTGGCACTCTAACCGAAAATGCCCATAACTCATTGCTATTTGGATCCTCCACTCTTTCACACCTTTCTTTGGCTCTCATTAGAGATGATCTACTAATTTTCAAAGACCTACCTACCTTTGTAAGGTTCACCTTTTTCCTTGTTTGACTGCTTAACAGTGTTGTTGTCATCACACATCATGTGGCACAACTATCCTTCATGCATGAGGTGGAACCCATGCTCTCATATGCACTCATCAAGTTCCTTACAATGAAATTTTCACTTGAGTCATTCAAAACTCTTAGCCCAAGAGCCTTTATGGTGGGCTTAAATTTGAGTTGCCTCATCATTTCAACAAATAGTTGGCATCTTCCACCCTCACTTAGCTTCGCAAAAAACAAACTCCATATCCTTTATGCATATCTTTAACATGTACGTTTTGGAATCTTATTAGGCATCCATTTCAAAAAATTGGAATCAATATCAATCAAAAATGTAGGTTTTCTATGCAAAACTCTAGGAGTTCTCAAATGTAAATTTGTGTCAATATTGGGAAGGTTAACAACATCGGGGATAGATCGTGTACCTTCAATTGGAGGTGCAGTTGATGACATAACTTGAGATTGACATGTAAACAATGTTGTACCTCCAAATTGAGATGTTGTTTGTGAAGTTCCTTCAAATAGAGATGTGTTTGCTGATGTACTTTCAAAATGCAATTTTTTTGATGGTGTGTCTTCAATTGAAGATGTGATTTCCAATGTACCTAGAAAACCACATGTTGTTGTCAATGTGTCTTCAACTGGAGATGTGCATTGAGCTTCACCTATGGTTGATGATGTGCCCCCAACTTTTGTATTCATTCCTGTCCTTCCACAAACTTTCCTCATATGTGTCCTTGTTTTTCCAATTTGACATCTCTCTTAGATTGCACATAAGTTTGTGGTTGTATGGGCTGTAATTCCTTTGCTTCACAAGCTACATTTTTTGATTCTCTCCTCCTTGCATTTTTAACTACACACTCTTCTAGTGTTAGAGGTTTTGGTTGTTTCCTCGGCATGACCTTGAATGCCACATGTCCACAAACACACATAGAACAAAAGTAAGTAATGCATTTTACAAAAAAAATGATGCAAAGAGGGGTGGAAACCATTCAATACAACAAATTAATGAGAATCACAAACCTAGGGTATAAATTTCTGCCACCTAAATGAAAACTAGAGACTCTTGTGTTTATTTTTCTCAAAACCAAATTTTTGATTGTCAACAAATTTATAAAGAATATGGATTCAAAGAAGGGTCTGTGATGCTATATCTTATCATTATTCACTATTTCTTTGGCAATGAGGTTTTCCAAATTAGATGAAAATAATTTTTTTCCAAATTAGTTGGAAAAAGAATGAAATACAGTGAATTCCACTAGCCATGCTAGAAATGGACTACTATAAGCAATGCAAATAGAATTCATAAGTCAATTTATGTTAAGTAAATTTCATGTTTTTTATTTTTTTTGTTCTTCAAACTCATAAAAATTGAACTTTTTTATGCAAATCCCATCTAATTCAATGTTGAATTCTAAGTCCAATTGTTATGATTAATAAAATCATTAAGGAAATTTAGTTTATATTGTCAAAAACAAACAAATACACTAAAGACAAATATTTCAATTTACCAAAATGAATATATTATCTCAGATAATGTAAAATGATGTAGAAACTTCAAAATATCTTCTTCTACGTTGTCTACCATGCAGATTGGTGGTAAAAAGGTGATGGATCAAGCATAGATTGGTACAATATGAAGTGAACTGCAGAAAAAAAGGTGTTTCTGACTCAGATAAAGTGTTGAACTAGACAAACACAGGAGAATGTGGGCCTAAATCACAGGGTCAACCCTTATTTTTACCGTTTCAAGGTAAAACCCATTTGGCGCTCACCAAATATGTTCCTCTGAAAAGGAGAGACTTCAGAGAGAGGGATTCAAAGTGGGAGAGAGGGGGTGGGAAGGAGAGACCTAAGAAAGTAGGGTGGGAGGTAAGTGAGACCTGACAGAGAGGGATTGTGACATAAGTGAGGCTTAATCCCTCAACCCTTAAACCCTAATCCATAGAGACAAAGAGAGGGAGGGAGAGAGTGGGAGCGAGACACCCAAGAGAGAAGGAGAGGGAGACAAAGTGGGAGAGAGGGGGTGGGAAAGAGATACCTAAGAAAGTAGGAGAGAGAGGGAGTGAGAGATAGAGGGATGGGAGAGATACAAGGAGTGAGAGAGAGAGAGAGACTTGAGAGATAGAGAGGGGGTGGGAGGGAGAGAGTACTCAGGGGAGAGGGAGTACTCAAGATAGAGGGATTCGAGAGAGATGGAGGGGGTGGGGGGATATACATGAGATAGAGGGAGAGAGAGAGTGAGAGGGAGATGGGAGAGAGATAGATGGATTGAGTGAGTGAGAGAGAGACCTAAGAGAGGGAGAGGGGGTGGTATGGAGAGACTTGAAAGAGAGAGAGATAGAGGGAGGGAGGGTTAAGGGTAGAGGGTAGAGGGTTTAATGGTTTAGGGTTTAAGGGTTTAAGGGTTAAGGGTTTAGGGTTTAGGGTAGAGGGGAGAGAGATGGAGTGAGTGAGTGTGTGAGAATGATAGACCTAAGATAGAGAGAGGGAGTGAGTGAGTGAGAGACCTAATATTCCTTCTCTAGTTCTCTCTATTGGGGTGAGGGTTGAGTGTTTAAGGGTTTAAGGGTTGAGGGATTAGGGTAGAGAGGGAAGGAAGGATGGAGGGAGAGATGGAGGGAGAGATGGAGGGAGAAGTGAGATAGAAAGGAGAGAATAGGAGAAATGGATAAAGATAGATGATGGTTGAGGATCTAATGTATAGGATAGAGGGTTGAAAATTTAGGGTATAGGATTGATGGTTTAGGGTATTGGGTTGAGGGTAGAGGGTAGAGGGTAGAGGGTTTAAGAGTTTAGGGTTAAGGGTTAAGGGTAGAGGGTTTAGGGTATGTGGTTGAAGGATTAGAATTGAGGGTCTAATGTATAAGGTAGAGGGCATAAGGGTTCAGCGTTCAAGGTTTAAGGGTTGAGGATTAAGGGATTAAGGGTTAAGGGTTTGAGGATTGAGGGTTAAGGGTTTAATGGTTTAGGGTTTCAGGGTTGAGGGTCAAGATTTTAAGGATGAGGGTAGATAGTTGAGGGTATAGGGTTGATGGATTAGGGTTCAAGGTCCAACATATATGGTACAAGGAATAGGGGTTGAGGTTTTAGGGTTAAGGGTTTAGGATTGAAGGTAGAGGATTGAGGGATGAGGGTTTAAGGGTTGAGGGTTTAGGGATTAGGGTAGAGAGTTTAATTGGGTTTAAGGGTTTAAGGGTTGATGGATTAGGGTTGAGGGTATTGGGTTGAGGGTAGAGGGTAGAGGGTTTAGAGGTTTAGGATTTAAGGGTTGAGGGTTGAAGGTTTAGGATATAGGGTTGAGTGTTCAAGGTTTTAAGGGTTGATGGATTAGGGAAGACAAGGTGGGATGGAGGGAGGGAGAGATGGAGGGAGAGTCTTGAGAGAGAGAGGGATGAAGTAGCAGAGAGATAGAGGTTAGACGATTAAGGGTAGAGGGTAGAGGGTTTAAGGGTTTAGGGTTTAAGGATTAAGGTTTTAGGGTTTAGGGGAGAGGGGAGAGAGATAGAGGGAGTGAGTGAGTGAGTGAGAGAGAGAGACCTGAGAGAGGGAGAGGGGGTAGGAGGGAGAGGGAGTGGGAGAGAGATAGAGGGTAGAGGGTAGAGGGTTTTAAGTATTTAGGGTTTAGGGTTAAGGGTAGAGAGAGAGAGAGAAGGAAAGGAGGGAGGGAGAAATAGGTATAGAGGGAAAAATAGGTAGACCCTTAAACCCTAATCCCTCAATCCCCATACCCTCTTAATTCCCTCAACCCTCAACCCTTAAACTCTAATCCCTCAACCCGCATACTCTCTTAATCCCTCAACCCTCAACCCTTCAACACTAATCCCTCGACCCCCATACTGATGAGACGAATATGAATTAGATTGAATACAAATAGAAATAGAGGGAGAGAGAAATAGGTATAGAGGGACAAATAGGTAGACCCTTAAACCCTAATCCCTCAACCCCCATACCCTCTTAATCCCTTAACCCTCAACCCTCAACCCTTAAACCCTAATCCCTCAACCCCCATACCCTCTTAATCCCTCAACCCTTAAACCATAATCCCTCGACCCCCATACTGATGATATGAATATGAATTAGATTGAATACAATGATTTCCTAAAGGTTTTCAATGACAGTGCATATTGCAGGGTAGGTGGAATGGATAGTTTCAAAAGAAATCTGATAGCTCTTTTCAGAACAAAGTTTATGACAGAGGAAAGTGCAAGTTTTTCTTTTTGAGGTGGCCTGGGGCCATCCCTAATGGTTTAATTTTTTAAACCAAAGTAGGTACAGAGGATTAAGGTTTCCCATTGCATGGACAATTCTTAGCAATGCCTCTTTAAAAAATTATCTTCCATGCATAGTAGTTTATGGTTTTCCACATCTCCATTTGCTCCATTTTCATATTATTCATCTATTCATTCCCTCCATCTATCATCGCCTTCATTTTTCATGGCTTTTCTTGGTCTACTCTACCAAAGATACTCGAAATTCTTGTAGCGGTTTGCAAAATCACTCATCACCAACAGGAGCCACTGTTAGAACCCAAAATTTCCATCAAAACCTTAAGGTATTTTATTTGTTCATGCCTTATATTTTCACTATCTTTCCCATAAAATTCATTATCCACCCTCACACATTCCCCCCATTTAATTCCATCTAGACCTATCATTTTCCTATCTTTCCATATTAATATAATTTTTCCCCTTTCCAAAAAATGCTCATATACTTTATATCACTATCACTCCCTTAAAAAATCACTTTATATATATTATTTACCGCCCAACCTCAACCTCATAGATGGGGGCCCATGGTATGGCGCTAATTATTTGGGGGAGTCACATTAACCCTTATCACTATATCGCGGTGGGACATCATACTGTTTGTGGTAGCACGGTGGTTGGGTAGCAGCTAACGGAGCAGGCATGAGATGTTTACCACGCCACCGCACGTGGTTAAACCACAGACCATGGTGACCACGGTAAATAGGTAGCAGTTGGAAAAGGGTGATAGTGGACGGTTAGTGGGTGGTCGGTGAATGCAGCCAACAGTTTGCAGAGTGGCTACCATGGTACCACTGGCAATCAGGCCGGTGCCCACGGTAGTGCGGTGGCGGTGAGAAAATTGTAGCAGCGTCAGTCAAAGTGGTTACCGCGGTACCGCGTGTGGTTAAACCATAGATTGCGGTGACCACGGTAACGGTAGCGGTTGAGGAAGGAAGTCAATGGAGGACAGCAAGGAGTGGTTAATGGTTGGCACTAGCAATTAAGGGTGGCTACCGTGATACCATTAGCAATCATGCCAGTGACCGTGGTAGCGCAGTAAAGGATCATTGAGGCAATAAACATGGGGAGTAAAAAGGGCACCGTGATACTGCATGAAGAAAAGTCAAGCTCGTGGTAGAGCAGTAACAATAAAGATAATAATAAAGAAAATATATACCCGCGGTATAGCGGTGGTTGTTTGATGACCACCAAGCTAACCCTCTACCGCACAACCGCGGACTGTTTGAAGGATATTCATGATAAAGTTCTAGGGAGAAAAATCTAAAGGTTTTAGGGCAGCAATATAGGATATAAGTCATTATTTAGCATTTTTGAATGACAGTAAAGGAAAGTATAGGGTATAAATGAATAAAAAAATAATATTTTGATGAAAAATATTAAATTTAAATGGGAAAACCTTAGGGTTTTTTAATGAATTTTTTGAACTAGAGAGAGAGATAGAGGGAGGGAGGGTTAAGGGTATATGGTAGACGGTTTAGGGTTTACGGGTTAAGGGTTAAGGGTAGAGGGTAAAAGGGTTTAATGGTTTAGGTTTTAAGGGTTAAGGATAAAGGATTAATGGTTGAGGGGAGAGATATAGATGGAGTGAGTGAGTGAGAGAGAGACCTAAGAGAGGGAGACGGGATAGGAGGGAGAGTCTTGAGAGAGAGAGAGAGTGAGCAGGAGAGAGATAGAGGGTAGAGAGTTTAAGGGTTTAAGGGTTAAGGCTAGAGCAGAGAGATATAGGAGTGAGTGAGTGAGTGAGTGAGTTAGAGAGAGAGACTTGTGATAGAGAGATCAGGTAGGAGGGAGAGACATGAGATAGAGAGAGAGAAAGAGGGTAGAGGGTAGAGGGTTTATGGTAGAGGCTTTTAAGGGTTAGGTGTAGAGGGGAGAGAACTAGAGAGGGTTAAGGGTAGAGGGGAGGGTAGAGGGTTCTCTCTCTCTCTCTCTCAGTCACTCCCTCTATCTCTATCCCCTCTACCCTTAACCCTTAAAAATTGAACCCTCTACTCTCTACCCTTAACCATCCCACCCTCTTTCTCTCTCCCAAGTCTGTCTCTCCTACTGCCTCTCCCCTCTCTTGGGTCTCTCTCTCCCACACTCACTCACTCCCTCTATATTTCTCACCTCTACCCTTAACCCTTAAAACCTAAACCATGAAACCCTTTTACCCTCTACCCTCTACCCTTAACCATGCCTCCCTCTATCTCTCTCCCACTCCCTCCCTCTCTCTCTCAAGTATCTCCCTCCTAACCCCTCTCCCTCTTTCAGGTAGAGGGTAGAGGGGAGAAACAAAGGAAGTGACTAAGAGAGAGATAATTGAGAGAGGGAGAGGGGGCAGGAGGGAGAGGGTTGAGAGAGAGAGAGATGGAGGGAGTGGGAGAGAGATAGAGGGAGGGAGGGTAGAATTTTTAAGGGTTTAGGGTTTAGGGTAGAGGGGAGAGAGAGAGAGACCTAAGAGAGGGATAGGGGGTAGGAGGGAGAGTCTTGAGAGATAGATGGATGGAGGGAGTGGGAGAGAGATAGAGGGTAGAGCGTATATGATTTATGGGTATAGGGCTAAGGGTAGATGGAAGAGACATAGGAGTGATTGAGTGAGAGAGAGAGACTTGAGAGAGGGAGAGGGTGTAGGAAGGATATGGTTGAGAGAGAGAGAGGGTAGAGGGTTTAAGGGTTAAGAGTTTAGGTTTTAGGGTTAAGGGTAGAGGGGGGAGAGATAGAGGGAGTGACTGAGAAAGAGAGACTTGAGAGAGGGAGATGGGGTAGGAGGGAGAAACTTGAGAGAGAGAGGTTAAGGGTTTAGGGTTAAGGGTTAAGGATATACGGGGAGAGATAGAGGGATTTAGTGAGAGAGAGAGAGAGGGAGGGAGTTAGAGAGAGATAGAGGGTATAGGGTTAAGGGTAGAGGGTAGAGGGTTAAAGGTATAGGGGAGAGATATAGGAGTGAGTGAGTGAGTGAGTGATTGAGATACTTGAGAGAGGGATAGGGGGTAGGAGGGAGAGACTTGAGAGAGAGATAGGAAGGGATGGAGGGAGGGAGTGAGAGAGAGATAAAGGGTAGAGGGTTTATATTTTAAGGGTTAAGGGTTTAGGGTAATGGGTAGAGGGGAGAGAGATAAATGGAGTGAGTGAGAGAGAGAGAGAGACTTGAGAGAGGGAGAGAGTGTAGGAGAGAGAGAGAGAGGGAGGGAGAGTGAGAGAGGGGGAGTGGGAGAGAGAGAGGGATTGTTTGTGTGTGTGTGAGAGAGAGAGAGAGGGTGGGTGGAGATACCCAAGAGATAGTGAGAGAGAGAGGGGGAGAGTGTAGGAGAGAGAGAGAGAGAGAGAGTGGGAGAGAGTGAGAGAGAGAGGAAGTGGGAGAGAGAGAGGGAGTGTTTGTGTGTGTGTGTGTGAGAGAGAGAGGGTGGGTGGAGATACCCAAGAGATAGTGAGAGAGAGAGGGAGAGAGATAGAGTGAGTGAGAGAGGGAATGGGAGAGAGATAGAGGGAGTGAGTGACATACCTAAGAGAGGGATTAGGGTAGATATTTTAATTGGGTTTAAGGGTTTAAGTGTTGAGGGATTAGGGTTGAGGTTATTGGGTAGAGGGTAGAGGGTAGAAGGTAGAATGGTTTAGGATTTAAGGTTTGAGGTTATTGGGTAGAGGGTAGAGGGTAGAAGGTAGAATGGTTTAGGATTTAAGGGTTGAGGGTTGAGGGTTTAGGGTATAGGGTTGAGCGTTCAAGGTTTTAAGGGTTGAGGGTATAGGTTTGAGGGATTAGGGAAGAGAAGGTGGGATGTATGGATGGAGAGATGGAGGGAGGGACAAAGATAGATGAGAGTTGAGGATACAATGTATTGGTTAGATGGTTGAGAATTGAAGGTATAGGGTTGAGGACCTATAGGGTTGATGGTTTAGGGTATTGGGTTGAGGGAATAGGGTTTAAGGGATATGGGAGAGAGATAGATGGATTGAGTGAGTGAGAGAGAGAGAGACCTGAGAGAGGGAGAGGGTGTAGGATGGAGAGACTTGAAAGAGAGAGAGAGGGAGGGTTAAGGGTAGAGGGTAGAGGTTTTAATAGTTTAGGGTTTAAGGGTTAAGGTTTTAGGGTTTAGGGTAGAGGGAAGAGAGATAGAGGAAGTTTGTGAGAAAGAGATACCTGAGAGAGGGAGAGGGGGAGATTGGGTAGGAGGGAGAGTCTTGAGAGAGAGAG
>CM021100.1:825779255-826025894 GCA_007115665.2 Sequoiadendron giganteum | reverse complement strand
GGCAAGAGAGGAGGGAGACAAACAGCAGAGAATGGAGAAGAGAGGGAAGAAGAGGTAGGAGGAGAGATAGGGTGAGATAGAGAGAGAGGAGGAGGGAGGGATATTTAAGGAGAGAGAGGCAGATAGAGAGAAAGAAGGAAAGAGGGAAGTGGGAGAGAGAGAGGTGATAGAGAGAAGTAGAGGCGTAATGAGGAAGGTAGATAGATTGAGAGAGGGAAAGAGAGGGAGAGAAAATGAGGTATATAGGGGTAGGCTAGACAGAGAGATGTAGAGTGAATTTTGGTGGAAGAGAGAGAGGAGGGAGGGATAGGTAAAGATGGATAGTTGAGATAGATAGAAGGAGAGAGATATAGGTAGAGAGAGGCAAAGAGATATAGAAAGAGGGGGAGGGAGAGAGGAGAGATAGAAAGAGGGGGAGGGAGGGAGAGATAGAGAGAGTAGAGAGGGAGGAGAGAGATAGAGAGAGGTGATAGAGAGAGAATTAGAGAGGGAAAGAAGGTGGAGATATTGAGAGAGAGGAGACAAGGAGGGAGAGAGAAATAGGTATAGAGGGACAACTAGGTAGAGAGAATTAGATATGAAAGGAGAGATAGGGAGAGGTAGGGATGAAGAGAGAGGTGAGACAAAAATAGAGGGAAGGAGAGAGGGAGGAAGAGGTAGGGATGGAGAGGCAGAGGTGAGAGACATAAGAGAGAGGAGGGGTGAGATAGAGAGAAAGAGAGTAGAGAGGGAAGGGGAAAGAAAGAAGTGAGATAGAAATGTGTGATGGAGCTTAAAATTAGAGAGATAAGGAGGAAGGTGGAGAGATTGAGATGGAAGGATGGGGTAGAGAGAGATGTATAGAGGGATAGGTTAGATAGAGAGAAGTAAAGAGAAAAGGTGGGTGAAAGGAAGAGAGGGGGAGAAAGAGAGGGGAGATAAAGAGAAGTAGAAAGGGAAGGAAAGAGAGAGGGAGATAGAGAAAATTATAGAGGGAGGGAGGGAAGGAGAGAGAAGTGAGATAGAGAGAACTAGAGAGGGAAGGAGAGAGAGAGTGACAAGATAGAGAGTAGAGAGGGGAGGAGAGAGTGAGGGAAGCAAAGAGAGAGAGAAAGAGAGGAGAGGGAGGGAGGGAGGGATAGGTAGGTGTAGAGAGTAGAGAGAGATATATAGAGATTAAAGGAGAGGGATGAGAGATAGAAAAATGTAGAGAGGGAAGGAGGGAGGGAGATAGATATTGGAGAGGGAAGGAGAGAGAGATGGACATGTAGAGACATAGTTCTTGAGCTCAAGGAAGATATTGTTAGATAAAGGGATGGAGATAGTGAGAGAGAGAGAGAGGTCTAGAGAATAAGAGATGAAAATGAGTGAAATAGATGAAATTTGACCTCCTGAGTACTAAAATTTGACCTCTTGATTACTGAAATTTGACATGCTGATTACTGAAATTTGACTAAGTCTGAAATTTTTAAGATCTTCCAAAAACTAGAATTTTCATTATGACTCTTAGATATCTGAAACCACTCTCAAACATCTTGCCTATATATACATGAAATATAACTTAAATTATAAGAAATTAAATGTCCATATGTAAATGTAAACTTATACTTAAATGTTTATTTCATGTATATAATTTCCCTGATAGAGAAAGAGAAAATCTAGTTTTGTGCAAAGCAAGCCATTTGGCGCTCACCAAATGACTCATCACATTTTGCGCATGCCAAATTTGGTGCATGCCAAATGTGATGAGTCATTTGGAACTCGCCAAAAGGCCTGCTTTAGACGTGTTAATTAATAAGATTTGCTAAATTTTCTCATATTTTTGACTGTGCTCCCCATCTCATTTGCACATCTTTCAATGCAAGTTTATAAAAAACCGTGATAGCGTTAACCTCTATCTCAGCTATCTAAATATATAATTATTTTTTCATTTTGATTTATTTAAGGTTTGATCCATGGTAAATGCCTTCATTTTTGGTCAAAAACCAACATGTGCTAGGTTTAGGATAGATTTTTACACGTTCATCGGAATGTGAAACAAATTACATTTTTTGAAACTAGACTCCATTCTACACATTATGAAAAAAAAATCAATTTTCAATTAGTTTTCAAAACATTTGGGGGGAACCACGCTCAAATTTCAACTTTTTAGGATGTGTCCACTTTGAAAATTCATAAAATATTATATATTCATTAAAAAAATTATCCGAAAGGAGGATAAACTACATGGTGTTAGATAATTTCTCACCGTTGGGATTTTTGAAATTCTAAAAAAAAATAACCAAAAAGGGGGGAGACCTCAAGCACTATGCTATTTTTTTTGATAAAAACAGGACCTACTTTGGGCCCCCCCCTTTTTGAGACCCTTAATCTTCATTAATTTCAAAAAACAATAGTAGCTTAGAAACTAGATTCAGAGCACTTCAACTTTTTTTCTTGCCACATCTTGAAAATTTGAGGGTAACTATCTTCATTTTCTCGTGCAAATCAGATTTTCCTAATTTCAGAAAAAAAAGTGGCATCTTAAGAGCCAAAATTGTTTCATAGATTGGTGCACTTACCCTAGAGCACTCAATCTCAGAATTAGTAAATGGTTATGTTCATAATTCAAAACAAGTTGATTCTCTCTTTTCTGACTCGGACTCAAGAATAATGTTATCTTGGCCACTTTTGTTGTTACCTTTTAAAGGGAGCCTACATCAACCCCATATAAAACTAGATAGAACTTCTAGTACTTGGAAGCCCCCACCAAAATGAATGTTCAAGTTGAATATAGATGGGGCGTCAAGGGGGAATCTAGGCTCTTCTGATGCTAGGGTGATTATAAGGGACTACAAAGGGTTAGTGATTTGCACTAAGTCCTTCAAGTTGAAATTTGGTTCTAACAATCCTACTGAGGCACAAGTGCTTTTGCTAGGATTAAATTTGGTGCACACATTCAAGCTACCTATGATCCAAATTGAAGGGGATTCCTCGATCTTGTTAAATTCCTATCGAGATTGTAAGATTGATAATTGGAAGTTAAAATATACTATGAAATAGATATGGACAATGCTTGATAAGCTATGCCACTTCTAAATTTTTTACACTTATAGAGAGGTTAATATGGTGGCTAATTTTTTGGCTAATGCAGGGTGTGATCAAGTAGGGGAGGAAGTTACACATATAGCAGAGATGGGTAAATTGCATCCTATCTTAGAAAAGCTAATATTAAATGAGGAGACTTAAATAAAGATCTATGGTCAAAATTAAGTATTTGTGGCCACATATTTTTTGGTCATCTCACTCTTGATGATGGAAGAGTTGTGTTTGGGGTGCGTTCATGAAAGAGTCAAGTTTGGGATTCTTTCATCTCAACAAAATATGCATGGAGTTATCCTGATGTGCATTGCAAAGCAATTGCCAAGTGTCAAGAAACAGTTTAGTTGTGAGGACTCATGCCAGACAGATGTGTTTCTTCAATCCATTATAGCTATGTATGGTAATAATGTAAAAACACATGGCATAGTGTGTGGAAATATTTTTAAAATATGTTGAAAATCAAAATGCATGTGTCAAATATAGGGAAGGTATGTTTGTCATCAATCTGGTATGTAAGATAACAACCTGCATCATATATTCTTAATCTAAGGGAGGATTTGGTACATTAAGGTACTATCTATAGTAATGTCTAGTTCATGTGAAACTTATCCAGTATGATGCACAACTTTAGTTGCCTCGAAAGGAGATGGGTGAAATGTGTGTCATCAAGGGCCATATCTAAGGCATATAAATTTTTCCTATGTGTATGATTCATGGAAAATTAAACTCATGATGCTACCCGGTAATTGTTTCATCTAACTTTGTGTGTCATGTGCAGGTACAAGTGTTCAAAAAGTATGAGTTCATATATAATTCATAATCGTGTGAACTAGGTGTTTTAATAAATCATGATATGTACAATGTTCCTCAAATTTTTTTCTAAAATTTGTTGCAGTCTAGACTAAATTTAGTGCCTGTTGCCTAAATTGTTTCTTGTGCATCATTTTGCCTTGTTGTATAGCTAAATGTGGCTATCTGAGTGAATTTTATTAATGTAATGATTTCAAACTTTTCAATTCTTGTCATATAATAATATTTTGTTATAGATTACATTTTGTACAGGTCATGAAAAGTGCTTCTTAAAAGGCATTTCAGCTTGCCCATGCGAAATAAATATGATGACATTTTGTGTAAGACCACACAAACAAATTTGATGCTTGTGCGAAGGAACTGGTGATCAATGTGTATGTTTCTCCAAGATAGCTCAAGCAATGGGAAGCTTATGGTTCCAACTCTCACCTGTGGAGTGTGTAGGAGGAGGCAAATGGAGTTTTACCCATGGAATTATAGAGCTTCCATTCTAGTCAATGTTGGGATATGTCAATTTTAGAAGAAATAGGTGATACAAAACTTCAACCAGTTTTCAAAGGGCATTGTGCAACTTTCATTAAGCATATAAAAAGGGTCATTGGTGATGAAATTCTTGAGCCAAAGGTAAAAATGTTAATATATCCATCTCAATTCCTTTCAATATTCATCTTCAATTTGTTGGACTTATTATAAGATGCCAAGCTTGTAGAATCTTTTACTAACAAAGTAGTTAATGAAGAGTTTCTGCAAAATGGGGTCCTCACTAAACAAGGAAAAATTTAGTGGTGAATCTTTGCCAATTGGTGAATAAGTGAAATTGGGACCTCTAAAAATTGTGAATAGTACAAGCTAAAAGGAGACTGAATCACCAAGTTTTTACAAAAAGATAATTTTGTTTTGATTAATTTGCCTATGCATTATTTTTTCAAAATAATAAATCGAATTGATTTTCCATGTAAATGGTGCATCATTGGAACTAGTTTTCTAGTAGTTTATACTGTAATTAAAAATATTAATTATATTCACCAGTAATATTATATTTCTACCATTAATTTTGGGGCAATATCACCACTAATAATAAATTGCCATTTAATTTTAGGGATATTCTAGCCTTGAATAGGGCTTTTATTTATTACCATCAATTAGATTTTTAATCAGATGGATGTAGGTTGATTCCTCGACCTATATGCACATGACATTTAAAAGGCTTATTGGGGCCCAAAATAAATTTTGGGCCAAATGATTAAATCTAATCATGTGGCCCAAAACAAATTTTGTGTCTCAACAAGCCTTTTAAAAGGCACGTGCATATAGGTCGCGAAATCAATCTAAAACCATTTGATTAAAAATTTAATCAATAGTAATAATTTTACTTTTCATTTAGTCTTTTTTAAAGTGAGATTTTTAAAAAACACTTAATCTGTGTTTGCTCCAATGCATTTTCAATAGTGAATTTATGCTTGGTGGCGAGGGGCTCTATCCCTTGACCTCGCCTGTATCACAACAGGAGCAAATTCGGGCAATTATCCTCGGACCCTATGAGGGGGCATTACCCCCTCAATCACCACAAGGGGACTATGCCCCCTTGACCCCCATAAGGGGCACTTTCGCTTGACCCCGCTAGTGGCTACTGCCCCCAAGCTCCTACTTCAATATTACAAAAAACAAAAAAAAAATGGGGGAACTACGTCGACCAACTATGCAAATTTTAAAAGAGATATTTTCCATTGTAATAATTATTTTTAGTGATTATTCACTAGGATTCCCTACTGTGATTATTATTTTTACCAATTATTCATTAAGATTCGCCAAGCTTTTACAAATTCTTTAATAATGTGCATAGATTCACAAGGAAAATTAATATTTTTTCCAAAAAAAAGAAAGATTTGCTAGGAAAATTATAGCACTTAGCCATGATTCATGAGGATGTTACACCTTCACCGAGGGGGGGTTTCTTAAAGTTATCCCTATCACTAAAGGCTTTCAGAGGTCTAATTTGTGGAAGAGCCATGATTATGTAGGAGGTTTGTTTCCAAGGCACTTTTTGCTTCATCAAACGACATTTCTAAAGTTATTTCTTGCAATAAACAAATATGTGTCATAACAAACTTCTAGTTTTACGTTGAATGCACTTAGAAGGTATGCTACAGAGTTTGATACTGAATTAGCAGAAAAAGTAAAAGTAAGAGTTAAAGCTAGCATGGTTCTTCTAAATCATGTTCATAATACACCTCTATCTCAAGTTCCACATGTAGTAGATGAGAATAACCTCCACCAATCGTTGGAGGCACAAAATATTCAATTGGATGTTGTTGATTAAATTTAGCCAGGCAGAGTATTAATTGACATAGGGCTTAATCTTAATGACGTACGTGTTTTTCCTCTTTTTGAAGAAAATGTGGTGGAAGAACAAGGTGAAAATGATCACCCAGTGTTGATGGAGGAGTAACTTGTTTGTTGGTGGTCATTTTTTTGTTTCCAATGTTAGAATTTCATAGCTCCTGTGAAGTATTTTTTGATAAAGTTGTAATGTGACTGACGATAGATAATTTTTGTTGATGTAAAAGCCTCTGAATCTAATTCTATTCAATGTATTGTAATGAGATGGGCTTGTAGTGGGTTTGTAATAGGGAGGTTGAAAAATGAAGGCTGTTCTAAGTCAAATATGAAACTCCTATTGTAAACAGTCTATAAGTCAGATACAAAACTCCTATTGTAAATAGTCTGTTATACCAATATATAGGCCATACCATGCCCAAAGAATATCTAAAGGAATGATTATTCAACCTCAGAAACACAACACATAGATGATTTGAGCTTGCAATCCTGTTGGGTAAGTTGTTCTTGCTAAAGTCTAGGAACTCTAGTTGTTTACAATTGAGAATCCCTCATGGTAATTGCAGAGAAGACGAAAGATAAGCTCTAATTTAATCAGAAATGTTTCCATCAAAATATCCTCGGAGTTAGGGTTTGATGTTTACATGCATAAAGTTTAGTTTAGTTCAGTTTAGATCAGTTCAGTTCAGTTATGGTTCAGTTATCTTTAGTTAGTTTTAGTTGAATGCTAATTGAATTTAGTTAACTTGGAGTGCATGGATAATGAATTGAGTTGCATGACAGATAGCATGGACTACCTTCAGTTAATCGGGGATGACCATGCTTGCATGAATGGTGTTGAGTAATGTTTTAGTTAACAAGAAATGACTTGGACCCAACGTGGGTGCCCAAGTTGGCTTCTTGGAATCAACTCCTTTGCATGTTGAGATATTTCAGAAGGCTGAGTTAAGTGGGCCCTCTTTTGCTAACCTACTTTGAGGATGAATCCTTGAAGATATTTACAAAATAAAGGTTGAGTTGGCACTTCAGTTTGGGATGCCCAAATGCAAGAAGATGAGGATTTGACATTGTTCTTCACGACATAAATTTACTTGCAAGAGATAGGCGTACCATTTAGGGATAGGGATTGAGCATTATAATTGTAACTCAATTGGAGTTTACAAAGTTGATCAAATCCTATTTATCTCAAGCAAGTTGAAGAGAGTTATTATCAGTTTATTGTAGGTTGTGAAGAATTTTTGGTGAAGGCAAAAGAGGAATTCTCAAGCAAGAATTGGAGCTATTGTAATTTACTTCAAAGATTGAATAATAGATTAATTCTTGGTGGAGTTTTTTTCCCGAAAGGGTTTCTCCATGATATATGCTTGTGTAATCTTTCAAATATTATGTCTACTTCTTCTATGAACTTATGTCTACATTCTACAAATAGTAAAATGGATTAATCGGATAATCACCCACAAAGAATTTGTAACAAAGGAAAATCATATTTAGAACAACAATATTAAAGTTTTACAAAGTATTAAGCTAAGAAAACTTATCAATTTTCAACAATATTAATGTATCTAAATTTTGCAGATGATCTAATGATTCATTCAAATGATGCTCAAATATCTCCAAGCTAAAGTTGATTTGTAATGATACAATTTGATGTAGGCGAGGCAAGAAAATAACGAAGGATGGAAATGGCAATGTAACTTCATCAAAGCTAACATCAAATAGAAGAATAATATCCCCAATGATGTCATTTGAATCTAAAATTTAGGATTCTACAAACAAGGATGTGATGTCTAGTAGATATGTATCCCATTGCAGTGGATAGAGAATGACAATAGTAATAACCTGAGGCAAAGAATCATGAGAACTCATGAATTCTTCAACACTATATTTAGATTTAGTAACATGTGATATGGATGATGAGATTTCAATGCAAGCCATGTTATTACATTGTTCATCCCCAAATGGTGGTGTATCACAAGATGTCTAAGTGGGATTAATTGATGTTTTTGCATGTGTTGGAACTATAGGATCAAGGAAATACCATGTTTAAGAATAATTTTCCTCATTTTCTCAATTCTACTAAATCAACATTTTGTTTGAAGATGAATTGCTTTGAGAGGGGGCTGAATTAGAGTATTATAAAATTTTCACTTGACCTACAACTTACAACTTATACTAAGACCTTGAAAGAATTTAATGTAACCTTATAATTGTAGAGTGAACATGGACAAGCCAATGAATGTTAAAAACAAAAAGACTAATCACAAAAACATTACTTAATAATATCAAAGTATGATATTGATTGTTCAAGTAAACTTGATTGAACAATTCATTTTAATGATTTATTTCCACAAGATTTCATGTGAAACAGAATGAAATATTTAGTCAATTATTAAAGCATTGCATGAAATGTATTGGCAAATGACATAATGAAAAACACAACACTTAAGCACATAGGCTAAAACACAAATTCACCACATAACATATTATTTTCCTAAGTGGAAAAACCCTCTTGGGGTATAAAAAACCCACTCATAAATTAATCTTTTTATTCATTCAAAAGAGCACCAACTTTGTTACAATGGTGGAGCACCAACTCAACACCAAAAATTTTGAAGTTCCAACTTCAATAGGAGCACCAAATCAATTTAACATATCATTGATATAGCATCCTATCAGAGAAAGTCAACAAAGAGAAAGTCAACAAACTCCCCCTTTGTCCTTGATGGCAAAGAAATCCAAAGACTAATCCATCTGAACCAAAACTGCATATTTCTCCCCCTTTTTGTTACAAGGACAAAGGAGAACATGTGAAATGACAAGAAATAAAACTGAAATAGCTATAGATATAGTAATGGAGCGGAAAATAAAAATCAAATGAAGCAGCAACAAGTTGCTCAGAGAGCTAAAAATCTCTCCTTGAATCCATGATAGAGCATTAAGATGCAATTATTGAGAGACAACTCCCAACCGAGAATGAAGTCTTTGAAATACTTCATTAGCCAAAGGGTTTGTAAAAATATCTGCAAATTATGCTTGAGTAGGAACATACTGTACAAAAATTTCATTAGCTAGCACATTTTCATGAAGAAAGTGAAATTTAATAGCAATGTGCTTGGTTCTTGAATGCATAACTGGATTCTTAGACAAATTTATAGCACTAATGTTGTCACAAAACATAGAGACAGGTTTTTCAACAACAATTACCATATCAGAAAGAGTTTGTGCCATCCAAATTAATTGTGTACAACAAGATGTAACAGCAATGTATTCTAATTTTATTGTAGAAAGTGAAACAAAATCTTGTTTCTTGCTATGCCATGCAACCAAACGGTCACCAAGAAGAATACAGCACCACTGGTGCTTTTCCTTTCATCTAAACAATCAACCCAATCTGCATCAATATAGGCCAACAAGGTGAAACCATCATTTCTAGGATGCCAAAGACCATAGTCAAGAGTACCTTGAATATATTTAAAAAATCATTTATAGTTGTAAGATGTGTCTATTTAGGAGCAGATTGGAATCTAGAAACCATATAAACTGCTTGCATTAAATTAGGTCTAGATGCAGTCAAGTATAATAAACTACCTATCATAGACCGATATTCAGATTGATCTACATGAAGAGAAACATCAACTTTGGAAAGTTTACAACCAGTTACCATTAGAGTGCTTACTGTATTATAATCATCCATCTGAATTTTTTTAAGCATTTCCTTTGTATATTTAGTTTGAGATAATAAAATGCCATGTTCAAGTTGAGAAACTTGAAGTCCAAGAAAGAAGGTTAGTTCACCTAACATGGACATCTCAAATTTCAATTCCATAATCTTAGAAAATGCTTTGGATAACGCATCATTATCACATCCAAAGATAATGTCATCAACATAAACATCAACAACCGAAATATCATTACCTTCCATTTTGACATAGAGGTTGTTGTCCACACCACCTCTTGTGAATCCATTAGCTGTTAAATGTGAGTCAAACCTTGAATACCAAGCTCTAAGAGCTTGTTTAAGACCATTCAAGGCCTTTTTCAAGTAGGCATGCCTTGTGCAACAAACCCTTCAAGTTGTTCCATATACACCTCCTCATCAAGATATCCATTCAAAAAAGCAGTTTTGATATCCATTTGATAAACCTTAAAGTTCTTAAAACATGAGTATGCCAAAAATATTCTAATGGATTCAATTCTAGCAATAGGTTCATAAGTTTCACCAAAATCAATACCTTCTTGTGGTGCATAGCCTTTGCACACAAATCATGCCTTGTTCCATACAACTTTTCCACATTCATCAAGTTTATTTTTGAAAACCCATTTTCCACCAATGATATTCTTGTCATCAGGTCTTGGGACTAACTCCCAAGTCTTATTCTTTTCAATCTAGCTGATTTATTCTTGCATTTCTTTCAACCATCATTCATCATCTAATGCTTCACTACATGTATTGGGTTCAAACTTAGTTACTGAACAAAATTGTTCAACAATTCGAGCTTGTCCCTCAAGTTTTGCTCTCCTTCTTGTCAATATACTTGAACTTTTATCCCCAATTATCTGATCTTGAGAATGCTTCTTGATAACAATCCTAGAGGCTATTTGGAGATGTTAATATATTAGAGCTTGAAGCATCCTCCTGTTGTATATTATATGCTTTAGCAGATTTTGGAAAAATGTCAAGACCTACCATAGGTTCCTTTTCAACATCCTGCACATAATCATCATTTAGAAGCAAATTTCATCAAACTTGACATAACAGATTCAACAATCTTATTCAGCCTATTATTGAAGCATTTATAATCTTTTCTATGTGTAGAATATCCTAAAAAGATACCTTCATCAGATTTGGATTGAAAGATTTCAAATTTTTCATCATCTATTTTTGATAAAGCATTTACAATCAAATATTTTGAAGTACTTTATAGAGGTGGATTTACCATACTATAGCTGATATGGATTGAAATTGGATTTCACTCTTATTTGCACTCTGTTTAGAATATAGATAGTTGTATGAACAAATTTTTTCTAGTACATATCAAGCAACTTGGCTACATCAAGCATTTTTTTAGCCATTTTTTTCATTGTTCTGTTTTTCCTTTTCACAACGCCATTTTGTTGAGGTGTCCTTGCAACAACATAGTGATTTTTTATACCATGTTTCTCACAATAATCAAAGAATTCTTGAGAGGTAAAATCACCTCCCTTATTTGACCTAAAGAATTTAAGCTTCATATCAGATTCTTTCTCAACCATTTTATGAAAGATTTTAAATATGTCAAAGGCCTCTGATTTATGCTTGAGAAAGGTTACCCAAACCATCCTTGTGTAGTCATCTACAAATAACATGAAGTACTTCTCACCATTTATTAACCTTGTCATATTAGGACCACACAAATCAGTGTGTATGAGCTTCAAAGGTTTAGTTGAAGCATGTTCTTTGGATTTTAAATTAACCTTTGTTTTCTTACCTCTTATACATTCTTTGCAAACTGCATTTTTGGGTTTTCTTAGAATAGGAAAACCTCTCACATTTCGGTTTTTGTTGATCCTAACTAGATTGTCAAAGTTAACATGTCCTAAATTTTTATGCCATCACCAATTCTCTTCAACTTAACCCATAAGACATATGCCTCCATTTCTTTCACGATTGGAAGAGTTAAGAAAATTTTAAACATTACCTTGTGTCCTTAATCTGGTTGCAACTGTTTTACCAGATTTGTTCTTTATAGCACATCCTTGTGAATTGAATATAACATTGTAACCATTGTCACAAATTTGAATAACACTTAAAATATTGTGTTTAAGGCCTTCTACATAATACACATCATAAATGGTATTGTCATCATTTACAAGCAAAAAGCCTTTACCTTTAATCTAGATTCCAGTGTTGTCACCAAACTTTACAAAACCTCCTGCATAATCTTCAAGTTTTAAAAACTTGTCTTTATCTTCGGTCATGTGATTGGAACAACCACTATCCAACATCCACAATGCCTTCTTTTTGGAAAGAAAGGTAGTTTGCACAAGCATGGATTGTTCTATGCTTTGAACAAACTTGGGTCTCCAAACCTTTCAGTGATTTGTTTGCCTTGTTTTCATTGTTTGGATGTGTGACCAATAGTATTGCATGTGAAGCATCTAATTGAATCGGGAAAGCCAAAGAACTATTTGTGACCAAACCTTGGTTTTCTAGGCACCATTAGATTGCAATTTCTCATTTTTTGTTTGAATTTATTACAAAAGAAGCAATAACCATGAAAAAATGCATTAAACCTGAAATTGGTTCGTTTATGCTCAAATGGTTGCTTCTTATCAGTTGCCTTAAAGTTCTGATTTAAAGTTTTTGAACACTCACCAGTTTTGAATCTAATACCAACCATGTATTTATGTTGCTTTTGTTTCCCAAGTATACCATTCAAGTGAATAGTGCTTTCATAGCCTTCAACTTGCTTTTTAAGAGTGACAACCTATTGTTCAAGGTTTTGAATCTCTTTATCTTTATTAACAAGAACTTATTTGAGATTATCCACAACTCTTTTAGAATCATCAAGTTCAACTTGTAAGCATATGATCATATTGTTTAGACTATGCTCTTAATAAGTAATTTATTTCTTTAATCTTTTGATTTCTTGAAGTGCACAAAGCAATTCAATTTCACAATTTTCTAAATCAGATTGTTTTTCTGGTTCTTTATTTGATTTTTTTTGTGTATCTACTTCAGTAATGAATAAAGTTATATCTTCAACACCTAGTGAGTCATTTGACTCAACATCTAAGTCTTCTTTGGTAAAGGGACTCTTTTTCATTTTGAAGGTAAACTTCTTTTTAGGATTAAAATCATTTTTCCTATACTTTTTTTTTGGTTTTTCATCTTCATTAGACTAATCACCGTAAGGACATTTAGCAGCAAAGTGTCCAAACTTGCCACAAGTAAAAAATTTAAAGGGAAACTTGCCCTTATAATTCTTTTTGAGTTTTTTAACAAGAAGAGATTCTTTTGAATCTGATAAATTATAGTCACTATCATTTGATATATCTTTATTTTCTACCTTGAAGGTAGTTTCTTTTGATGTAGAACCAGTATTACCAATTCTCATTTCATATGTAGTTAGAATACCATGTAAGTTATTTAAGGAAAGATGATCAAAATGTTTCTTCTCTTCAGAGTAGAAACATTAGATTCAAATTTATGTTGCAAGGTTTTGATTACTTTCCTAACCACATCAAACTCTTCAACTATTTCACCTAAACCTCTTCTTGCATTTACAACTTCATCTATCCTTAGAAATTAATCTACAATTTTTCATCATATTTCATTTTCAATTCTTGAAATTGGTTTTTAAGAGTGAGTATTTTGGATTGTTTGACCATGCCATTCCCTTGATACACATTCTCAACTTTTTCCCATGTTTCAAAGGCTGACTTAAAAGGCATGACTTTAACAAATAGTTCATTTGTTAAGCCACACAGAAGAGCATGTTTAGCTCTAGCATTTATTTCATACTTTCTTTTATTATCAGCATTAGTGGGTATAGATGCAGGTACACTGTATTTGTTTTGCACAATACTCCAAACATCTAAATCAATAGAAATCAGATATGTTTCCATTCTAATTTTCCAGAAAATATAATTAGAGCCATCAAACAAAGGAGCTCTTGTAAAAAATGAACCTTCTTGCACATGTGACATATTGACTTCCAAGACCAGAAACAACCCTAGGTATGACACCTAATGCAGGACCCTATGCTCTAATACTAATTTTTGGAAGTTGAATTACTCTTAGAGCAAGGGGTGAATTAGAGTATTATAAAATTTTCACTTGAATTACAACTTACAGCTTGAACTAAGACCTTGAAACAATTTAATGTAACCTTTTAATTGTAGATTAAACATGGACAAGCTAATGAATGTTAACAATAAAAAGATTGATCATAAAAACATTACTTAATAATGTCAAAGCATGATATTGATTGTTCAAGTAAACTTGATTGAACAATTCCTTTTAAAGCTTTATTTCCACAAGATTTCATGTAAAAAATAATAAAATATTTAGTCAAGTATCAGAGCATTGCATGAATTGTATTGAAAAATTACATAATGAAAAACACAACACTTAAGCACATAGGCTGAAACACAAATTCACCACATAACACATTATTTTCCTGAGTGGAAAAACCCTCTTGGGGTATAAAAAACCACTTGTAAATTGATCTTTTCATTCATTCAAAATAGCACCAACTATGTTACAATGGTGGAGCACCAACTCAATGCCAAAAATTGTGAAGTACCAGCTTCAATAGGAGCACCAACTCAATTTAACATATCATTGATATAGCATTCTATCAGAACCCTAGATTGCATATTTTGTAACTCTAGAATTACAATATAGGACTATGAATTTTTTTCAATAAATCCTTTGAAGAATGTTGTAAATCAACATATTCTCAAATAACAATCAAATTTTCAATACAATATCTTATGTATCAAATGTTTGAAAACAACATATTCCTCTTTTCAGATCACAACAAAACAATGCCTCAAAGACATATTTTTGAAAACCCTTCAAATCTCTGGATGAAGTTATTATAACTGTCAAAGCAACTCGGGTTAAATTTACCTAAACTTTCAACTCACTTATTCAAATTGTGAAATCAACATAATTCCATGTAATAGATTTACAAATAAAATTGTCGGAAATAACATCAGGGTTTTCATAATACCCAAAAATAGAAAACCCTTATTAACTTTCAAATAATAGATTATAAAACCATTTCCTTCTTTGTTCTTTTTCAAAAAACAAATAATATAGATCTCATTAAACAGTTGTTCAAGGCAATACTGCACGAATGTGAAGGGTTTTTTTTATTTTACCTGCTCATGGTGGGAAAAAAAGAAACACATATCAAATGACACTGTTGAATACCATTGAAATTGTCCAGATGAATGATAAACCAACTAACACAATCAAAACTCTAACTCCTTCCACGATCAAGCACAGTAAACTATCTTCTTTCACTTTCAAACACAAAAATCTGCTTATACATTTGCATGGTGGCAGCTAGGGTCTCACATGATTTCACATTGGAACAATAATAGTTGTGCCCTAAACTTCCTTTCAAATCTTGTCGAGGACTTCAACAAATTCAATGATGATTTAAGGTCCAAAGGAAATCAAACACAATGATTAAAAAATGATTGTTATGTTTTTGAAACTAAAGACAAGTCTTCAGTGACATATGTCGACAAAAACATTTTACATCATAACCAACCACTTACTGCCAATGTCAAGTCACTAACAAGTGAGGTGAAGTCACATGAATACTAAGTCCCATGCAGCTTGAAATAAACACCAACAATATTGATTCTTAAGACTTTAAAAAGTCTAGTCCATTGAAAAACACATGCTTAGTGCACTCAATACTCTTTAGGGGTATAAATCAAACAATATTTTTTTCCTTTCCAAATATTCATGTCAATGGTAATCAACATTAAACCAAAATATTTATAACCAAATCAAAATCCAATGCAATGTGATCAAACACACATGCATTTCTCAAATACCATGCAAGTTGCCTGATGCCATATATGATCAATCAAAACAAACTGAAGCCAAAAGGACCAAATGTTCAACTTTGTTTATCAACCAAGATGTCTATGAATGTGTGCTAGAAGACTTCACACAAGGTGAAGCACTAACATATATCATAGCTAAATATCAACAATGGCTTCATCTGTATATGCCTTATCAACTCCATGTAATCACTAAAACCTGATCATGAACTACACGTGTATCCAAAATATTAGTCTAACCAAATATAGTATCATAATGACAACATAGAAATAGAGCGAAATGATATGAAATCATAGTGAATAATAATACCAAGAATTAGTCAACTTGAATTGAATGTATTCAACATGTGGCAAATAAAATCAATTGTGTAAAGCATAAAGCATCATAGGCCATGAAAAACAAACCATGACACCATCAACAAGTAAAAATGTCACCATCACTATTAACCAACTATACACACCATGTGATTGCATAAGTGTGAATCACTGAAAATAAAAGCACTGTATCAAACCGATGTATCGGCTTTGACATCAAGGACAAATATGCCACAAAGAGAAAGTCAACACATTCTTCTTTTGTATGCCTTTTCTTTCCACAATATCCACATTAAATTTTCCATTTATTATGAGGACTACAAAGAATACTCAAATGAAAGAACTACAAAGAATACTCAAATGAAAGAGATTTAGTGTGAGAGGCATGATCACATGAACCAACAAAATCTAAATTAGAAATATCAGGATTGTTGCCCTTGATTTAGAGAGCTCCCTAATATGAATAGTGTTGAATGTATCCCCCCAAAACAATGCGTAAGAGAATTTTACAGGTTATGAAGATTGGATGCCAAAATATTCCATTTATAACTCATGGAGATTTTTACAATTTTCTTAGAAAACTGACAATCTAGATATTAGTTTTACATGAAAAAATATATTTTTTGAGAAATTCTAATAAAAATAAAAATAAAAAGTATAAAATTTTGATAATCGGGGTGAAAGTTATGCCCCATCAAAATTTGTTTACAATTATGATTTTGAAGGCTTAAAAATGAAATTAAACAACACAAATTCTATTTTTTTTCAATGCTACTTTTTCAACATGGAAAGAGCTTTCTATCGACTATTCACACTTCAAAATTTGACTCCCCATTTATAAGTTACGCAAAAATTTAAAAAAAACTACAAGAACAAACAAAAAAGTTGGCAGTGTAAGCTAACCACTTGTGGTTAGAATATTTTTGTACAGTTACAATAAAACTTATTAGTATAAAGTGCTAATCATATAATGATAAGTATCAAACTGTTGAAAACAAGGTGGAGAAAGGCTACAATATGAACTTATGCAAGTGAGTTCAAATCTTAAAGTTAGATTACCAAATCAAATTTAAACATGTGATTGCAACATACATCACAATATAAAAACATGAAATAAAATGTGACACCAGATTTACATGGAGAAACCCTTTCCAAAACAATCCACTTGAGAAAAGAGGGAAAGTATATTATAAATATTCAAATGAGAGTACACAATAATACACTTCATTATTGATCTTTAATCAACCTGGCATCACCTTGTTACCTGCAAGAACTTAGCATGAAACTACCATCTCATGGGTATAATTTATAAAAATTGGGGGAAGTGAAACCACAAATGGTAACCAAAATAAGAGGTACAAAAATAATTGTAAAAACCTACACCCATATTAATTGACCCCTTTCTCTAGAGGCATCTTCTTTAATTGATCCTATGGAAGTAGGGGTAAATTAAAGGGGAGAAATTAATTATCTTGAATCAATAGCATCACATGAAGATGGAAAAAAGTAGGAAGATGAAGAAGGGAGAAAAGAAGAATGTGTAAAGGATATTTTTGAAGATAAGGTAGGAATAAAATTTTAGATTTACCATCCCCCATGGGTTAGAGGAGTTAGTTTGAGTCTCGGGTTCGCTCCCTGAGGTCTTGGGTTAAACTCTCTTTGGATCGAAAATCACCCCATCATGGATGTTGGGGGGATGCATTGGTTACCCCATGGCCGCAGGGATTAGTCTCACCTCAAGCTCACCTTGTAAAGGGAACCCATTGGGCTTGAGTCGCAGGGATACCCTGACAACACCAAAAAATAAAATAAAAATTTAGAGTTACCTGAAATTAAATTTAAAAGGTATAATTTACACCTTTGTAGATATTAGAATCATTAGAGTATGAGGAAGAAATATGGATGCTAGAAAAGAAAAGGTTTTAGCCACTAAGGATTTGGATAAAGGTGCTAGTGTAAATTAGAATCTCTATCATATCTACCTAGCTTTTCACCTTTCTAGGATTGACCTATTCAAACATAGCTTAAGTTTACTTAAGTTTCTTTTGCTTTTGTGTTACTTAATATGTTTGAGACTTGTATCATCATGACTTGAGACACCTATTGACACTTACTCAAACACTTGTCAAGTGATCTCACAAGTTTCCCATCTATGGAGGGGTAGTCAAAGTTTCAATTCTACCTTTTTACCTCTTCATCCTTGCCTATATATGCAAGGCACACTAATTATATTTACATACTATTAAGGAGAACGCAAGGTAATGGGACTAAGATATAATATCAATGGCATTTTTTTATAGAAAGAGAATAGTGGAAGTTAATTGTAAGACCTATCAAGTTAGAAATTAATAATAATGGCCTCTCTTTGGAATCTAGGGAGAAGGAGAGGAATTTTTTGAACTCCTTGAACTACATCTTGAGATTGGAGAAAAAAAATTAGATGCAAATGTCTAGGGTGAAATGGTTAAAAGAAGGAAATTTAAACATAAAGTACTTCCACCTCTCCATGAATATCATAAGGTGGGTAAACATGATTGGGAGGATCATCCTTCCCTATGGTAAAATTATTTCAAATATTGAGGCTATATGAATGGAGGGTGTAATCTTTTTAAGGAATTGTTAGGAACTCCTCTAAAGGAGAATGTAGAGGATAGAGGTTCTCCCTTGGAAAATATCCTAAAATTATAATAAAATCCTCTTAAATCCCTTCACTTTTAAAGAAATTATAATTATGAAATTTTCTTGAGGGATAAAAAGGCTCTTGGATGAAATGGATTTCAAAAAGGCTTCTTCCAAAGGTATTGGGAAATTGTGGTCTTTAAAATCTAGATTTAGTAGAAAATGAATGTCACGCTCAAAAATAACTCTTAAAGAAATGTAATTCCACCTTTTTTACCCTAATCCCAAAGGTGAACATCCTTAATAGTTTTTATCGATTGAATTGCATAATATTGTGAAATATAATTTATAAATTATGACTAAGGAATTGACTATCACTCTAAAAAAATGTACGGCATGAATAATACTAGAGGAGTAAAGTGGGGGTAGCTATATTATGTATGAAATAATTATAGCACATAAAACCATGAACTTAATTGAACATAGAAAGAAGTATGTGATGTCTATAAAATTAGACCTGGAAAAAAGCTCTTGATATGGTCTCATAGAATTTTGCATTTTGGTTCTAAGATATTTTGGTTTTAGTGAGGATTGACTTGAATGTAGGTATATAGTTGTATTTACATGATATCCTATTCAATATTGAGTAATGAGGTTTTCATGGATTTCTTCCTAGCTAAGAGGCATTAAAAAAAAAAATCAATTTTCTTGTAATTTGTTTACGGTGGAAATGTTGAATAGGGCCCTAAAAAAGGAGATCGAGAAAACTAACTTCAAAGAGATCTATGTGCATTTTAATCCAAAAAATATTACCCATTTATGATTTGTAGATGAAACCTCTCTTCTTTATGTCCATTAAATTATAGAATGCAAGTTTTTGGATTAAAATGCATCCCCTTTTCTTTCCACGTTTCGGATCACACTCAGTGATCCATCATTAAGAGGAAGAAAAAATGTGATATGAAGTGTCAAAAGAAAAACAAACACAATTTAATCCAAAACTTTCATTCTATATTAAATCTAACAAGTTAAAAAAAACTAGCATTCTCAAAATTGAATTTAAAGATTTCTAAAGAAATACTAATTTAAAATGGATGACCAAAATATTAAGGAAGCGCATAACCAAAATATAGAGTAAGGCTCATGGGTCCCACTACTAAAACTGTCATGTTCAAGATTTATTTAATGGATTGCTCCAAAAAAGAAAATGACTATGAAGAAAATTGATCATTCTGCAAGTTGTTAGCTACAACTGGTTTGTCTCTTGTAGCTTTTTAGTGTTGATTCTCGTTGATGTAGATTTCTCTTGGCTCCTTTCATGATTCTTATCTTGGAAGAGCCGTTTGTACATTATTCTTTTTACTATTAATAAAAAAAAAATTCTGATAAATATTTTCTCTTGAACTAGTGATGAGACATGCATCTCTTTTATGATTTAATCATTTTTCTTTTATTGTTTTTATAGTCTTTCTTATTTTTAAATTTCTCAGATGCCCATGCTTGAAGAATATGTGAAGGAATGATAGCTAATAGATTATTTGACCTTAGAACAACAACACGTAGATTATTTGAGCTTGTAATATTGTTGGGTGATTTTCCAGTGAAGGTGTTCTTTCTTAAGTCCAGGAACTCTAGTTTGAGAAGCCCTCATGGTAATTGCAGAGAAGATAGAAGATTTTCTCCAATGGAATTTGTAATTTTTTCATCATTTAATGTTGAAGGGAAAGAGAGGGAAGATGAGCATGAAGATGATTGTCTGATAGATTCAAGATCTTCATATTATACATGTACTCCATAACCATGAGGGTATGGTTTCCACCAAACTATTTCAAAATGATCAAGTCTGGTCTAGTTGGACAACCATTTTGGAATACCTCCTCCCATGTTACTCCCTCCCATGTTATTCAATCTCTACTTATGTCATCCAATCATTTCAACATGAGTGCATTATAATGATGCTCAACTCAATTATCAAAATATGGAGAGCTACATGGATATTTTAAAGGTATGAAAATAATCAAATTTTTTAGGTTTTACCACGTGAATTTGGATTTTATATTTTCAAATTTATCAATATTTTTAGGTATTGGTTGATAGATTCATCCTTTAAGTAATTAATAAAAATGATTTTATATTTCCTAGAGAAAGACTAGTCAATCAACAATAGTTGGAGAGATCACCATTGCATTGGTGATCTTCTTCTGAATTTAAGGTACAACTTCCTCTTCTAATATAATTTTGAATTTTTGAATATAAGTAACTGGGGGTATGCTTTTAACTAGAAATAATTAAAGACAAACTAACATCTATCCATATTCATGAAAATAGATGTGATTTGGAAATGCTACAAAACTATTAATAGTTATGAAAGTAAACTGGAAAACATTCAATATCACACCTCACAAACCAAATTATTAAAATATTTATAACTCAACTCACTTGCAACTTAATATTCACTACAAATAAATAAATAAAATACCATTGAACAACACATCCTCACAGGGAAGGAATATTCAAATTCTCATCTAAGCTCATAGACTTATTCTTAAACATTAGCATTTTATTCATGAATTCATCGCACACAGACAATAAACATTCACAACAAAATATCACACTACAAAATTGATCCTTTGATTATGATTGATTCTTACTCATGCATCATAGTGCAAGGGGGATCAAAATTTTGGACACTTGTAAAGTTTAAAGTATACATATTTATAACTTATCAAAATAAATATCACCAGAGTCTTGAAATAACTGAAAGAAACAAATTCTTTAATGAATCTAAATATACCAATTCTATCAACTTTAAGCAAAAGACAAAACCATAGGAACTAAGAAACATCTACTACTGGGGTGGATGGGTACATGTGAAGCAACATAAACTTCCCCTTCAAGTGGTGTTTGTTAAGAAGCTACCACGCATACTTGGTAATCCTTGAGGGCCATCACAATAGTGGTAATTTTCATTTGTTGTGGGATGGTTACATTCCTTGTCCTCAACTACCAAGTAGCTTTGGTAACATGAATGGTATCAATTTTTCATGTAATAAGAACAAGGGAGTATTCATGTCATGATAATGTTGAATAAATTATAGCCAACTTCTTTAAAATTTCTTTATCAAATACCTCTTCTTCTAATAAAGTTCCAACCACCTTCAAGAAACCATTTTTCAACTCCTCGAGTGTAGCAGGTCCTTGGTTGTCAATTTTTATGATCGAGCATTCAAAATCAGAAAAAATCTTGGTGAAATTATTATTGAGGTAGATGCATTATTTCATTAACTTTGTTTGCTCCAATGAATTTTATTTTATGACTTCAAGCTTTCATGCTATACTTGTTCTCCACAAAAAATGGCGAGAATCTTCTTTAGATGAAATTTTTTTTTAGAAGAATCCTTTTCCATACCAATCAAAATAATTTTAGCCAACTCATGATCAATTTGCAACCAATATTCCTCCTCTTGTTTATAGTTAACCAACTCAGACTTGATTGAATTTATTAGTAACAAAATACATCATACACCTTTTTTATTTTCGTGATTAAAGGAGGCCTTTTATCTTAATCTCTAGTACCAAACTCTAGATGACCTTGCCATAATAAGTGTCCTTTTCGATTCTACTCATCATGGCCTTCTAGGTAGCAGAATTAGGATAAAAAATAGGACTTTCTTGGCCAAGAAGTTGAAGATAGGGATTTTTTAAAGTTCTAAGATAGTTTGAAAGGAGGTCTACCTACTTCTTAACCCATCCTTGTATTTTTTATCCTTTTATGTTCTCTCCACCAACCTAAAATTTGTGACCTAAAAATTATGAATGTCTCCATTCCTACTAGGTGGACCTAAACCCACCTTAGTTACATTGTAGTCTACTACAGTAACCTAATTAGGATCTTTTTGCATCAAAGACTGAGCAACTTCCATAATCAAATTTCTAGAAGCTTCATCTTTCATTAGTATAGATGTAGTTTTCAATTTCTCTACTTTGGGTATTTTCTATAAAATTTTCCCTACTACATCTTTTGGAAAAGCAATAAGAACCATTTTTCTCTTCCTCGAGAGGGAATTTTCTAGCCAGGATGGTGTAGATGGGGTAGCATCAATAATTTTAGAAGTCCTAAATGTTGAAAAGCAAAGGGCTCTATTGAGAATAGGAGTTTTCATTACACTATACGTACTTGAAGGAAAAGAGATGAATTCTTACCCTTTTGAATGTTTTTTGTTGGCCTACCTTGAGATTGATCAGGCTACTAGATATGAGTTTCCAAAAATTCTATGTCAACTTCATGCTCTTGATTACCTACTCCAGACTATTGCTCAACTTTTTCCTCTAATTTTTCTCTAGTTATGATGTCAATGAGAGGCCCCCCACCACATGTTTGTTCAAGACCCTTATCTTTCTTAGAAGGATCATCTTCATTTCCATTATTGCTTGGAAATGATGTGTTTTATGCTAATGGTGGTGTTGGCACATAAGGAATTGTGTTTGCATGCCTAGCACTAGCTTGTTCTCAAGATCCTCTCTTCTATTTGGATGAAGCCTTGGTAGTTTTCCCCTTTTTCTAGGTCAACCATACATGTTTCCTTAAAATTGTTGAAGTTCTAACATGAATATCATCATCTTCTTCACTATTCCAATCAATGGGTGGCAAGGGTTGTGTTTGTATCTGATCTATATAAACTAGATCAATCAAATCGGAGTCATCATCCCACAATCCCCTTATATTCCATCACAACTTGAAATTAAATATCTTTGCCAAGGAGAGACTCATCCAATATATTTTTCTTACCTCATTATCATCTATGCAATCTGCCCAAAAATATTCAAGGTGTGGCATATGGTAATAACTAGGATTGAAGTAAAGGTGGTTCCTAAAAAAATTATTTCCTATCGAATGAGAACCTTCTCTCATAAGTACCAAGGGAGAACCTTGCAATATCTCTTTTTAGATTAAGGATATTAGACTGAGACTTCCATTCATAATACCCCAAGAAAAATGGAAATAGAGTTCTAACTTTCTTTCTTTCTGCACACCTTTCATTCACCTCTACAACTTGGTGACATACTTCTATTAGAATAAAATTGTCTTCCACATATATGGGACTCTTAAGAGGAAAACCATCAAATCTACCAACCCTCAAATATGTAAAATTCTAAAATTGGATGAAGAGTTTTCTATACTTGGTAACTACCTGGAAAGCCTCAAGGGATAATACTCTTTGACAAATATTTCCTTCCAACTCCCTGAACAATCTCATACTAAACACATCATTCACCCTTGAGAAATTCTTATAATTCTTTTGGAATAATCATATATTTGTTCACTGATCAAAATCCTCCATGGGGTTCAAACCAATCCAAGGTCTTGTATAGGCCAAGATGTAGAAAAGATAAGAAGACATGTAAAATGGTTTATTGACAACAAAACTCCTTATCATGTCGTACGACTGGTCACTAATTATAGTGGCCCAATCCAAATATTGTTGGCTGACAAAGATAATCTATAAAAAATACATCCATTCTTCAAATTCATGAGTATTCATTATCCCTTTAATCTATAAATTTGAAATGAGAGTATACTTCCCTTTCTAGTAGCTTGAAACACCTACTTATGATAGTTCTATCCAAGGTTACCAACAAGTTATTATCTTTAGTGCAAATTTCCCTGGTTTCACAATTGTAGCGAGATATACATTCTAGCACAAGATTCGTACATTGCACTGCTATTGGCAAAGAAATAGCCTCTAAAAGGTCACTTTCCTTAACCCTTTGAGTAATAAGTCTCTTTCTAGTTTACAAATTCTCTCCCAAAAACCATCCAAATTCACATGACCTAACCTTGAAATAAGAGAACTATCTAATCCATCCAAATACTCATATCCCAGGTATTTATACCTCATATTGACCCCAAAATAATTGTTTCAATTCAAAGCTAAATTAATTAATCAAGGGAGTTCAGGTTTTTTGCTTACCTGTTAATCTGCCACCAATTTATACCGAAATTGTCTTTTTTGATTGTTGACTAAATATTGCACACTTTGCTCTGTGGGTTTATTCCAATTTTCTCTTCAACACAAATAATTATGCCAAAAAAAGGAAATTTAATCCTCGTATGACCTAGGCATTTATTTTGCCTAACTTCACTCTAATAGTATTTAATAATTGACATGCAAACTACTTGATGCGAATATTGTACTCTGTAATGCACTTGATAGGGAAATAGTTATGTCAAGAGCTGATGAAGTTAGAAAAATCCAATAAAATCCACCTCAAACCTTTCTTTTATTTTCATGTCTCTTCTTCATAGAGTGCATGTTGGATGATGTTTACAAACTTCATTGGAACAAAAAATATTTAGGGAACATGTGTCACTTCTAACAAGGTTTCCCACAACTATGTAAATCCTGCTTTGTTTTAAAGGATAGCTTCTTGGAAAGAGACTTCTTCGAAAGAAAAGTGGGTTATAAAACATGTGTGATGTCTAACAAGGTATTGACAACTGGTTGAAAGAGAACCCAAAAATAAAAAACTTGAGATGAAAAATTGAAGTCAGTAAAAAGGTAAGTTGTGAGTATGTGGTCACAGACCGACAAAAGAGAGAAGATGCAAAACAACAAAGACTAAGGCAAGAGATATTCAATAATTTAAATAACCTAAAAAATTTAACACTCAAGTCTAAACTCAAACACTTAGGTAAAATTAGAATATTCATGTCTAATTTTTAATAAAATCGCATGACTAGGGTTTTTAAGTTTTTTATGCACATTTGGAAATATAAACATTTCAGGCTTCGGTAGCATGAATTTATAATTTTCATATTTTTTATAATTAATATGTTTGTTGGGTTTGAATAACATGACTTGTATGCATTGTTGATATTGATTTTGTGTGAAGGAAATATAGAATGATAGACTTGTACACACCATTAATTTTTTATATGGTTTATGTGTCGAGGATCTAATGGAATGTAAAATTTGTGAAGTCTTATGGGTTTTGTGTAAAATTTATACAATTAATCTTCATCTAACTACTAAGGTTGTAAGTGTTTTTGCACATGTAGAAACATAAATATTTTAGGTTTTACTGATGTGAATTACATTTTTACATTTGTAAATTAATATTTTTTAATAAATTTCATATGTTTATGTGTTTATCAAGGTTGAATAACATTAAATTGTATTCATAATTGGCATTTAATTTTTTGTAAGGGTATAATGGAATGTTAGGCTTGTACACATCATTAACTAATAATATGGATTTTGTGTCAAGGTTCTAATGGAATGCTTGAGAGTTATAGATTTTGCGTAATTTTTTCTTGAATAATATCCATCTAATTGCTATGGAGTGCCTATTGTTCTTGTGTATAAGGATTAATGATATTGATTTCATAAAATGGCATGCTCATCACTAATTATTATGCTATATTCTAGCACGCTTAAGCATTAGGGTTGAATTAAATTAATTATATGGTTACTATACATCAAATTGAAATGGCATTCTTAGTGTGCTTGTTCATACATCACTATTAAATTAAATTGACTTGTGTATGATGGTTATAATGGAATATGGCATATATGGGTGTCCTTTAGGGTTGAATGGTGAACATGGAATAATATACTACAAGTGTTGTGGTTTTTGTGAGAATCTTGTATAATGGCCAATGTGCATCAAACTCCCATGTTGTGCTTGGTAGGCTTATTTATGTCTCATGGTTAATGGAATTCACTATTGTGCATAATATTTGTATGGATTTTTCATGAATACACACCATTGAATAAGGGCTTTCTCACCACCCAACCATATTGGCATCACAAAGTGTCATGGGCTCTAGCCAAACCCTTAAGAAAGGAAAAGATTAACAATAATTATAGCTTAAAATAAAACTAGATTATTGATTGATAGTCATAATAACTTAATAGTGTATTAGTGGGTATGCAACCCTTTCTTGGGTCTAGTTACCTCTAACAATTCTTTCATAGGTTTCCACCCACTCAAACAATCTCATTCACAATTTCTTCCATATTCATAATATTAGGCAATTATTCTAGACTCAAAGTGTCTAACATGTAATAAGGAAAACATCTAATAATCATTGAATTGAATCCCAATTTTTGATCACCAAAAATCCATGATGGAAAGGTGAGAGCATACGACATAAGATTGATTCTAATGGTAAGAGTTTTTAATACCATAAACATAATGCACATAATATCCATAATAAAAAGTTAGATGGAATATCTAGATTAATATCAAATAAAAAAAATCTAATAATCATCGAATTGAATTCATTTTCTGATCACCAAGATCTATAATAGCGAGGTGAGAGCATATTGTGAAAGTTTAATTCTGATGATATGATTTAAGAATTAAATAACATAATTCACACATATAAAATAATACAACATCCACTTATTCAGTGGGGTTAGAAATCTAAAATACTAATGAAGAGAATACATACTCTCCCACTTATTCAGTGGTGAGTGAGTTTCCACTTATCTAGTGAGATTAGAAATCTAAATCATAATGAAGAGAACACACTCTTCCACTTATTCAATGGTGAGTGAATTTCAACTTATTTAGTGGGGTTACAAATCTGAAATGATAATGAATAAATACATACTCTTTCACTTATTTAGTGGTGAGTGATATTTTACTTATTTAGTGGGGTTAAACATCTAACATATAACAAAATGAGCATATATTCTTCCTTTCCACTTTTTGTTCACCAAGATCTTCAATGAGGCAAGGTGAGAGCATATTCCATATAGGGTTTTTATATCTAACTCAATAAACAAATAATGATTAGAAGAATCAACCCTTTCAAATCGGTGATGAAAAATAAACAAAAGTACATAATCAAAATTTTGAACACCCAGAATACTGAGAGGGGGGTGAGTTACTATTCTACTAATCCATTTAATTGCTAATCATTCAATAATTAAAATATATTTAGCTATGATTGTAAATAAAAACATGAAAGGAATCATAACATCACATGACACATGAACACTAGGATTTTACGTGGACAAACCAAAATGGGAAAAACCACAATGAGTATTAGCTCACAATATATTATAACCAGTCATAAGATATTACATGGCACATTGCTAGGACACACTATCCTTGAAAGGCTCATAGCCTAAAAGGATTACAAAAAGAAGTGTGGCTCACTGCCAAAAGATGAAATGATGGAATACACCTTTTGTGTGTTGAGTTTAGTTCCAATTAAGCTGGAATATAAAATCCTACATTGGTTTGCAGGTTCACAACAAATTCATAAAACTTCGCACAATATCACATAGTATCACATTACTGCTTATTTTATGTTACATACCACACCCTATACTCTACTCAATATAACAATATTATATATATATGTACAATTACATCTTCATACATCAATTAGGTCGGTCTAATTAGATGTACACATACTTAATTCAAATGTAGCTTGTCGACTCAACCGAAAACTTCTTTTCTTCAAAACCAAATGTGCAAGACATAAATTAAGTCATCTCAGACTAAATAAATACCTCTTTAAATCATACATGAAGTGTGAACCACTTAACTATGTCAATTAGAAGAAGATCCATACCATTTTGCACAAATAATGAGTAGAATACTGTAAGCCGAATTGTTTTCATCTATATATTCCATCTCATTCAACCAAAATCATTAAAACCTTGTCCAGAGATGCAATTAGCAGTCCTTAAAAAACATATTAAAATCTCATGGAGCGATATTCCACTATGAGCAGTTTTGGACCAAATTACTCGATCAAAATAATAGAAACACAATTTTATTGGATGGATAGAAATTTTGTCCAACTAAATGTTGGCATCAATGACAACACACTGGAGGGCTTCTTCTTCATTCTTCCAACACAAAATAAAATAAAATATGAAAATATGCATCATTAGGAACAAAAAGAATGTTGTTAACACTTAATCCTCCATCATATCTTTAGAACACAAAATATGCTAATGGTTGTAATATCTTAATCACTTTCTACTAAAATATGCATAGGCCATAATCATAATAAAAATAAAAATGAAAATGTGCATCATTAGAACTGAAAGAACATGCATAATGAAGCATATTAAGAGAGAAAAGCGGGGTAGGAGATTAATTTCAATTTTGAAAAAGTAAATATAAAATAGAATATTATCTCAATATATGAATATTCAAAAATAGATCAAGGAACCTTCAAAGTGTTTTAAATTTATTCTTATATATGAGGAATGGTGGTACAGTGACGGTTAAATTTAGTTTCATACACTTCATGGTACACACACAACATTTATTTTTCTAGTTTCGTGCTAAATTCATCCTTTAGTCTCTTCCTTTCATAAGCACATCAATACTTATCTACGCCAATACAATATCCCCCTAATTCATTTAAATTGTAGCCTCTTATTTCTTTTTATCATTTAATCTCATCTTTTACTACTCCTTCATATTGTTACTAGATGCACTTTCTTGATAAGAGTTCCTTGAACTACACTTTTTGTTTATGGGCATAAATATTATTTATTTTTAAGAGTTCCTTGTTGTCCCACATTGTTGAAACTCATAATCATAAAATATTAGATTTTTTTACACCTTCTGATATGATTTGATTGGTTACTTGAGTTGTGGCATAGCTGGAACATGAAACTAGTGTTCAATCAATTTAGCCCAAGCTAGGTTAACTTATTCAGTAAGTCTAAGACTTATTATCCTTTTGATTGAGGCATGTTTCTTATACCAATAGGCATGCTCATGACTAATTTGACATTAATATTGAGGTCCACATGCATGATAGAGGAAGAGTAAAAACTATAAATGCAACTTGTTACCCGCAGTTGATATCAAATGAAATTAGCACAAATATATTCTGAAGAAATAAATAATGTTTTAAATCTAAATGAATGCCTTTAGCAAGCTAAATAGTTTAATCCATAAATTATACAACTATTTAAGTACTACCCATATACTTGAATCCTTACACCTATAACACACAAAATTAGGAAATTTCCTTATTTTGTGTATTAACAGTGTCAAAAATAGTAGCACATCATTTGATTCTCTTTGGTTCATCTTTATATGTGCATATATTTGAATATATATACAAATTAGTGATAATTATCACAAGACAATGTTTTGCATAACTCATACAAGCTCCTATCACACTAATCATTCTAAAGATATGATTGGAAAGATATAACCCTAAATCAAATCATGAATAGATTTGAATAACATCTCCCACGTCCACATATAAAAGTATTAAATAGAAACCATTATGAAATATGATAATAAAAAAATGCTCGAAAAAGCAATAGAAAAATCTTTAATTATTACTTGTACATCAAATCAAACATCTTGTTTACTAATTTTTGGGGCTTCTCATCAAATTTATTCAAGGGTAAAATTCACATACTCCAAATATCATCATTGATATTACACACTAGAAGTATGAAAAGAACTACTATTATTCCCTATCTTAATGAAATTTCATCTAATAGGGAACCATTTATCATCTCAAGCCTTGAAATCTCTCACAGACTCCTTTCAAACAAAATAATGCTGTATTTAAATTTATGAGAATACCTGCAAACTTTGTAGAAGCAGCTAACCTTTCTTCCTGACTACAAATTCTGCAAATCTAGAAGTCCTCTTCACAATTCAACTGGTTCTTTGGACAAAGTCGCCACCTCTTTTATCAAGGAACAAACTTCAAGCAGCATGAAGTCCTTTTAAGAGTAAATCATGTTTCGAGTCTTCTCCAATAGTGTATTCATTCACCAATTCTCTAACACTTTGCTGCAACAAAACCTCTTCCAGATCCAAAAATTTTCAACATCTAAACTTAAAGTTCAAATTCACCAAACGCTTGACTCTGTGATACTACCATCTACACCTAAGATTCCTCTTTTCTTGTAAATTTCTCAGAAGTTCTCCCTAACAGATTCACCATTTCTTTGGGTGTTTTTTCTTGCTAGGCCTGGATATCTCTAAAGGGATGCTAAGTCTTATGCTCAAGAATATTCAAGGCTAGGAAGCCAACACAATGAGCAAAGATCTAAAGGCCTTTTCTCCTACTCTTTAGGCTTTGTGAAACCAAGGAGGGTGTTCCTTATTGTGTTCATATGATTTCCACTACCTCAAGAACACTTCTACACACAAATTTGTCCCTATTGAGTGCAATTAGATATAATTTATTAGAGGCTCAACCAACCTTAAACAAATGACCTCTAAATTACTAGGAATATTTAGTAACTTGGATATTTCTATCTCATCATGAATAGAATATGAATTAAGTAGTGTTCTAACCGTGAATCCTTAAATGGGTATTCTCTTATAATAATAAACTATGATAATACTCAATGAATAAGCCAATGCCTCATCAAATTGGGTAGGATTCAAGCATGAAACATTCAATCATACATAATACTATATCTTGATATGGGTGAACGTTTTATAATGCATTACATCATAAAACTTCATTGTATCTAAAGCATCACTACTTATCTAATACTTAGCCCATTATCACAAACTTACAATTCTTCCTTAACCATCTAATTAACTCATTGAGCTAAAGCAAGCGAAAGAATCATACATTCCAAATAAACCATTGAAAGATAAATGAAATTATACTTGATACTTTCATTCATAGTCTGTCATAACAACACACAGGAGAACACATACTTTAATTTTTTTAGATTTCTTTCGATATCAGTAATTACATAAGACCATTTAAGATTGTTTCATACATATACCCTACCCAAGACAATTAGTGGCAGATTCATTAGGAACTCTACATTCTATATGTTCAATTTTCCCTACCCTGACCTCACAGGACTAAAAAATCTGACCCTTGTAATGAGCCTTGAGATCTCTTTTATAAAATAAGAGAGCAACAAGCATCGGGCTCATTGCATTTAGATTTCACCAAAATTTCATTTTAAATATAGAATTTTATTTGCATTTCAAAAATCCCAGACGGTTAGATTTAATCATTTACCGCATGAGGGAATAAAAACTATTACAACCCACGTAACAATCTGGTGTCACCATACTCATGAAAAAATGCTACCAGAGGCCTCATCGTCCACTTCCACATCAAACCCCACGAGAACCAACAACAACATCACAACAAAAATTGAAAACCCACAAACAAACCATCACCTAAAACCAAGAACAACACCATAGCCATGGTAGAGATGGCCACTTCTTTTTTTTTCTTTAGTGGGAGGTGAAACAACCACCTCAACTTCATCATCACACTTCTTAGCACCAGTGCAACATTACATGGTGCCACCATGGTAATTGGAGAAACCGTGAGGACCTCTTCATTAACACCAGCCATTTCAGTCAATGTCATGAGGAAATAACTCTAATCAGAGTCAATATTTGCATCACTACCACTAGAATCATTAGATACATAAATGGGTGAATTATTTCAACCCAGAGAGCCATGACCGTACCTCAACTTGGCCTTTGATCCCCTCTTATACTCTATAGGTTTCATCTCCTTATTAATCACTGTCACCTATGACCTTGCAACTCGGCCCTTGAGCCGAGAGTTGCACCTAATGACCCTTGGGATGGGATTCATACTTTCCATCTTCAGGCTGAGAGAGCCTTGAATACTGTCTTGTTCATCCGGTGGGAAATCACCACCATATTTTTTAACATTAGCTCTGGCTGATCTACGAACAGTCGATGGAGATGTAGTCAACATGCTCATTTTACACTAAGACTCAAAACCTTCATAGGAGCAACTACTCACCATAGAAGCACATAGCATTCCATAATCTTAATTGCTATGGTGAAAATGAAAAACCATTATCCAAATTTATTTAACAGATTCATGAAATGATCAACAATGCTCCAATTGAAGCATGAGAAAATGAGTGATCATTCACTGGAATCTATATCATCACTGTTAATTCCTAGGTACATGGAAATCGGTGTACAATCCATCATAATTTCCAAGAAGTAGCCATTTACGTACATGGAATTCAGGTTGATATCCTTCGAAGAGCTTGCACTAGTAATGCTCGCCATTTGTAGAGCCTCATTAGCCATCACATGGTTGATTCTATATTTTGAATGTGAGTCATCGATGGACCAATGTGTTGGCTTATTGATTGACTCAAATTGAGTCAACAACATTTGAAAATTCAACGCCATCACATGATAGATCCATCAGACAATGATACCTCTCCCATTCAGAATACACATATACAATTCATCAGCCCCATCCAACCTCCCTATGCTGCCAACTAAAACCATGTGTTGCTAGTGTGCAGGCCATGCAAGGAGTTAGGTGAAACCATTTAATATTCTATGTGGTACATGTGCTACGTCTCAAATTAAGACTCATCAGTACATCAAATTCGTCAATCCTCAGCAACAGGAGATCAAGCCAACCAGGGGAAATGGGTCCCACTTGAACAAAAGGATGTGTGGTGCAATTGTGCACATCGTGTGACGCAACCAAAATTCATTATTTGAACACTGCACGACGTGCGTGCAAGGGCTTGGATTTCATTGATTAAATCCAACAGTTCAAACTTTTGCATGTGCATATTGTCTATTATGAGGAAGGGGCCATGGGCTAGGTGACAGGAAATGGCCCCTCAAAATAATTAAAGACTTAAGACATAAGTATTTAAATGGAGAAATATTTTGGGCCATCCATAAATTATAATAAAGTTTGATAAATGCTTGATGATCAATAGGCCTAAACAATGGGGCTGATAAAGACAAAGGAAATGATGCCATAAGTCATAACTAAGATTACCAACGACCTGGTAGAATAGGTCAATATGAAAATATAACACAAGGGTTTGATAATTTTGAAAATTTGAACAAGGGTGAGAAACCCCTAAACCTTAGGCCAATAAGCACAAAGGTGAAAATTTGACAAAATTTTCCTTGGTAACCAACTAAAATTTGTAAAATTTTGAAAGCTCTATCAGTTCCCATGTAAGGCACCATAAAAAAATATCTTTGATAATCCACTTGGTGGAAGTTGCCACTTGGCCCTTCCCTATTATGATTCTTTTTTTGGAAAATGAGGCATAGATTTGGAACTTTCAATTGATGTCAAGTGGAAAGGATGTTGTTATCCTAGCTTGTGAGCTACCACTTCTTCTTTCATATTCTCATATATTTTAAAACTTTCAGATAACCGACTCGATATTATTAATAAGTGATTTCAATATTATTGCTTTACTAGTGAAGATATGTGAGTTTTTTTATTTTTAAATTTGTCATATTATGATGGTAGGTGAATATTTCCACACTCCTCCCCATATTGATTCAGTATGCATTCTAAGTCAACTCAAGAAAAGTGATGTAGCTGTCGAGGGTAGAGGCCCAATCCATCCAAGTTTCCTTAGGATAGTTTTCCAACATTCCATTACAACTTTGTAACCTAGGATAATGTGGTGTTTGGTTTCTTCATTGCTCTTGCACATTGGGTATTTGTGCTAACCAATAAAACCAATCCTATGTAATCATTCCCCTACTAAAACTCTTTGATGTAAAGTGGTCCAAGTAAAGCCCCCAACTTTGGTAGCATATTTTTGCCCCAACATGAGTATCTTGGACACTCTTTTGTATTCTCTTCCATGCTTTGTATTTCATAACCTAATACAAAATATTCTCCTGATTTAGCTTCACACCATAAAATTTCATCATCCGTGTTTGTTAAGAATAAAATTCTTAATGATAATTCCTTACATATACCACCACTTGACATGGATCTAATAGGAATTCAATTGATTTTCATTGAAAAGTTTGATGTTCATTAATGTTTCAAAATTATAAATGATCCCTCACCTTTGTACCCTATCATTCCTCTAATAGACGTATTGCTTCTTGTATACCATTTATTTCTAGTTCAGACATTAGTTTATAGCCATTTAAGGAATCAAACTAGAATAATGCCTTGGATCTCAATTTTATTGTCCATGTTGGATGATTAGTTATTGTCCATAATTAGTGAAGGAACTACACTCCTCTTTCTTTGGGATTAAATCAATATTGGTGTTGTTCAAATCCTTTAGGATTTTTCTATAGTTTCTTAGTTCTTCAATCACCTCACAAATGTCTTTCTTCATGAAGCTCCAACATGTTTATTAATATAACACCAGAAAGTTATCAGGTCCTAGATTTTTGTCTGAATGTAGTTGGAATAGAGCATCTTTTTCATCATCGTCTTCAATAGGTGCCATCAGGATATCATTTTCCCTCGTACCTTGGTTGGTATATAATTTATGAAGTTGTCTTGGAGAGGTTCAGATTCTTCTTGTCTTGTTAGTAAATTATGAAAGTATCAAATGTCTTCATTTTTTATTTCTTTTATATCTGTTAATATATTTCCTTCATTTTTATTTATTTATGATATATTGTTAAATAATATGGAAACTTTTTGTGTTCACGTCACCTTCAACTAGCCACGTTTCTCTAGATTTAGATCACTAGTATCATTCTTCTCTTACTAGAATTTCATTGTATTCCATTAGTAAGGCTTTTTCTTTGACATAGTCTTCTTGAAACATCCCAATTTTTATGACTTTATGGTTCAATTCTTCCAAGTCACCTTTTATTATTTCCTCCTCTTGAAAAATGTTTTTGAAAGTTTTTAAATATTCATAGCTTTAGTTTTCCTTTGATGAATTACAATTTTTTGGTGAATACAAACTTTTTTTAGCCTTCCATGACTATGAGTTCCATCCACCAATTTTCGAGTAGCTCAAAAATTTCCCCCTAACATAGCCACAATTTTTCAAAGTGGAATTGACTCCATGGTTTTTGAAGTTTCTTCGACTGCCAGTTCTAAAGACATGGGAAATAGTCCAACAAAGATACATGAAAAATGTTAGAAATGGAAACAATGGATGAGTGAATCCAATGAGGCATGAGAAGGAAGTGGTCCAATATTTCTGTAATATTTGTAAATTCCTTTTTCCTATTATTCCAAGTAGATGTTCCATTGGTTGGTATTATATAAACTAGACCTATTCTTATTGCAAATTTTTTGATTCAACTGTGTAATTTTTTCAATCGACATTTCAGATCACACTCAGTGATCCATAATCAGGAAGAGGATTTTTTTTTTAAGTCTTCTTGGGACTGTGATACCCTTATAATCCCCTTAGTTTTTAGATATATCCAAAATAACATTGATGTCACTGTCAATGAAAATATCCTTTTGTCCGATATTATTTAATTAATTTTAGATATTGTTCCATAATATTCTTTTCTTTCCTAGCTATGTAGGTCTATATATATTAAAAAGAAAGAGCTAAACATATGTACCAGTTAGTGAGTTCTCGATTATTATTTATTCCAATTATATTGATTGATACTCTTTTGGTTTTCCATATTATTTCTAGTCCTCTTGAGGAACCTAATCCTTCTATGAAATGGCCAAACCATATTTTGCATATTTTAAGGAATATCTTTGCTTCCCTTTAATTTAGCTTTTTTTTTTTGGAGCAACACACAATCAATCAATTGATGGTTTAATTGATGCTTGATCATGCACCCTTTTTAGGGGAATTCATGCCTCTAAAATTCTAGCTGAGGATCCTCATTTGTTTCCAAGGGAGGTGATTCCTCCCTTAGACCTAAGCATGTAGCTCTTAATGGATTTTTGTCTCACATTGTGCTTCCTCTTCCTTTCTTGTGGCCTTTTTTCTTGCTCCTTTCATTCAATATTTTGGCAACCATTTGGCTAAAATGCATCTTGGGTCCATCATGTCAATTTCATCTATTAAATCCTCTTCCTATATTTGTGATCCTTCTTATTTTAGTATTTTATTGGTCTACCTCTTGTTTATAAAGATTTATTGTCCATTAGGATACTTGATTTTTTGTTTCAAGCCCACTATCTAATACCTTAGTAGATTTTATTTTATTGTTTGAATCTGCTTGATTGGCTAATTGTGCATTATTTTTTATTTTAGTCCCTTCACTTTATTTATCTATTATTGAGATCTTTTTGGTATTCATTCTATTTTCAAAATGGGGGGTGGGCAGTGACATGAAATTTCATTGTCTTTGGCTCTTTCACATTTTGTAGTAAAATTTAGGAGCTTTAGTTGTGATTTTTTGATCCCAATTGCCAATGGACATGATAAGTTTGATTCTCTCTAGGATCTCTTTTATTGCAATAATTTTGATTCTGGCATAAATTAGGGTTTCTCTATTTCGTAAATCCACATCAATTTTTCTTCCAAGCTTATCTCCAAATCTTGTTAGGCATTCACCATACTAGTATTCAAAGGGTAATTTGTAAAGCCTTAGCCATACAATTTTGTTTTCAAGATTCATGTTCAACGAGTTGAATTTTTATTCTCATATCTATAGATATAGTTGTACCTCATCTTTCTCACATGCATATTTATCAATTATTCACTGTCTTTCATTCTTTATTTCAAACATCACCACAAAAAAGTTTTTAGGGAGAAAGTTAAGAATGGGAAAACTTGGCTAATGTTCGTTGATCCATTTGTGTATCTCAAATCTAGAAGGTTTGATTCCAATAAATTTTCCAATCATCACCTTCTTAAAATCCCTAGCATTGCCTTTGACAATTTTAGTTAAGTTGATCAAAAATTCCTCTTGTGTTTTTTCTTCCCACACCCTTTTCTTTTGCCCTACACTTTGCTTTTGATATGCTCTACCTTGCAACTAATTTTTTGTGTCATTTTTACTTCAAAATATAATATTATTTAAATAATTTTTATTCATATTTAAAATATATTTAGAAAAAATATGAAAAAAAGCATTGATGGATTAAGAAATTTCAAGTAAGAGTTGATTTGAATGTACAATTAAATTAAAATTTTAATTAGTTTTATTTTGAAAATTTATTTTTTATTAAGATTAAAAAAATAACTTTAAAGAAATTATTAAAATAAAAGTATACATTAAGAAATTATTGGGTGAAATGATGTAGTGATGAGATTCGTCCATAATCCACCATATCGGTTTGCTCAAGTTTGGATTCCCCAAAACACATTGCATATGACATTGGGAAGAGAAGTGTTTCAATGAGTAACATTTCCTACATCTAAATGCAATTTCTTCATAGTTAATAGGTTGGCTTTTGCATCTATTTCCCACCTTCACTGAAATATTTGTAGGGAGGCCATTGGCTAAATCCATTTCAACACAGGTTCGAGCACACATAGAATTTTGATAGTTGATGATATTTTTTTTATTAGCATATTCACTATTTTGGAGTAAATTAATTAATATTTACTCCAGTGCTTAATGTAAACTTAGGAAAAGATCATCTAGTTCTGATTGTGAGTGTTATTGCATTAATTATGTATTTCAATCAGTCATGTGCTTTATTCTTTTTGTTGCACACAAGATAAACACACTTAACCGATTCATGCATTTTGTTTTCTCACTCCTCTCTCAATTAGAACTCTATTAATCAGGGTCTCATGTTGAGTTTTCTTGAGTCTACATAAGGATATTCAATCCTTTATTATATTCATTCAATAATTGATTCAATAATCAATAATCATTATTGTTTCACATATTTTGTTGTGTAATTTCTCATTCGTGTGTGAAAAAATTCTCTATAGAATATCATCTAGGGCGTGTGGGATCTCAATCATGGATTCTTTCATGGTATTAAAGCTCTAGATCTGAATATCCTTGTTCACTTTTTTGAGGAATTTTATTGCATCAAGATCGTGGTTTTTGAAGGCATAGAAAATTTGTGGAGGCCGCTGAATTTTGTGAAGTGTGTCTACAAGCCTGTGACTTGAAGTTGTCGCCCATGCCCTCTAAATCAGAATCTTCAATAAACTATCTTGTTGCATATTCCTCTATGCAGTACATTTTTGGAAGCATCATTTTGAGTTTGGAGTCCCACAAGGGTAGTCTTTGTGCAGGTCTAATTAGTTGTTTGCAAGCTACCAATCAAGCATTTCAATAATGAGGGCACAAACTAGGTAGATTTTCCTATGACGCTCAGGTTGTGGATTTTTGTCTTTGTGATGGAGGCTTGATTAAAGGGAAACACTTAGTCACACAGGTCATGGTTCATTTGATTGACCTAATTCATGCTTCCTACTACATGAATTATTGTTGCACACATCAAGGCTTGCATGATTTTGTTTGTTTATGTAGGAAGGGATTCGATTTCAAGCTCAAGAGGCCACATTTGGGATGTGATCTATATAGTGAGGGCGTGCTTTCCATTGCCATAGCCTAGCATGGTTGGAGGAGGCGTGATTTGTCACCGAGGATCATAATTTTCTTTAAGTCGTGATTTTATTTGATTCGCTATTTGGAGGCATAATTCAATTGTTTGAAGCCAACAACATTCATCAAAGTTGCGCTTGAACCTACAGTCTTGTTTTCATGGTGTGACAAACATCCTTTCAGGCACAATTTGTTGTATAGGTTAGTCTCTCAATACCTGATTACTGCAAGTGACTTGCATTTGGAGGAAGAGACATCAAGAGATCTTTTATTTACAACAGCTTCAATCTATTGATTGGGGTGGATTTGTTGCATGTAAATTGTAATTCGAGATCAAAAATTCTTGCTCTTATAGGAATATTGTTCTTTTTTTTTGCATTATTACTGTAATTTCTTCTCTCAATTCTGTATTTTTTTGGAATCATGGATTAAAATCATGTAACTCTTCTCACTCCCTCAAAATTTCTCAAGTGGAAAACCCAGATGGAGATCATTTTGAAGAAGTTGGGGTTGTATCAAGTCACCATGGGTACAAAGCTTGAATCGGGTGCTACTGCAAAAAAGAGGAAATGGTTCAAGATATGTGATGAGTCTTTTGGTACTCTTTGTATGTCTATCTCTCTTGATCTATTATTTCACATCTAGTCTTGTAACACTCCATAGGAAATTTGGGCCCATCTTGAGCTGTTGTTTGGTAAGAAATAAGCATATAGGAGTTATCAGTTAGAGAATGAGCGGATATCTCTTAATCATTTTTAATTTGATAGTATCCAAAACCTCTTCACAAAACTTAAGTCTTTAAGGCTTCAATTAAAGTAGTGTGGTATTGAGAAGAAAGATGAACAGTTGATTCTTTATCTACTTGCCAAGCTTGGTCCTGATTATTTTATCTTTGTTTCTACATTTTATGCTACTAGAGATGCTATGGGCTCCAAATTTTCAATTCCCTCTCTTGATGACTTTTCCACATAACTCATGCAGAACAATCAAAGGTAATCCATATGGGTACACTGAAATATTCAAAAGAATATGCTCTTCTTGTTTCTCAAAATTTGAAAGACATGAAGGCCTATAATAGCAAAGGTAAGAAATAGAAACCAAAGACCATAGAGCATGAGAAGGATTCTAGTACACATAACACCTTTGATTCACCTTCTCCTTAGGTGGAATCATCGAAGAAAGAAAGACTCAAGTGTGCTTACTATAATAAGAAGGGACATAACGAGTCTAAATGTTATGAGAAGAAGATAGATGGATATGCAGAACAGGTTTCTGATTTCACAACTCTTCTTATGAAGAAAAATATTCATATTCCTTATTCACCTACATTAGGCGAGTCTTCTTCTTCACCATCATTCCAAACAGATGAATAGACCAAACATAAGGTTCATGCATTATGTGCAACCACCAGTTCACATTCTTCTAGATAACTACTAGATTTAGGTGCTTCACACCATATGGCATCTTCTTAGGAAATGTTCTCATGTTTTGAGGCTACATCCTCACCACACATATTAATGGGTAATAACACTTATATGAGTATATGTGGGAAAGGTTTTATCAACATTGATGATGGTACATTTAATGATGTACTATGTGTACCATCTTTATTCACTAACCTTCTCTCCATCTATCAGATTGCTCACAGTTGGAAAGGGAAGACAGTTGAGTTCACACCTAATTCAATGCACATCAAAGACAGTTAGATTGGTAAAATTGTTGCAATATGGAGAGTTGATCATTCTTCTTGATTGTATGCATTCTCACACTTTGGTCCTCCATCTCTACTATCAGAGTATCATTCTCTTTCTTCAAGAGAGCATGTTGTATCTGAGGTGAAGTTTGATCATTTGATCTTATGTGTTCTTCCATGTATTCATGAGACTAGTGTTGAGACTTCTACACCTCTACCTCTTGTTGACGTTACATCTTCTTGGAAAGATCCCTCTTCAAATTTGACTAACATTGTAGCTCCATTCATCGAGCCATCTAGTGCTATTGTTGTGGACATATCAGAGGATATTGATTTCCTCTCAGATGATAGATTCAACACATTTATTATCCCATATTCTTTAGAGATTCCATATCAAGATCATCTTGAGTTGTCTGATATTGATACATTTGATTCAACATTGTACCATTCAGACACTCATGTATCAGTTCAATTCTCCATTTATCATCATCCAAGACTTCCATTTTCACCTCACATCTAGGGGTTTCCTCATCATTGACCATTGGATTTGTTTCTTTCTCAGGGGAGACACATTGGTTTGATCATCGACATAGGGGTTCTCTCATTCTACAGGGGATTTAGATTCTCCACTCTCTCTTATGGGGGTATCTAATTGTATATCTACATATGTTCTTGAGAGAGTCTCTTGAGACATTCCATTTGTAATTTCTTTTTATTTCTCGTTTGGAGAGGAGTTTTTTTCCCACAAGGTTTTCTCCTTTACTCCATTTGTAATAAAATTTCATGTTGTTCATGCATACCTCATCAAACCTTATGCCAAGACCCATTCTACATCCACCATTGCATTATTTTCCTTCATCAATTTTGTACTTCTCCTTAGTTGTCATTTAGGGGGGTGTTGGAGTAAATTAATTAATATTTACTCCACTGCTTAATGAAAACTTAGGAAAGGATCATCTAGTTCTAATTGTGAGTGATTGCATTGATTATGCATTTCAATCAATCATGTGCTTTATTATTTGTGTTGCACACAAGATAAAGACACTTAAATGGTTCATGCATTCTATTATGCCTTGCATAACCACCCCATCTTTTGCCTTGGTCAAAATGGGCCCCCCTTGTTGTTCTTTATCCTTTGTTGTTTTTCAAATAAAGTTTGGAGACATTTTGCTTCCAACACTTTTTTTATTTTGGTTTAGTCTGTCGGGAGTGGAACCAGAATTGAATCGGGTTTTGAAAGTCCTTTTAAAGCTTGTTTTGGTTCCCATCCCGATGGTCTTTTATTTTGGCTTTTTGTTTGTCTTTAGTGGAACCGGAGTGAGAGTGGGTGTTAAGTTGGTCGTTATCAAAAATTGAAAAATCATAATTGATTCTATCCCCGCCTCCGCTATTTTTCCGCCTCTGCTATTTTTATCTTTGGTTTTAGTCTAAGTCCTTTTGTTTAGTTTTATTATGTCAGAATTGTGCTTTGCTTTTTGTGTTGCTTTTTTTGTTTAGTTGATGGACCCGGACCTGGAATGGTAATAAAATTTGGAAATTCCTTGAAATTGCAGATTAGTTTCCATTTTGGTTCCGCCCCCGCCACTTTTGCGTCATTGAATTTTTGATTGAAGTGGCACTATAGAGAATTATTCTTTCTCTCACATTTTCGACTCCGGCTTAACTGCGTTTTAATGCATTAATGACAGTTGCTCCTATGGGTAGAAATCAACATTTTTACCTTCATTAAGGGTTAAATGAATCATTATTGTCATTGTTAAGAGATCTAAGAGCACGAAAGAGCAGCAGCGGAGTTCGTTTGAGAAAATTGATCGAAAGAGAGGAAGGTTATTGCGTGAGAATCAATTCAAAAGGTTAGCTCGGGTTCTTCTACGTTTGAGGTAGGGTTTCTTATCATTGTTGTTTTTCGTCTATTTACTGTCGTGTTTGTTGCATTTTTTGTTCTATATCTACTTGTGCTTTCAATCATTTAGTTTTAAGTGGATTTGTGCTTCTTGGTATGATTATGCAAGTAGGTTCTTATTTTATTTTGTTTGTTTGCTTTAGTTTCCATTTCTTGTACTGTTGTTTTTTATTCTTTATATTTTTGAGCATGGTCGCCTTCACGTCTTAAACGTGATCACGTCGTGTTATGTTTGATTTGTAGTAGATTAGATTAAATTAGGATTTTAATGGTGTTTGTTAAAAGTTAGGGATCTACAGTGAGGTAGATAGATTTATCGTTTTTACTTAGGGTTTTGTTGTGTGTTTCGATCTGGTAAAATGGCAAGGTTTAAAAAAATCTGTGCCCTAGTTTTTATCGGGTTTGTTAGATTAGGGTTTCATGTCTTGAAGTGATCACATTTAAATGATTAAATATGATGCCCTAAATACAATCGTTCCCCATGCATATGGGTGTAGTGTTTTGAAAGCCCCTTTTTCATTTAAAGTGACCTTGGTTTTAATCACAAAGTTATATGTTAAATCAACAAAATCTTTTGATGACATCACGGTTGACTTAGCCGGAGGCAGGATCATAATCGATTATGAACTTAAGAATTTTGTATTTAAAAAGTTATCGATTTCATTTCCATCTCGTTCCCGGCTCCACGGATTATAAAAAGTCTTCTTTGGGGAATAATGATAACGTGGATGGAAACGGAGGCGGAGTAGAAATGGAATTTGAAAAATATGAAAATCTAAAGAAAAACCAAATCCGCTTTTCATTCCAATCCCGGTTCCGATCACCTTCCCGATTCCGACTCCGAGCCCGTTCATTGTTAGTAAAGTATCTATATCGATTTTGGCTCCGAGTCCGGCAGTGTTGTAAAAGAGATTGTTTAGGTTGAGTTTTTGTTTGGTTCTGACTCCGATGCATATATGAAAGGTATGGTTTTTAAGGCATGTTTTATGATGATGTTTAAAGATCTAATTAGAGTTTTTGCTTGCAGGAAAGTTGAAAGATGTCAGGAACATCAGGGGAAGTTGCTCGAAGGAACCAGCTTGTAGGAACATCAAAGGCAACACCAAAACAAAAGAAGGTAAAGCCAAAAAAACAGCCTTATACCTTGAGGTATAATCACAAGAGCCTGGTTGTGAAGGTGAGCAAGGTGGAATCAAATTGGTCAAACATCACTGACAGGAACTTGGGCTAGTAAAACTTTGAAGAGTTGTATGAAGAAACATTTGTGGAATGAGAAAATCTAATAGGAAGGATGCAAAGGATTGTTGATTCTGGCTTGGCACATATTACTGTGTTTCCTTTGTCAATCCAATGCTCGGAATTGATCTTAACAGTGGCTAGTGCCTACAATCCTGCTACGAGACTATGCATGGATTCACAGAATAATGTGACCATTGATCTTACTCCTCAAATGTTTCAAAATATATTTAATGTTCCAGATCCCAAGAACTTGGTGCAGCTAACAGAGGCAGAGGCCTTGGAGAAGTATAGCAAGCATAAGGACTCTAATAAATCTCATTTAAACAAAAAATGGTAGAAGATAGAAAAGAAATCTCTAATCAAACTTCGTGATCAACCAAAGAGAGCAGAATTTCGCAAAGAATTGTCAGACTTGATCTTGATGTTGTCTAGGGTATTTGGGAAGAGGGATGCATTTCACTTTAAGGAGTGGATGTTTCCTTTTATTCAGACCATCTTGAATGGTGAACAACAGTTTGATTGTCAATGATTGTTTCTAATTCCATACATGATCAGCTAATAATGATCAGAAAGACTAAAAGCTTCTTCATGACTTACATTGTATATGCAACAACCAGATTGGGGATTTTCCCAGGTTTGAACAGAGTAGGCATAATGGGAGTCTTGGATGGACAAAAGAAGGTATGGGAGCACTATAATTAGTTGTCTCTTCAAGTTGTTGAGACTCATTTCAGAAGAGTCAATGATGCATTTTTATATGTGATTATCAACCAATTGAATGGAGATTCTGGATACCGGTTGAGTCAAGAAGCTATGGCATTAATTGCTGAATGGGGATGTTGGTACATCCAATACCCTAAATTTGCATACTTCAGGTTGGCTGGTTTTGAAGGCCATCCACATTTGCTTCCAAGGTGCTGCAATAATAGGATAGTGCTAATGGAATTTTTATATCAAGCTATTGGAGTTAATGCTCGGTTTAGGATCAAGCATAAAACTGGATTTCATAAATTTCCCATGAAGTTGGGTGAATATAGTTGTCAACACTTGGTAGGAGCAAGGGTAGTCTGTAGTGAATTGGTACAGTTGAAATTGGGATTGTACACAACTCGTAAGTGTTTTGATCCAAAGGGGAAGATGTATGCCTTATTGCCTTCGATGTTTACTAGACATTTCAATTTGTTAGAAAACTTTTGGAGTGATTGGCAAGATGAATATGATTTGAGAAAGAAAAACTATGAAAGATTGACGGTCGCACTCATGGCAGAACTAGGTGTTAAAGAAAACATTCCTAACACATTGGTGGATGATGGAATTGTATTAGATCCATCTTATGAAGCTTTGAATATTGGCACTAAGAGCCTGGATCCAATTGATTGGGATGCTAAAGAAACAATTGATATTAAGAAAGATAGGAAGGACAATATTGGATAGGATTGTGTAATGGTTAATGTTGACAACTCAAGCTTCTCAAGGACCAATCCTTAAAAAGGGTAAAGGATACAAGAGAATCAAGAGAAAGACACCACCCAAACAGCCATTGGAATTCCTTCCTCTGGACATTGAAGAAATAGAACTTGAGGCGGTAGATGATGAAGAGGAAACAAAAGAAGGAGATGTTCTAGTAGGATCAACTGTTTCAATACCTACATTAGTTGAATCTTCTGCACAAGTCCCAATAACAAGGAAGAAGAGTAAATAAATACAAGAAGGAGCTCTTCATAGCATTGCTAAAGCTGCCAAGTGGAAAGAAATGGAGAAGGAAGTTCTGGAAGTTAAGACAGATTCAGATGAGACTTTCTCAGAAATGGATTTGCAAAAGAAGATGCCTCTAGAGGAGGATATTGAGCAGATATTAACACAAGAAAATCAGTGGAAGTTGTTTGATGATGCAAAAAGAGATTCTGATGCAAAGGCTATAGCTTTGGAGAAACAAAAGGAAAAGGAGGCCAAGGTACAAGTTGATGTTGTATTGCACCAGCAACAATTGAAAGCAAAACAATTTAAGGAAAAGGCAGCAGTTGATGAAGTAGAGAGAAAAATAATGCAGCAAGAACATGAGCTCAATGCCAAAGAAGAGAACAACAAGTTGGAGTTAATACAGAAAATTTAGGACCTTGAGGAAGGGAAGGCAAAGAACTGAAGGGAAAGAGAAATCTTGGTTGCTAAATTAAAACTTGCAGAAGAAGCTCGCTAGAAAGAAGAAGAAACAAAAAGCTTAAGAAAGAAAAGGGATGTTGAGGAGCTGGTTAAGAAGCAGCAAGCAGAAGAAGAAAAGGTAAAGGCAGAGAAACTTAAGGCCTTGGAGGCAGAGAGATTAGAGAAAGAAATACTAGAGGCTTTGGAAAAAGAAGCTCTAGAGAAAGAAAAGGAAGAAGAGAGTCAGAGGAAAGAAGAGGAAGAAAAGAAAAGGAAAGAACAAAGAGATAGAGAAGAGGCTAATAAGTTGGTGCATATGCATATACTACAAGAACAACAAGAAAATCAAGGGTTGATTCTCAACCCCAGGTAAATATTTAGCCACCTTCTACAGTTGTTGCTTCCTCTTCTATGATGACTATTGCTCCAAGTGCTCCAACTTGGCTAAAATTGGACTTGCAGAAGAGGGCAGTAACACCTTCACAACCTCTCAATTGGGAGGATATGATGAAGGGAATTGAGCAGGAGAGGCCTAAAAAGAAGGCTAAAATTCTACATTCTACCTCACTCATAGACAAAGGAGAAATTGTTGTTGAATGTGCCATGCCAATAACAGAAAAGGAGGTAGGGGACATGCAGCTAACAAATTATCAGCTGAGTACGATCAACTTGGGAAGGCCCACTAGGAATCAAAAAATGAGCTTGATTGATGTGGTGGTTTCAACAACCAAGTCAAGAATGATCAAGGATAAGAAAAAGAAGGATAAGCTTAAAGCTCAATTAGATCAACTACATTCATTCTTGAAGAGTGTCTCCTCTCCAAGATCACAATAGGTAGCAGCCATTGAGACTCCTATTTTGCTGAGAAAAAAGGAGGTAGATGATTTGGTACAGGTAAAAGGCAAAGTGGAGATGATAGACCGATGGGTAGACAAGTTAAACCGAGAGGTGGGTGAAGTTTTGGTTGAATTTTTTGAAGCCTACAAGGATACAAAAGGGTTGATAAAAGAGATGCATCAATACATTGAGGCATCAGAAAATCAAGAAGAGGAATACAAAGATTACAATCAGAAGTTGGAAAGAGTGAGTGCATTGCCTTTAACAACTCTTCTGGAACAATCCATACTTGAGGAGGACAACAAGGATTTTGTGGAGAAAAATTCTTGTATAATCCGGTTTATAACTGATTTTTTGTGTAAACATAAGGATGAAATTCAAGAGGCTGTTAATAATTTGACTGAGCAATTGGAAGAGCTGGAAGCAGTCATGGCTATAATTGTAGATGTAAATATGCTGAGAAAAGAAGGCATGCCCTTGAGTCAAATTAAAGAGAAGTGGGATGAAAGGTTCAAAGGACTCATGTAGGGAAAAGATGATGGAGAAGACTTGATAATAGATTGGCTAGTGGAGGTCAAAGAAGAGATAAAAGCTGCTAGGAGAGAGCTAACAAAAATAAAGGGTATGAGGGAATTTGTTGCAGCAGAATTGGATCGAATAAAGTTTGAAGATAGTTGGATTGATGGGCCGGAAATAGATACCTTATGGCAAGTCTTCACTAGCTACGATGAGTTTATTGTAGATCCAGCTTCACATGCATGAGTCCCTACATGCATAATTTTCCTCTTCTTTGCATGTTGCATGCAACACTGACAACTTTTTGAGCGCATGACTTCTTCTTCTCTTGTATCTTCTATTTTTAGTTAAACTGAATGTCTAATGTAAGAACTCAAGATCAAATTGATCTGAGTTTCCAAGAGAGTTTTTAGTTCCTGAAAGGGTGGATTGCCTAAAATAGAAGTAGAGTTTGAGGTTTTTTATATCTATAAATACCCGATGGGTATCATATTGTAAAGGCCGGCTAATTGAGAATAGAATTGGCTTACCTAATGCTAGGAGATAGAATTTTGTAGTGATTACTTTGATACATTGTTACTAGATGATTTACAGTTAATAAAATTACAGGTTTTCTCGCAATATGGTGGTAGAGTTAAACTGTTTGTGTGATAAGGCTAATAAGTTATAATCTATCTGTATGCAGTGATTGTGCTGAACATAAAAGTTTCTTGAGTGATGAAAATCACTTGAAGGAATAAAATTTAAGGATTGTATTATTAGATTGTCATTGAATTGAAGTTATTAAAGTTTGTTGATCTATGACTTTGGCAATGAATGGATGTATGTTTTGAAATATTGAAGGTAGTTGTGATAAGAAAAAAGAGGTATTGAATTAAGCACCTTAGATGCATGCAATGGTATAGGTTATGTTGTAGATTGTGTCATGCTTTTGTTTTGTGATTCGTTTGAAAAACATTCATTGTTGAAGGTATATGTCCAGAAGTTAGATAAATTTGATTCAAATTTACTTGTTACCCCTTTGTTCCATCTTTTTCTTTTGTTTCAAACCCCTTTATTTATAAGAACCATTTCGATAAAATGAGTCATGGCTTGAATCTTTTGTCGCTAGCATAGGCCCCTTGAACATTACAGTTGCATGAACTGAATGAGTGGCACCAGATAGTTGAGAACCAACTACGAGGACCTTGGAAGTTAGGCTACTCCATGTTGTCTTTCTTTTTCGGGAGAAATAAAGTAACAATATTCTGTTTTAATGTTGTTTGTGTCATTTTAACCATCAACAGAAGTTGGCGCTAGAAGGAGGGCCTGAAAAGACAAATTGGCTCGCATAGTCTCTTTCTCACCAAAGAAATATGGGAAGATTTTTAGATCCTCTACTGACCCTGAACCTTTACAAGAATTGCAAACTCCAGTTAGACCAAGACCTCATGCTCATAGGGCTTTGATACCTAAGTTTCCACCACCACTTACTCCACCTGGATTTCCTCCAAATCCACCTACACCACCACCAGTACCACCTACATCATCACCTCCAAATAGGCTTGTGTCGCCACCAATTCGGCCTATATCACCACCTGTCCAACCAATCCCACCAATGGATTACTTTGTGAATAATCCCTCCCCATTAGGGACTATTCCTGGGGGATTCCATGATTTACCAAAGAACCCAGAGAGGTTATGTCCGAAATACATGCATGGAGAGTCAAGAAGTGTTGAAGAACATATACAAGCATTCAAAAATGCTTGCACTCGAGCTCAAGTTGCTCATCAAGATGTGGTATGTAGACTATTTCCTTATTGTTTAGGAGATATGACATATAATTGGCATCTAAATCTGCCTCAGGGATCTATCCTAGGTTGGACAGATTTGGAAAATGCTTTCATTAATCAATTCAAGGTTTATGTCGATCCTGCAATACTATATCACCACTTTGCCACCATAAGGAAAGAACATCATGAACCATTTCCCTTGTTTAACAATAGGTTCCAAAGGATGTATCGTAGGCTACAAGAGCCTTACTTAGTACCAGAGGGTATGGCCATACACGCATATTTGAGAGTTGTTGATCCTTTGATTGGCCTATTCTTGCAAAGAACTTATCAACGTGATGAGATTGACTCATTGTCTAAGATTTATCATTTGGCTATCAAATTGCAACAGTAGATAAGTCTGCAATCTAGAGGGTTAGGAGCAGTTCTTCCTCTAATGAATTATCAGATGCCTAATCCACCATTATACAACACTGTCCCAGGGATGTCTTATTCCCAATATGGACCAATATCTAAGTTGCAAGCCCCACCCACAGTACCCTTCTTTAGCAGTGGTGTACAATATTCCTCACATCAACCACAACAACAACAACCTCAAAATCAACCACAAGAAGGGGGAGGATCAACCCATGTCCATTCCCCAGCCATAGTCCAAAATGTGCAGAATGAACAAACTGTTCAACTCACAAGTGAGTTAAAGACTCTTAAAAATAATCTCTCTCAGATGTCAAATGACATGGCATAGCTCAGGAAAAACCCTCCCAATAATCAAAACCAAAATTACAACAATCAGGGAGGTTATAACTATCAGGGCAATTACTCTAATTAGAACACCAATAGGAATTTTCAAAATCAGAACTCCTCAAACCAGAATTATCAAAATCAGAATAGAGGATATAATCAAAGGTTCAACAACAATAACAATAATAGGCAGTGGAACACTGGACCTAACAATGGGGGAGTCCCTCATAATTATCAAGCAGGTGAAGAAAGACCACATACTGCTAATGTTGCTGATTTGAATTTTATGACGAATTGGTGTAGGCTACATGATACAACAGCCCATTCTAAGGTCAATTGTCCAAAAATGGAGAAAATTGTGAAAATTGCACAGGCTGATGCCCATCCTCTAGCAAGAAATTCCAATAAGGATAATGGGTCAATCAGCACTGCCATGACTTATGAAACCATTGAAGAAAAGTATCAATTCCCTATGCAAGGAGATAATGAGCCAGAGGAAGATGTTTATGATGCTCAAACTTTCCAATCTAAGGGTGGCCACTTTCTAAGAAATCAGAATAAGAGGCCATTCACTACATCTACACCCCCGAATAACATGGTTCCACCAAATCAGAATGTAGATGATAATCCCCCTCCACCAAAGGGACCTTCTGATTCTCAGAACAGAGGTAATCAACCTTCTTTTCCTAAGTACCAAGTTAGAAATGATTCAGAGTTTGACTTTGTTGTAGAATTACAAAGGCAGAAGACATCATTGTCTTTCTTTAATATCATAAAGTGGTGCCCAGCTCAATAGGAGGTGGTATTAAAAGCTTTGGAAGAGGCAGATTGCCTAAAAGGGAAAGGTAAAGTGACTCCCGCAAAGGAGACAAATGTAGCTATGTATAAAGGTAAGACCAGTACCCCACCTTTCTTGTTAAGTTTGAGAATATTTGGAAATAATCTACACAATTGTTTATTATATTCCAGAGCATTAGGGAATGTTATGCCTTTTTTGATTTGTAAGAAGTTAGGATTGAGTCATATCCCAACCAATAAAAAGGTGATCTAGTTGGATAAAACTGAATTCAATGTTGTAGGTGAGTTGAAGAACATGCATGTCCAGGTTGGATCAGACCCAAGGATCCAAACCTATATAGATATTCAAATAGCTGATATCCCAAAAACATATGGTATGCTCTTGAGTCGAGAGATAATGAAAATCCTAGGGGGATATCTATCCTTGGATTTCTTGCACATGTGGTTACCCTGGAAAGGAGTTGCCACCCAGATAAGAATAGAAAGTGAACCTAGACTCAAACACATGATCACAAAGTATGATACTCCGAATGAAGTAGCATTATTTGACACTAAGATAGGTGTTTACAAGCAAGAGGAAGTCCTTACTTTCTCTATAATTAGTCCTGATGATACATTATCCTTAGATCATAGTGATCCGATGATTCGCATCAACCAATAGGTTCTAATAAGGAAATTACAACAAGATAGGCTAGTTTTAGGAGTAGAAATTGATTTGAGTAGTTTGCTGCTGCCTAATTGGTGTAGGATTCACTATCATAACCATTCAGAGTTGACATGTCAGTCATGCATAGATATTCTAAGTCATGTAGATCAGCCCAAACAAAAATGTCAAGAGGGATCTGAGACTCCCATCAATGAGTTCTCCTTCCAAGTTAAGGATGCAAGTATTCTTACACGGGCCAGTCTTTCTCAAGAGGAAGTTTCCTTGCCAATAGAGAAGACTCAGGTTTTAGGTTCTCAAGATCAAGAAGAAGTGGAAGTATCTCAGTTTCATTTCAATACCCCTACTCCAGATGCTTTACCAATGCCCAAGGTGTTAATGAAAGATGAATTAGATGGTAAATTAACTCAAGAAAGCATTTAGGAGATAGTTGTTGAACAAGTTGGGAACATAGGAGAGTCTTCAATTGAGCCTACCCTCAAGATAATTGTTGATGATCAGCAAAAGTCTGAGCCACCACATGTCACAAGTGACAAATTCCCTGTTACTTCTAAAAAGAAAGAACTCCTAGCAAAAGACCAGTTATGGACTCTTAAATTTGATGTTTCTAAATCTAAAGCAAGAAGTGAAGCAAGGATTGAACTAACCAATCCAAAAGGAAAAACTTACTTTGCTTCTTATAGATTGCAGTTTGGTTGCACTAATAATGTAGCAGAATATGAAACACTTGCAAGAGGGCTTATATTTGCTCATAAGAAGAAGGTAACTACTCTTACAGTAATGGGATATTCAAAGGTGATTGTGAAATAGGTATGTAGTCAATACACATGCCATAACAAAAGATTGGTTGCATATAGAAATAGGGTTTGGAATTTAATAGAATATTTTGATGCATTTGGGATTAATCTCATTCCAAGGGAAGCAAATCAAATAGCAGATGCTCTTGTGGTTGCAATGAGTACACTAGAGCCTATGTAAGATTCAAATTTGAAGAGGTTTTCTGTGGAATTGATTTTAGTCCCTACCATTCCTTATAATGTTAGACACTTTTAGGTGTTTAATGATTGTCAACACATTTTGGCCTTTTTGGAGAGTTCTGATGTATTTCAAGGATAGATAATTGACGATTCTAATAGAGATCAAGGAGATTGGAATCCAGAAAGTGACAATCCAGAAGGGATATTGGATTTAAAGAGCAATAACATCCCAAAAGGGATGATAGCATTGGAAAGAATATTTGATTCAGATCCACAAGCTTATCAAAGAATGCCTACAAAGAATGAGGGAGGTAAGTATGAATCCGTTAATTTGGTTTACTCGGGCCCAGAAAGGAACATTCTTATAGGGAAGACTTGTCCTCAGGAGATTAAGGACAAGGTAATCAGAATCTTGAAACAAAATATTAAAGCAATTGCTTGGAGCTATGATGACTTGAAAAGTTTTGATACATCTGTCATCACACATACAATTCCTCTTAAGCCAGAAGCCAAGTCGTTTTGCCAAAAGCAATGCCCGATCAATGCATTAATTGAACCTCTGATTCAGAAAGAGGTGCAGAAACTTTTGGCTGCAAGAATAATCTTTCTAGTTAGACACTCTATTTGGGTGGCTAATCAGTTCTTGTAAGAATGAAGAATGGTGAGATTAGGTTGTGTGTGGATTTCAGGAATTTAAACAAGGCCTCTGAGAAGGAAAACTATCCATTACCTTCCCTTGATGAAGTATTGCAAAAATTCAATGGATCTCAGATGATGTCCTTCTTGGATGGGTATTCAGGATACAATCAGGTCCTTGTAAGTCATGAGGATAGGATAAAGATGAATTTCACTACAAAATGGGGCACATTTGCCTATAGAAGGATGTCTTTTGGTCTAATCAATTATGGTGCTACTTTTCAAAGGGTGATGGATGTAGCTTTTAAAGATCTGATATGGAAATGTATAATCATCTATGTTGATGATTTGACCATCTTCTCTAAGAATAGAGAAGATCATGCTGCTGATTTGGAAGAGGTGCTAAAAAAATGTATCAGTTATGGTGTCTCCCTTAACCCAAAGAAGTGTGTATTTGGATTTTTTGAAGGAAAGCTTTTAGGTCACATTATATCAGAGGAGGGTATTTCCTAGATCCTGACCGAGTGGAGGCCATTTTGAAATTGAGAAGGCCAGGAAGTAAGAAGGAAATGAGATCTTTCTTTGGAAGGAACAATTTTGTCAGGAAGTTTATAACAGGGTTTGCAAAGATTATCAAACCACTCAATGAAATGATGAAGAAGGATGCAAAGATTGAATGGAGTGAAGAGGCCAAGTCTAATTTCATGCAGATTAAACAAGCTATATCTGAGGCACCTATTTTAACAAGCCTAGATTATCTAAAACTCTTCTACATTTATTCTTTTGCTTCTGAACATTCATGTGCAACAGTGTTAACACAGAGAAGACAAGAAAACAAGGAGAGGCCAATTGCTTTTATGAGTTCTCCATTTAAGAATGCAGAAGTAAGATATTCATCATTGGAAAAACAAGCCTTTGCATTGGTTAGAGCAATAAAGAAGTTTAGGCATTACATAATCAGAAGTCAAGTTATGGCCATAGTCCCAGATCTAGTTGTAAAGTCCCTCCTAATGCAAAGTGAATTAGGGGAAAGAAGGGGAAATGGATGGCAATCTTACAAGAGTTTGACCTAGAGATTCACCCAATGAAGCTTGTTCAACGCCAAGGTTTGTCAAAGGCAATGGCTGAAGTGGACGGAAGTATAACTTGTCAACAGTACACTGTTCAATCATTCACAAAAGATCCTTGGTATACAGATTTAGTCTTCTTCCTCCTCAATAACAAGTGTCCAAAAGGAATGAATGCTACTCAAAGGAGAGCATTGAGGATGAAGAGTGCCCATTATCTGCTTAAAAGGGGATCAATCTACAGGAAGAATTTCCAAGGGATTTATCTACACTGTTTGGAACAGCAAGAAGCTAAACATGCTATAAATGAATTTCATGATAGGCACAGAACATGGCATGGATCAGCTGATGTTTTGGCACATCAAATTTTAAGGATAGGCTATTATTGGCCTTATGTGTTTAGAGATGCACATCAACACTACAGGACTTGTCATGTATGTCAAAATTCTGCACCTAGAGAAAGAAATTCTGCAATGCCCCTACAACTGGTATATGAGGTAAGGCCATTTGCTCAATGGGCACTTGATTTTGTAGGTGTGATTAATCCAAATTCTTCTATAGGACATAAAATCATCTTGACTACAATTGACTACTACACACGTTGGACGGAGGCACAACCTTGTAAAAATAGTACCACGGAGGTGGTCATCAAGTTTCTAACTGAGAACATCACAACCAAGTTTGGAGTTCCATTTCCTCCGGTATGTGATAATGGCCCTGCTTTTTCTTCTGCTGAGTTCATTTCATGGGAATATGAGCATAAGATTGTGTTAAAATATTCTTCCAATTATTACCCTCAGGGGAATGGAGTGGCTGAGTCCACAAATAAGAATTTATTGGAAGTTATAATAAAGTTGTTAGAAAGCAACCCTAGGGACCGGCACACCCAGTTGAGATTTGCCTTATGGGCAGATCGAACCAGAATCAAAGCAGCCCTAGGGAATTCACCCTTTAAGTTGGTCTATGGCCAAGATCCAATCTTTCCCATTCATTTACAAATACCTGTTTTGAATTTTATGCAAGAATTTTACTCCAAGGATGATAGGATTGAGGTTAGACTGTTTAATTTGTTAAATATGGAAGAACAAAGAGATGTTGTTTTGCAGCAATTCTCTAAACATTAGGTTGTTGTCAAATGTTGGTTTGACAAGAGAGCCAAGATAAAATATTTTAGAATATCAAACCTTGTGCTATTATGGGATAAGGCAAGAGAAAATAAGGGAAATCACCAGAAGTTTGATAGATTTTGGTTAGGTCCCTATCAAGTAGCTAAAATATTGGGTGAGAATGCTTTTTATTTGAGTACCTTAATAGGAGATTTTGTTCCATTACCCGTTATGGTCAGTTTCTCAAGCACTATTTTGGTGCATAGAAGGTCTGATATTTTTGGAGGACAATGTATTATACTATATCATATGTAATTAAGTCTTTGTTGTAGTTAGGTTTTAGTTTTGTCTTGGTTTTAGTTAGGTTTTCTTTTTGTTGTTGTTTTGTTCTTTTTGGTTTTCTTTGTTTCTTGGTTTTGTTTTGGTTTATTTTGTTGAGTTTTGTTTCGTTGGGGATCTTTATTTTGTTCATCTCAAGACTTGGGGTTGTTATTCAAAGTATACTATTGGTACTAGGAGAGAAATTGGTTTAGGTATTTTCATTATCATCATTGAAAATGATTCTCCTGAAACTTATGTCTTATGATCATTCTAGTTTGGGTTTGAGAAGTTATTTAAAGATAAGAAGATACATTGTGAATATCTCATGCATTATCATCAAAAATTTGTCACCAAATTAGATAAAACATCTGCATGAGTAAATGCCTATCTGTTTTAGAATGATTCTACCTTTGATTCAAGTGAAAAATCCGATTCCAAGACTATCATGAAATCCATTGTAGTTCTCAACCCACATTTTAGATTCATTGAATCTGAGTATTGAGAGATGCATAAAAGAATTTCCACAAGTAAAAAAAAAAAGAATGAAAAGAAAGAAAGAAGAGGCAAGCTCAATATCAAGTGGGTAATCAAGTATCTCTATCGGGGCTATAGACGCCTGGCTGGCAGTAGAGTAATGCTTTGTGAGAACTAGAGGCATCTCCATCGGGGCTATGGATGCCTGTCTGACAGCGGAGCAATACCCAAGATTTTACTACATGATAGTTAAAGGACTCAACTCATGTAGCTTGAATTTTAGGTATGGTGGTTCAAAGAATAGAGAAAGTATCTATGAAGAATGATGCATAATATAAGCACACACTCAGATTCAGAGATAACTCATGGGCACAAACATCTGAGATTCCAGCTCAAACTTATCGTAAAAATATCTGATTTTATTCAAGTTAAAGTGTTTATAAGCTAGTAGTTTTGGGTGACTGAAATTTTCTTTGGGTATCTTGAAAATGGGTAAACCATTTTCCCAGCCAAGTCACAATTTGTTATACCTTGCATAACCACCCCATCTTTTGCCTTGGTCAAAATGGGTCCCCCTTTTTGTTCTTTATCTTTTGTTGTTTTTCAAATAAAGTTTGGAGTAATTTTTCTTCCAACACTTTTTTTATTTTGGTTTAGTCTGTCAGGAGCGGAACCAGAACTGAATCGGGTTCTAAAAGTCCTTTTAAAGCTTGCTTTGGTTCCCATCCCGACGGTCTTTTATTTTGGCTTTTTGTTTGTCTTTAGCAAAACTGGAGTCGGAGTGGGTGTTAAGTTGGTTGTTATCAAACATTGCAAAATCATAATCGATTTCGTCCCCGCCTCCACTATTTTTATTTTTGGTTTTAGTTTAAGTCCTTCTATTTAGTTTTATTATGTCGGTCTTTTGCTTTGATTTTTGTGTTGTTTTTGTGTTTAGTTGACGAACCCGGACCCGAAATGGTAATAAAGTTTGGAAATTCCTTGAAATTGTGGATCAGTTTCCATTTTGGTTCCGCCCCCACCACTTTTCAATCATTGACTTTTTGACTAAAGTGGAACTACAAAGAAGTGTTTGTTCTCTCATAGTTACGGCTTTGCCTTAACTGCGTTTTAATGCATTAATGACAATTGCTCATGTGGGTAGAAATCAACATTTTTACCTTCATTAAGGGTTAAACGAATCATTATTGTCATTGTTAAGAGATCTAAGAGCACGAAAGAGCAGCAGCGGAGTTCGTTTGAGAAAATTGATTGAAAGAGAGGAAGGTTATTGCATGAGACTCAGTTTAGAAGGTTAGCTCGGGTTCTTCTGCATTTGAGGTAGGGTTTCTTATCATTGTTTTTTTTTTCATCTATTTACTGTCGTGTTTGTTGCATTTTTGTTTTATATCCACTTGTGCTTTCAATCATTTAGTTTTAAGTGGATTTGTGCTTCTTGGTATGATTATACAAGTAGGTTCTTATTTTATTTTTTTTGTTTGCTTTAGTTTCCATTTCTTGTACTGTTGTTTTTTATTCTTTATATTTTTGAGCATGGTCGCCTTAACAGTGGCTAGTGCCTACAATCCTGCTACAAGACTATGCATGGATTCACAAAATAATGTGATCATTGATCTTACTCCTTCGATGTTTCAAAATATATTTAATGTTTCAGATCCCAAGAACTTGGTGCAACTAATAGAGGCAGAGGCCTTGGATAAGTATAGCAAGCATAAGGAATCCAATAAATCTCATTTAAACAAAAAATGGTTGAAGACAGAAAAGAAATCTCTACTCAAACTTCATGATCAACCAAAGAGAGCAAAATTTTGCAAAGAATTATCAGACTTGATCTTGATGTTGTCTAGGGTATTTGGGAAGAGGGATGTATTTCACTTCAAGGAGTGGATGTTTCCTTTTATTTAGACCATCTTGAATGGTGAACAACAGTTTGATTGGTCAATGATTTTTTCTAATGCCATACATGATCAACTAATAAGGATCAAAGAGACTAAAAGCTTCTTCATGACTTCTTACATTGTATATGCAGCAGCCAGATTGGGGATTTTCCCAGGTTTGAACAGAGTAGGCATAATGGGAGTCTTGGATGGAAAAAATAAGGTAAGGGAGCACTCTAATCAATTGTCTCTTCAAGTTGTTGAGACTCATTTCAGAAGAGTCAATGATGCATTTTTATATGTGATTATCAACCAATTGAATGGAGATGTCGGATACCGGTTGAGTCAAGAAGCTATGGCATTCATTGCTGAATGGGGATGTTGGTACATCTAATAACCTAAATTTACATACTTCAAGTTGGCTGGTTTTGAAGGCCATCCACATTTGTTTCCAAGGTGCTGCAATAATAAGATAGTGCTAATTGAATTTGTATATCAAGCTATTGGAGTTAATGCTCAGTTTGGAATCAAGCATAAAACTGGATGTCATAAATTTCCCATGAAGTTGGATGAATATAGTTGTCAACACTTGGTAGGAGCAAAGGTAGTCTGTAGTGAATTGGTACAGTTGAAATTGGGATGTACACAGCTCATAAGTGTTTTGATCCAAAGGGGAAGATGTATGCCTTATTGCCTTTACTAGACATTTCAATTTGTTAGAAGACTTTTGGAGTGATCGGCAAGATGAATATGATTTGAGAAAGAAAAACTATGAAATATTGTCGATCACACTCATGGCAGAACTAGGTGTTAAATAAAACATTCCTAACACATTGGTGGATGATGGAATTGTATTAGATCCATCTTATGAAGCTTTGAATATTAGCACCAAGAGCCTGTATCCAATTGACTGGGATGCTGAAGAAATAATTGATATCAAGAAGATAGGAAGGACAGTATTGGATAGGAGTGTGCAATGGTTAATGTTGAGAACTCAAGCTCCTCAAGGACTCGTTCTTAAAAAGGGTAAAGGATACAAGAGAATCAGGAGAAAGACACCTCGCAAAGAGCCATTGGAATTCCTTCCTCTGGACATTGAAGAAATAGAACTTGAGGCGGTAGATGATGAAGAGGAAACACAAGAAGGAGATGTTCTAGTAGGATCATTTGTTTCAACACCTACATTAGGTGAATCTTCTGCACAAGTCCTAATAACAAGGAAGAAGCATAAAGAAATACAAGAAGGAGCTCTTCATAGCATGGCTGAAGCTACTAAGGGGAAAGAAATGGAGAAGGAAGTTCTGGAAGTTGAGACAGATTCATATGAGACTCTGTCAGAAAAGGATTTGCAAGAGAACATGCCTCTAGAGGAGGATATTGAGTAGATCTTAACACAAGAAGATCAGTGGAAGTTGTTTGAAGATGCAAAAAGAGATTCTAATGCAAAGGTTGTAGCTTTGGAGAAACAAAAGGAAATGGAGGCCAAGGTACAAGTTGATGTTGTATTGCACCAACAACAATTGAAAGCAAAACAATTTAAGGAAAAGGCAACAATTGATGAAGTAGAGAGAAAAATAATGCAGCAAGAACATGAGCTCAAGGCCAAAGAAGAGAACGACAAGTTGGAGTTAATACAAAAAATTCATGACCTTGAGGAAGAGAAGGCAAAGAATTGAAGGGAAAGAGAAATCTTGGTTGCTAAATTAAAACTTGCAGAAGAAGCTCGCCATAAAGAAGAAGAAACAAAAAGCTTAAGAAAGAAAAGGGATGCTGAGGAGCTAGTTAAGAAGTAGTAAGCAGAAGAAGAAAAGGTAAAGGCAGAGAAACTTAAGGCCTTAGAGGCAGAGAGATTAGAGAAAGAAAGACTAGAGGCTTTGGAAAATGAAGCTCTAGAGAAAGAAAAGGAAGAAGAGAGTCAGAGGAAAGAAGAGGAAGAAAAGAAAAGGAAAGAACAAAGAGATAGAGAAGAGGCTGAGAAGTTGGTGCAGATGCATATACTACAAGAACAACAAGAGAAATCAAGGGTTGATTCTCAATCCCAGGTAAATATTCAACCACCTTCTACAGTTGTTGCTTCCTCTTCTATAAAGACTACTACTCCAAGTGCTCCTACCTGGCTAAAATTGGACCTGCAGAAGAGGGCAGTAACACCTTCACAACCTCTCAATTGGGAGGATATGATGAAGGGAATTGAGCAGGAGAGGCCTAAAAAGAAGGCTAAAATTCTATATTCTACCTAACTCACAGACAAAGGAGAAATTGTTGTTGAGTGCGCCATGCCAATAAGAGAAAAGGAGGTAGGGGACATGCAGCTAACAAATTATCAGCTGAGTACGATCAACTTGGGAAGGCCCATTAGGAATCAACAAATGAACTTGATTGATGTGGTGCCTTCAACAACCAAGTCAAGAATGATCAAGGATAAGCAAAAGAAGGATGAGTTTAAAGCTCAATTAGATCAACTACATTCATTCTTAAAGAGTGTCTCCTCTCCAAGATCACAACAAGTAGCAGCCATTGAGACTCCTATTTTGCTAAGGAAAAAGGAGGTAGATGATTTGGTACAGGTAAAAGGCAAAGTGGAGATGGTAGACCGATGGGTAGACAAGCTAAACCGAGAGGTGGGTGAAGTTTTGGTTGAAGGTTTTGAAGCCTACAAGGATACAAAAGGGTTGATATAAGAGATGCATCAATACATTGAGGCATCGGAAAAGCAAGAAGAGGAATACAAAGAAAGATATTCAAAAGTTGTAAAGAGTGAGTGCATTTCTTTTAACAACTCTTCTGGAACAATCCATACTTGAGGAGGACAACAAGGATTTTGTGGAGAAAACTTCTCGTATACTCCAATTTAGAACTGATTTTTTGTGTAAACATAAGGATGAAATTCAGGAGGTTGTTAATAATTTGACTGAGCAATTGGAAGAGTTGGAAGCAGTCATGGCTATAATTGTAGATGTAAATGTGCTGAAAAAAGAAGGCATGCCCTTGATTCAAATTAAAGAGAAGTGGGATGAAAGGTTCAAATGAATCATGCAGGGAAAAGATGATGGAGAAGACTTGATAATCGATCAGCTAGTGGAGGTCAAAGAAGAAATAAAAGCTGCTGGGAGAGAGTTAACAAAAATAAAGGGTATGAGGGAATTTTCTACAGCAGAATTGGATCAAATCAAGTTTGAAGATAGCTAGATTGATGGGTCAAAAATAGATACTTTACAACAAGTCTTCACTAGCTATGATGAGTTTATTGCAGATCCAGCTTCGCATGCATGAGTCCATGCATGCATAATTTTCCTCTTCTTTGCATGTTGCATGCATCATTGATAGCTTTTTGAGCACATGACTTCTTCTTCTCTTCTATCTTCTATTTTTAGTTAAACTGAATGTCTAATGTAAGAACTCAAGATCAAATTGATTTGAGTTTCCAAGAGACTTTTTAGTTCCTGAAAGGGTGGATCGCCTAAAATAGAAGTAGAGTTCGATGTTTTGTATATATATAAATACCCGATGGGTATCATATTGTAAAGGTTGGCTAATTGAGAATAGAATTGGCTTACCTAATGCTAGGAGATAGAATTTTGTAGTGATTACTTTGATACATTGTTACTAGATGATTTACAGTTAATAAAATTATAGGTTTTCTGGCAATATGGTGATAGAGTTAAATTGTTTGTGTGATAAGGCTAATAAGTTATAATCTATCTGTATGCAGTGATTGTGCTGAACATAAAAGTTTCTTGAGTGATGAAAATCACTTGAAGGATTGTCTTATTAGATTGTCATTGAATTGAAGTTATTAAAGTCTGTTGATCTATGACCTTGGCAATGAATGGATGTATGTTTTGAAATCTTGAAGGTAGTTGTGATAAGCGAAAAGAGGTATTGAATTAAGCACCTTAGATGCATGCAATGGTATAGTTTATGCTATAGATTGTGTCATGCTTCGGTTTTGTGATTGGTTAGAAAAAAATTCATCGTTGAAGGTATATGTCCAGATGTTAGATAAATTTGATTCAAATTTACTGGTTACCCCTTTGTTCCATCTTTTTCTTTTGTTTGAAACCCCTTTATTTACAAGAACCATTTTGATAAAATGAGTCATTGCTTGAATCTTTTGTCACCAGCACAGGCCCCTTGAACATTACAGTTGCATGAACTGATTGAGTGACACCAGACAGTTGAGAACCAACTACGACGACCTTGGAAGTTAGGCTACTCCATGTTGTCTTTCTTTTTCAGGAGAAATAGAGTAGCAATATTCTGTTTTAATGTTATTTGTGTCATTTTAACCATCAACACATTCTATTAGCTCACTCCTCTCTCAGTCAAAACTCCATCAATCAGTCTCATGTTGAGTTCATCTGAGTCTACATAAGGATATTTGATCCTGCATTGTATTCATTCAGTAATCGATTCAATAATCAATAATCATTATTGTTTCACATATTTTTTTGTGTAATTTCTCATTCGTGTGTGATAGGTTTCTCTTCATAATATCATCCAGGGCTTGTGGGATCTCAATCACAGATTCTTTCACATTATTCGTATAAATGATAAATCTTTGAAAGGGTTGACACATGTGTCTTATTTTATTTACACTTATGTTATGAGTTTAGCACATGTTCTCATTGCCTACTTTTCTAAAACTAGTCTCATGAATATAGTATAGACCAAGTAATATTTCTTCTCATTATTTATTATTTGATGCTTTCTCATCTATTATTTAAATGAAATATAAATATCCTTATCTCACATTTCATGCTCATAATTTTCTTCTAGCATAAATAAACCTACATTTTTTTCATAAATAATTCTTAATCAGAGGATGAAATAGGTGGTGGTGAAGAGGTGTGAGGATGATTTTATGTGTCATATACCTTAGGTGAGATGGGATCCTTAGGTTAGTTGAGACAAATCATTGAATTTGTGTTGACCTTGGGTGAACTTGGTATGGGTATTTATGGTTTATGTTCCAAGTGGGATTTTTATTGTGGATGTTGTATGACTAGTGGATGGGTTTTGAACCTCATTAGGAATGGAAGTTGACACTTTAGGTGGTAAAAAACCTTGATATGAGGGTTTACCTCATTGGCTAGGGGTTATTTCTCCATTTCTACATCTTCATTTTCCCCCTCTTTGACAACATCTACTAGAAACTCTTTACTGTTCATTCCATCCTCATCTTCTTTCCTTATGTCTTTTTATTCACTTAGTTGTACCTCCAATTTTTTTTAGTTTATCCAATCGCTTTTTTATATTTTCGATCATCCTCCATGTCTTGTTTTCTTCATACCATCTCCATGCTTCCCAAATCACATGCCTCTTCCTTATGACTATAAGCATATTGTTTTTTGTTGCAATCTCACTTCAATGTACAATTTTCCATCACACTCAATTTACAAAAAAAAAAATTCACGAGATCAAGCTCTCTCGTTGCTTAAGAGTCCTCACACACCTACAACAACCTTCACAAGCTTCTTCTCTACTGCCCTCTATCTTTCATTCTACCCACTAATTCTAGTATAAGCTACCTCATGTTCAATGATCTTCTTATGCACTCAAAACCCGAGGCTCTAATACCACTTGATGTGACAAAAACACAATCTCAACTCAAAAAATAATTCAACCAAAATTGACAATAACTTGTGCCAATTTTTAATCGATTTACAACTGCATGATTACAAAAATCAATTCAAACAACAAACAAATATCTTTATTTCAACTTCAAGATAAATAAGAATTATAAATTTTAGGGCAACTACTTTGCCTCCCTCCTATGTCCAACTTTGCATCTTCCTACTTTCCACACTTCATTCACCTCTCCTTTATAGTGTCAGTCTTCTACCACACATTCTTACCTCCTTGTCATCCATTTATCTTTATTCTTTCAATCTACGATGATTCTCCTTTTAATATGTTTAATATGGGTTTGAACCTTGCAAACCTACCCATACTTCTATGCATCTCATTTAAATTTTAATAACTCTTCCTTACCTCAACATTGATACTTCTCCCAGAGGTGCAAATTTTTTTCCCTATACATTTTATTTAATTAGCATCTATGGCTCCTTCACATTTTGACCCTTGTGGCCTAGGTTTCTGCATGCCACACGATACTATTATTTTTCCCATCCTTAAACTTCTATCGACTTATTTAAGACAACCTTTTATGGCATTTCAATTTCTCAAATCTTCTTTTGAATGGTTCAACCTTTATCCCCATTTTTCTCTTTAATCAACCTCTTTCTAATTGTCTCACACAACACTCATATCTTTACTTTATCTTGAAATTATATGGAAGACTTCCATTACATTTGTGACCAACTATTTCTTAGTATTGTCTTCTACACTACACCCCATCCAAAATCTCACTACTTGCACTATGTCTGCAACAACTTGGAGTTGATCCCAGGCTATGTTATGTGGCCTAAGGGTCTTTCATTGTTGCAAGAGCATCTCTCATTCCCACATCCTCCTCTTTGCATTAGTTTTGGTAAACAATTATCCTTCCTTTAGTCCTATTTTATGCTTCCTCTAATATGTCTTCTACACTAGCTACCAAATGCTCTCTTCATGGAATGTGTAGCCTATCCATTTCTTGATGTTCTAGTATTCTTCATTTAAAATCTTCAAATCATGCATAGTCTCTTTATTTTGCCTTCAATTTTTCTTTAAAATACATAACACCTCCTCCCATGTTTGGCCTATGTTGAACAATTTTTGGTTTCTTGATAATTTGCCTTCAAACCAAAGCCATGGTGTGGGTCTCTCCTCACCCAGACACGCCTCTTCCACTCACTAATTTTTATTTTATTATCCCTAGTGATGCCTTTTCACATTTTTTTTGCAATTTCTTCAACTTCTCTTATTTTTTAATCTTCCAAGCTCTTTAACCATATCATTTCCAACTTTCACATCCTCATAATATTTGAATAATGATTTGCATAACTTTATACAAATCAAATTACCATTTAAGCACATTGGGAATTGATTAATGTGAAAAATATACATATACGAGATCATGAAGATACATATAATGATCATTCAAACTTATGACGTTTTACTAAACCAAATGAAATTTCCCATGGAGGAAAGAAAAACAAAACCAAAGAAAAACCAAATCGGATTTTTTTTTTTCGATCAGTGCAAGATTGGCTGTGGACTCAAATGCTCCTTCATTAGAAATGATGGGTAAGAAATTTGTGAGAATAGGCCCACGAAGGTGGAGTTGAGTAATCAAACTACTCTTCTAGGTTGAATGCAACTTGCAGTGAACTCCATCATTGGGATATCTGCACAAGATTAATTATTTTTCCTCCTCTACCAACACCATGCTGGAACAACTATCATATCCCTCCCACAATTCCATTCACCACACTTCTCTCCTCTCATGGATTCACATCCACCATGTGTCATCCTCCTCCAAAAAATTATTTCTACTCTCATCTCCTTTTTGCGATCCAACCCACTAGAAACTAGCCTCCTCCACCAAACTCTCATATCAAAACTTGCTATATACAAATCTTCTTCGAATACCTTTGGGAATTGAAGATTTTTGTAGGTTCTTCTCCACACTCTTAAACCCTAACCACATCAAGAGGAATTATAAAAGCATCATCAAGATATGCATTAAGGTTTTCATTCGTTGTTCCAAATTCACCATTGACTACATCATTAACTTCTACTTCATTCGTTGTGATGCTTATCTTCTCTTTTTCAATCACTTCAATATTTTCCAACCATTCATTCTCCACTGCTAAAATTTGTGACAAAAGCTAATCCCCTTCATCATCCTTCACTGCAATATCATTGTATTCCATTGCTACATCTTCATTTTTCTCCTCTTTGACAACTTCTACTACAAAATCTTTACTGTTAATTCCATCCTCATCTTCTTTCCTTATGTCTTTTTATTCACTTAGTTGTACCTCCAATTTTTCTAGTTTATCCAATCGCTTATTTATATTTCTGATCATCTTCCATGTCTTGTTTTCTTCACGACATCTCCATGCTTACCAAATCACATGCCTCTTCATAATGACTTTAAACATCTTGTTTTTTGTTGCAATCTCACTTCAATGTATAATTTTCCATCACAATAAATTTTCAAAACAAATTCTTTCATGATATTAAGCTCTCTCATTTCTTAAGACTCCTCAAACACCTACAACAACCCTTACGAGCTTCTTCTCTACCGCCCTCTCTCTTTCACTCTACCCATTGATCCTAGTATAAGCTACCTCATGTTCAACAATCTTCTTATGCACTCAAAACCTGAGGCTCTAATACCACTTGATGTAGACAAAAACACAATCTCAACTCAAATCCAAAATTTTAGATTACAACTAAAAACATAATTAAACAAGAATTGACCATAACTTGTGCCAATTTTTATTCGATTTACAATTGCATGATTACAAAAATCAATTCAAACAACAAACAAATATATTTATTTCAACTTCAAGATGAATAAGAATTACAAATTTTAGGGCAACTACTTTGCCTCCCTCCTCTGTCCAACTTTGCATATTCCTACTTTACACACTTCATTCACCTCCCCTTTATAGTGCCAGTCTTCTACCACACATTCTTACCTCCTTGTCATCCCTTTCTCTCTATTATTTCAATCTACAATGATTCTCCTTTTAATATGCTCGATATGGCTTCGACCCTTGTAAACCTACCTATACTTCTATGCATCTCATTTAAATCTACATTTAAATTTTAATAACTCTTCCTTACCTCAGCATTGATACTTCTCCCAGAGGTGCAGATTTTTTTCCCTATACATTTTATTTAATTAACATCTATGGCTCCTTAATATGTTGACCATTTTGGCTCAAGTTTCTGCATGTCACACGATACTATTCTTTTTCCCATCCTTAAACTTCTATCGATTTCTTTAAGACAACCTTTTATGGCATTTCAATTTCTCAAATCTTCTTTTGAATGGTTCAACCTTTATCCCTATTTTCATCTTTGCTCAACCTCTTCCTGATTGTATCACACAACACTCCTCTCTCTAATTTATCTTGAAATTATATGGAAGACTTACCTTAAATTTGCAACCAACTATTTATTAGTATTGTCTTCTACACTACACCCCATCCAACATCTCACAACTTGCACTATGTCAGCAACAACTTGGTGTTGATCCCAGGCTATGTTATGCGGCCTAAGGGTCTTTTATTATTGCAAGGGAATCTCTCATTCCCACATCCTCCTATTTGCATTAGTTTTGGTAAACAATTATCCTTCCTTGAGTCCTATTTTGTGCTTCCTCTATTATGTCTTCTGCACTAGCTATCAAATGCTCTTTCCCTAGAATGTGTAGCCTATCCCTTTATCAATGTTCTGTAGTTCTTCCTTTAAAATCTTCAACTCATGCACAGTCTCTTTATTTTTCCTTCAATTTTTCTTCAAAATACAGAACACCTCCTCCCATGTTTGGCCTATGCTGAACAATTTTTGGTTTTTTAGTAATCTGCCTTCAAACCAGAGCCATGGCATGGGTCTCTCCTCACCTAGGTGTGCCTCTTCCACTCACCAATTTTAATTTTATCATCCCTAGTGATGCCTCTTCGCATTTTTTTTGCAAGTTCTTCAAATTCTCTTATTTTTTAATCTTCCAAGCTCTTTAACCACATCCTTTCCAACTTTCACATCTTCATAATATTTTAATAATTATTTGCATAAATTTATGCAAATCAAATTACCATTTAACCACATGGGAAATTGTTTAATGTGTAAAACATACATATGCGAGCTCATGAAGATACATATAATGAGCATTCAAACTTATGCTGTTTTACCAAGCCAAATGAAATTGTCCACGATGGAAAGAAAGACAAAACAAAACCAAAACCAAACCGGAAATTTGTTTTGGTCGATGTGGGATTTCTTGTGGACTTGGATGCTCCTACATCACATATAAGAGGAGAGAATTAACTCCCTCTAGCATTGTGGGGAGAACTACGAAATCTCTCATTCCCATGAGGGGATTTGTAAGGAAGGTCACTGTGATCCCTCTAGGTTTAGGTCTCAGTGTAGGAATGACCCTAGTCATAGGAGCTTAGCACTTTTGAGTGTTTGCATGTAAGTGGTGGCATTTATCTGTTGTCATCGTGGTGAATGAATAATTTTTGTATTTAAAAATTCAACTTGATGAAAGATGTTTGGTTGATTAAGTTTTATTTATTTTATAGGTAAGTAATATCAAGGGGACAACTCCCATAATATAAGAATTCAAAAAAAATAAAAATGCTTGCCCTAACCATCAGGTGCAACACAAAACAACCAAAAAAGGATGACCAATCCTACTTAAAAAATATTCATTAAATCCTTTTCTTTGTAGACCTTAATGCCATTCAAAGAGAGGAAGGAGATTTCTTTCGCTTAACTTCAATCCAATACTTTCTGATCACGAAGGAGGAACCCAGTTCCCCACAACCAATTTGATTCTTCTCTTTCAGGTTACAAATGGTTGCAGTAGATAAAGGGGAAAATTCTTGGGTCTAAATGTTAACCAACTATGAAAGCTCAGATGAGATCAATGAAGCCTTTGAATTTATTTCATCCATATAACTGTCTTGCTTCGTCTTGAGCTTTGGATCTCGGGTACCAAGAGAGAGGGGTGAAATAGTCATTGGATTAGCATCCTGAAGAGCTTGGGAAGGAGAGGAATTTGGATTCACATTAGGTGGAATAGTGTAGTGTTGTGATTCAACCCCAATCCACCAAGTAGGTTGATTATTTGGATTTTCAGCTTGCTCGTGTATTTTCTTATTTCTACATTGGGAGGTGAAATGCTCAACGAAAAATAATTTCTGACATTTGAAAGGAATTTTCTCATAATCTACAAGCTGTCTCCAACATCTTTTACCAACTTTCAGAGAGATCTCTTCTAAAAGACCTTTATTTCAATGCATATGCGAGCATAGGTAGAGCTTTCATAATTAATTGTTTCCTTTGAAACACTGTAATATTTTCCCAAACCATTGCCAATGGCTCTTAAGTAGTCAATTTCCCAAAACTGCAAAGGGAGATAAGGAAGGCACACCCAAAAAAATGCAGAAGAAAAAGACTCTGATCATGGATCAAAGGTAGGAAACTAGGGGTTAACGCAAAGAAAATCTCCGTGAAAGAACCAAGGGCCAGCCTTTAGAATCAACTCTTTGTCTTCCTGAGACTCAAATTCCAGGATAAAAAACCCTCTGGCATAGGGGTAAATACTAATTTCGTCTTCCATAACCTCTTTCCAGTTGTCACAGATCCAGGAATGTAGATCGCACAAATTTGGCCATGTCTTCATAAATCTGCAGATGAGAGCATGATTTTGGAGGTATTCTTCCCTATCCATAATGAATCCATCCAGAGTAATTTCTGGAACTGCGGCAGAATTTTGAACAACGAAAGGGGCCGCAATATTGCTGGACACATGGCGAGGAGAAGGGCATTTTTTCACATCGCTAATGGAAGACTTGCGGGTTGTCTCCAACCCCTTACTGTCTTGGGCACCATGGCATAAGGCCCCAAAAAAATATAGTGAGCTACCATCATTTCATAGTGAGGACAGAACACCCGACCTGGGATTAGGACATAGAGAGGAGCAGTCAACGCCAGCCCCAAACAAGGTAGAAATATCAACCGCCTGCCTAATCAAGGACCCCAAAAGGCCTTCATGTGAACTGACGGGGGAGTCCAAACCATCCAACACTGAAGGAGAACCAATTTTGCCATTGTTGCCAAGAGCTTGTGCGGAGGTGGGCGAAGAAATGCAAGCCCGTGTGGAGGCGAGGGAAGAAATGCGAGCCATTTTTTTTGTTTGGTTGATTAAGTTATTAACAATGCTAATTGAACTTCAAAAAAAATTATAGTGTCTGAGGGGTAGATTTGACATTCACAAATCAATTAATCACTTTTATATTATCCCAATATTATGATGCCAACATAACAATAGTTGGTGTTTAAGAAAACAAGCCACAATATAATGCCTTCAGTGTTTGTACCTTGTATGTTTGTTGATTTTTCTTTAGTTCCACTCCTCTTATGAGTGATGATGATTTTTATTACCAATATTATATTTTATCAATGAGGTTTTGTATTATCGTTTAGACTTTCAACTATTTATTATGGTATGTATGAGTATTCCTTTATAAGTTTGAATTAGTACAATGTTTAAGCTTCATTGTTTCCATTATTTATGATATACGTGAGATTATTTTATCTAGTTCTACATTGTGGATTATTATTAGTTTTGCATCTTGATATATAGGTCATGCTAGTCATAGATGATTTTTTATTATATGTGGAGATTTATTATTATTTTATTTAGATACTATACTATGTTGAGTGCTTTGTGCATTACTTAAGCTATTCTTATATGGGGCAAGTACAATTTTCTTACAATTGTGGTTTAATTGGAGGTGGTCACATTAGGTAAAACACATATTTATAACATCCATCTCACTTGATTCAAGTGAAAGATAAGTCCTATATTAAGAAAATTGGATTTAGATCAATGGTGATTCTAAAATCCATATGTTTAAACCCATAAAATGAATATATCATTTGTGTGTGGTTATTTCATCTCATTGCATTGCATTTATATTATTTTGAGTTATGTGTTAAGCATGTTTATGAAATATTTAATATGATTTAATTCAAAGAGATAATATTTATGCCTTGGTAGAAAAACCTAGATCTATTGAAATATTTTATTACTTGTGCAAGAGAATTAAAGTGTTTCTCTTGGAAATAAAATATTTTTAAATAAGAAAATGAAATTTGTCTTACAGTTAATATTTAAATTATTTACATAATCAATTTATATATTGATGATTCTAAATGTTTGAAAGCAATAATATATGTGTTGAAAGAAAAATATTTTGAAATATCTAATTATGAAAAGGCTTCGTTTGAAAATGGCTAGTCTCAAATGTAAAAAAGAAGGAAATGTGAGAAAAGGGATTAGGGAATTATGAAAAGGAAAATAATATGCATTTTCATTCACTGGTTAGTTTGCTTTGAAAAAACCCTCTCTCTTTTTTGAGAAATACTTTTTGTAAATTAGAAATTTTGGATTTGGAATTGGTTTGGAGTGGATTAGCTTGGATTCCAAATTGTAAGTGTAAATGTGTTGTATGTATGAGTCGAACATTATGTGGTTTTATGTTCTTACATGAAGTTGACATTGTATTAGTATCTACTTGGAATATCTTTAAGATCAAATTATTGTATATGGATTGAATTGGAAACATAAGCTCAATCACTAATTTTGATTTAAAATAGAGGTCAAAGATCTCATCCTAGATGTGTGGATGAAGTGTTTCTATGTTCAAATGGTGTGTGAACTATTGAAATTCTAAGTCTAATAAATTGATTACTCACAAGCATTAGAGAATCATATGAGACATTGTATATTTATATTATATTGTGTATGATGTCCGTGGTTCTTATTTTCATGTCTATTGATTGCTCCTATGAAGCCAACAATTGACTTTGGTTGTAAACTTAAAAAAAATGTGTTGTTCAAATAGACTATAGAAGGTCACATCCAACAACCACACAAAATACGATATATTTTATTCACAACTAACTAGAAAGACCATGCTAAAACACTAAGTAAAATGCATTAAATTATTTTCTCTTACTCAAATGTGATTAAATTACCTTAAAACAAACTTGTTTAGAATTCTAAATATATCTAATCTAAGTTTAATTAAATATTCATCCATTGTGACAAACATATAAAAGATTTCTTACTAAAATGTTAGATCTAATTATCCATTAATTTAATTATAAAGGTGATCCAAACAAAGAAAATTTATTGTGAAATTGTTTACCTTAGATTTTTAGAGAAATTATGATGTCAGCTAGACTAAAAAGGGTTTGAAGTAGATTGTTTTCAGCTGCCATTTATTTATTGTGTTCTTTAATATTGATATTTATTTAAAATGAACAGTTATAAATTAATGATCCAGGGCAATGAGTTATCGTTGCATATTTAAAATTACTGTTGTCTGTAAGATAATTTTGAAAAGAAAAAAGCAAAACGCAAAACCAGTAAAGCAGCGTTAAATTTGATTTTCTCCTTAGGAATTAGTAACATCAGAAGGCCCTTGGGGTTTTATAGGTTGTAGGATTACATATGGAATTGTTGAATTCGTTGAAGATTGTTGTGGCTACGGCTGGACTGGTATTTCTTCTCTCTAAGGGACCGAAAGAATTCGTTGAAGATTGTTGTGGATGTATGATGAATTGCTAGGCTGTCTAAACATGCAAAGGATTAGTTAAACATGTCAGTCAGTCTTCATTGCTCCCTAAGGAATAAGGTATGTCAGTCAGTCTTCTTTGCTCCCTAAAGCTATAGAATCATGAGCATTAAAGTTATTAAAATATTTATAAAACTAATAACAGAGGATTACAGTTCTCCAAAGATTTTAAATATAGGTTTTCAACTGCATTTCCATAACTGGTGAAATCATTTTGAATCTGATAACATAAGAAATACAATAGCTCTTAAATGTAAGAGTACATGGCAAACAGACCAGATCTACAGTGAATGTATGGCATATGAATATGAGATATGTAGGGGCTAAGCAATGCCATGATTTGCTTGGGTTTCTCCTGGGCATTCTGCTCGTACAAATGAAGAAGAGCAGCTGCAGAGAGTGCTGCCAGAGTAATACCCTCCTGTATTCATCAAAATCACCGAATATTTGAAACCATCATCAAATTATTCTAACTGAGACAAAATTATAAAGTAAGTATTCAACATTTGTGAGAGGAAAGAAAGAAATCCATACCTGGTTTTCATGGAGGGTTTAGAGAAGTTATAAGCAAGGGAAGTCCCTATACTTGAACTCCACAATGCCCCTACTGAGCGGAGTTTATTCTCAGATACCCATTTCCTCATGGAAGGTGGGCATTGAACTGGCATATGCCAAGAGTGACAGTACCCGGCTCCTACAATCCCACCGCGAACCCATTCCTCCCCTGCTTCTCTATTATCATTTCACACAGCAACATCCATTTCATACCAAACTCCCCCCAACGAACACCTAAAATATATGGCCCACATTTAGTTTCTTAAATTGTTTTTTGACCGCATCTTCATACATTCCGGTGACTCAAATAGCCGAGATTCTTATGCAGTTATTTAGAGAATATCTCATTTAGATTAAGCTTGCATTGCAGACCATTTCTTTGTGTTCGATTCCCTCTGTCGTGTTGTGGTCGGTAGCTCTCAAAGGAGGAGATCCATCTAAAAGTTATTATATTGATCAGATTTGGTAATGGAAACATTGATCAAATTTGGTAGTGAAGAGAAAGCAACAACTATAAATGTAAACTAATGTCATGTTTGAACATACAGTGGATGTTAAATTCTTCTGATATTACCCTTAGCAAATATTAGTCTCATAAACTAGTTCTACTGGTAAGGGCAATAAACATAGCTGGGCCAAATGTTATATATAAATAATTCTCATCCACCAAATCCCTTATGTTTCATTGAAACTGAAATGACAAAGAACAGATAATCTAAGCAACAAAGTTTAGCTGAATGTTAACTATGAAGAATTAGGCATGTGTAGTTGGGTATTTACCAAGTATATAGTAATAAATACATCTTGGCAAGAACCTAAATCATTGGTATCTAGGCTTGATATGTTGTATGTATGTTGAACTTATTGATTCGTATAAGCATTGTTACTGTTAAAAGGGCTTGACAGTGAGCCGGTTGTGATAAAAGAAGTCTGCCTCATGAGTTCAGGGCTTGACAGTGAGCCGGTTGTGATAAAAAAAAGTCTGCCTCATGAGTCCAGGGCTTCACAGTGAGCCGGTTGTGATTAAAAAAGTCTGCCTCATGAGCTCAGGGCTTGACAATGAGCCGGTTGTGATAAAAAATGTCTGCCTCATGAGTCCAGGGCTGCACAGTGAGCCGGTTGTGATAAAAAAAGTTTGCCTCATGAGTCCTCTTCACTTGCTAGTTTGATTTTATGTGTTTACTATTCTGCAGAAAATAAGGTCAAGCTTGCCAAAGTAGGTCCACTTTATTTCATTGAATGTCTTATTGTGGTGTTTAATCTTAAAGTCTGCCTCATGAGTCCTCTTCACTTGCTAGTTTGATTCTATGTATTTTATGTGTTTACTATTCTATAGAAAATAAGGTCAAGCTTGCCAAAGTAGGTCCACTCTATTTCATTGAATGTCTTATTGTGGTGTTTAATAATCTTATGAGTATTGGAGGTGTTTAGGAGGTGTTTTAGAAATTTTGTAGTTTTATTGAGTTTAAGTGAAATTTTTAATGTGCGCGATTTTATTTGGATTATAGGAAGTGGAAATTTACTCTTTTGAAGCTTTTAATTTCTTAATTTGCATTCATCTTCTACAACATTCAAAAGAGAGTTTGCACAATAATAAGAAGATTTTAAGTTTTATTGGGGTTACCTGAAGTTTTCAATGTACACAATTTTATTGTAACAGAGGTCAAGGTAGTACAGAGGAAGAGGCAGAGGAAAAGGTACGGCAGAGAAAGAGGCAGAGCAGAAGAATCGATAGCTGATGGAGGGTGGATTCTTCTTTTAGGTAATTCTTTTTAACATATTCTTCTTATGATAATATTGAAAAAGATAATTAAAAATAAGTGTTCTACCCTAATTTATGTAGTTTTAGCATTATATCTTTATCAATTCTTTCAGGTAACTCTTTGTTACAGGAAGAGGTAGAGGTAGGACAGAGAAACAGGGGGAGAGGAAGAGGCAGAGCAGAGGAATTGATAGCTGATGGAGTGTGGATTCTTCTTCCAGGTAACTCTTTGTTACATATTCTCTTTATTAAGTTGATAATTTTGAAAAAGATAATTAAAAAACAAAGTGCTTACCCTAATTTATTTGGCTTTAGCATTATTATCTTTTTCTTTTCAGTTTTCTATTCCAGTAGTTCTTTATATCATTATCAATTCTTTCAGGTAACTGGGCTGCAATGATAGACCATCTGCATGAAAAACAGATCTTAGATTTTATATAATTGTTACCATACCAAATATTCAATCAATAATATTGGACTATTTCCAATTTGCTAAGAGTATAGCTACCTCATAACTGCTTCCAAAAGTACTAGAGGCTACAAATTATATCTTCTTCTTCAGAGAATTCTCCATGTTTTACATTGGGCCTCAAGTAATTAAGCGATCCAAGTCTGCAACTGTTTCCACACCTTTTCAAGCCTGAGTCACTGAGCATAGATATCACTACAACAAACCCTCCAAAACATTCTTTACTTTATGTAGATGCTTTTCTCTTCAATATAGACCTAACATACTGAAAATAATACAGTTACACTCAACGCCATTAAACTGTAGATCTCAATTTTATTTAGTGCAAGAAATCGAAATCCTAACATAATAGAGATACTGACTAATCAAAATAGATGAGTAGGAGACTAACAGTCTGATAAACATAAGATTTCAGAAAAAAAAAACTAAGATCTACTTTACATGATATGAAAATTTAGATCTGATACACGACATTAAGAAACCTAACTGCTTAAATCGTATGTTGGAAAATCTATCATACCATCCTTAAACACCTGAATTTCAACCTAACATACTGATGATAATTATCAATTTCACATTTCATAAAATGCACAAGGTAAACAAAACTATCGAAACGTAAACAACTGGTATATTGTTTGTTATTTAGGGCATCCAAAACCCTAAATAACAAACAAAGTTAAAACCCCTGGGAATCAATCTTAGAAAGCAACAAAATTACATTCTTCCTAATTTGATTTCTTGCATATACTGCACTATGTACCACTTTTCTGACGCAGAGCAAACCAATTGCATCCAGTGCCATGCTGCTCTATACAAGCCGTGAGTTTAGAGTCTTCTTTAGGAGACCATGGCCAACTAAATTACATTCTGCCTAATTACTCAATGAATAAGGAAGGCGGGCAGTCAATAGGCCAACTCTATTTTCAAGCTAGAACGTGAGTTTTTCTCTATGACAATGTTCTTCGAGCAATCTGCGAGCCCTTGCTATTGAACAAAATGTCATCTCTGTGGCAATGTCTTTCTTTTGGAATCTACTGCCTGTAAATATCCTTGACTTAGATATGTATCCAAAGCAATGGCATTGACTAATAGAGCATGAAAGGAGCAAAAATTTCAACTAGGAGTTCATAAGAAGTAAGGGGATGAAACCATAACAGCTACAAGATTTGAGTTACAAGTGGTGTCTTGTTATACAATCCAGAGATATTTGTGCTGACTACTGATAATATATGCACAAGGCACATAGAAGGTGGTTCTGACTACTCACCCCTTATTCCTAAACAGTGGGTAAGAAACTACAGAGAACCTTAATCAGCACTTAATCAATTTCCACAAAGCTTGTCAAAAGTGCAAAGATACTGACTGATATGATTTTAGGTAAAACAAGATGATCAATCCTGGAATTCTTGACACTGAAAATATGATAAATGAGAAAAGTTGATTGCTTTTTAAGGCGGGACAAATGATCCAGGTGGATAATTCAAACACTAAGACCATTCTAATGTTAGATCATGCTTCATGGTCTGTGGATAGGACGCTAACCTATACTTTTGACAATGTGTTTGAATCCTAACTGGGATACTTAAGTGCCCTGTTTGGCTGTTGGTAAACTCTCATGCTTCAAATTGTATACCTGTATTCACTGTGGTGTAAATTGTTATCAAATTAATCCACATCTCAGACCTGCGGCTCTCTATTTTGTTAAAAAGTCTAACTGTGGAATTCAGCATCAGTTTGTTTGATCTGAGCACATCTATCATTAATTAATAGTATTTCCATATCTGTGGTACTTATTGTCATAAGCTAGGGTTTAACAGTAACAATTTGGGTTTGATATTTAAATTTCAATGTTGTGAGTAAAACCTCAGGGTCATAACAAACCACATTTTAACTTCCATCATGATTCTTTAGCTTTCACAGATTTGTAACAGTAAGCATAATCCATACAACAGATTTCATGGAATAAACATAACATACAAACTCATAGGCGTTTTAAGCTCTGATTTGTTAATATTGTTTCTATGCATATAACACATATCCTGTCAATCCAAGCATGAAAGAGGAAAAGCATATCAGTGAAGAGACCAAATTTTAACAGTCCACTTGCAAGTGTCATCATTTGCTAGACAGAAGCTTGGTTGGCACCACAATTAACTTTGCAATCATCCAAGTGTTTCAAACAACTGTAGGCCAAAATCACTAAGGTCATAGAATGTTCGTTTTTTTCTCCTCTCTCTAAATAAAGTTATCAATTCTTATGATAACGTTTGTTTGCAGTTTGGATGAACTTAACAGTAAGTTTAGATTTGTTAGCAAGTATTATTGTTAGTTTATGAATGAATGCATCTAAAGTTTGCACATTTAAGGTGTTATTATTTTCACATCATTCGATGGTTTTGACATTGAAGTTTTGTTAAGGTGAAGTGTAAAATGTTCTCGTGATGCTATTTATTTTCCTTTGAGGTATATGTTGGTTGATTTCAGTTTACTAAAGAATATAAACAGTAATTTGAAGGAAGCGTTTTTGGATAGTAAATGTATCATTTGATTGATTTTAATGTTGAAGTTCTCTAAGAAAAAGTGTGAAATGTACAAAAGATTCAGGGAAAACTTGTGTTCCTTGTAAACATTGCTCAATAAATATAATTAATAAAAGACATTATTTTTGATGAGGGATATAAATATCCCTCCAAACTCTCAAGGATGGCCATGGACATTCTTGAAAAAGTCTCTTTGTCCTTTTTATGGTTTTTTAAGTTTAATCTCTTGTGCATTTTAAGTTTTATATTTTTAGAAGATACTAAGTTGTATGTTATCAAATACATGTTTTATAAGTCAATTAAAACAATTTATTTATGTTATTTGTATGGTATGTTTTTTTTAGAATTTAGTCTAGAAGATTAGGAGAGCTAAGGGATAAGACAACAACTAACTTAAACTTATATATTCTTGTTGTATATATTTGGAAATATAAATATTTAGGTTTTGCTTAGACGAATGTATAGTTTTCATATTTTTTATAATGTGTTTGTTGGGTTTGAATGACATTAACACTGATTTTTGTGTGAAGGTATAATAGAGTGATAGACTTGTAGACACCATTAATTGTTTATATGGTTTGTGTGTCAAAGATCTAATGAAATATAACAATTGTGAAGTCTTATGGGTTTTGTGTAAAATTTGCACAATTAATCTCCATCTAACTACTAGGATTGTAAGTGTTTATGTACATGAAGTAACATAAATATTTTAGGTTTTACTAATGTGAATTAGAATTTTTACATTTGTGAATTAATATTTTTTAATAAATTTCATATATTTATGTGTTTGTCAAGGTTGAATAACATTGATTTGTATGCATAATTGACATTGAATTTAGTGTAAAGGTATAATGGAATGCTAGGCTTGTACACATCATTAACTATTTATATGGCTTTTGTGTCAAGGGTCTAATGGAATGCTTGAGACTTATGGATTTTGTGTAAAATTTTCTTGAATAATCTCCATCTAATTGCTATGGAGTGCTTATTGTTCTTGTGTATAAGGAAAAATGATATTGATTTCATAAAATGACATGCATGCCACTAAGTATTATGCTATATTCTAGTGTGCTTATGTATTAGGATTGAATTAAATTAATTATATGGTTACTATACATCAAATTGCAATGGCATGCCTAGTGTGCTTGTTCATACATCACTATTAAATGAAATTGACTTGTGTATGATGGTTCTAATGGAATATGGCATATATGGGTGTCCATTAAGGTTGAATGGTGAATATGGAATAATATACTGCAAGTGTTGTGGTTTTTGTGAGAAGCTTGAATCATGGCCAATGTGCATCAAACTCCCATGATGTGCTCAATAGGCTTATTTATGTGTCATGGTTAATGGCATTCACTATTGTGCATAATATTTGTATAGATTTTGCATGAAGAGTCTAATAACATATATGTCACTAAGTTGTATGGATTTTATTCAAAGGTTGCATCAAACTCCTTTAGTGTTTCTTGTGTGTTTGTTCATTCATCATAGTTGAGAGAGAGAGGAGAGGTGGAAAAGACAAAAGTAGAGAGGGGAGGAGAGAGATAGAGAGAAATATTGGGGAGGGAGGGATAAGAGAAGGGAAAACTAAGAGAAAGGTGATATAGAGAGAAGCATAGACGAAAGCAGATTGAGAGAGAGGGAAGGAGGGAGGGAGAGGTAGAGATGGAGATAGATAGAGAGAAGTAGATAGGGAAGGAGGGAGGGAGATAATAGAGAGAGAGAGAGAGAGGGAGGGGAGAGGGGGGAGAGAGGGGTGGGAGGAGAGAGAGAGAGGGGGATGGGGAGGGAGAGGAGAGGGAGGGAGATGGGGGGATGAGAGAGAGGAGAGAGAGAGATGTGAGGGGGGGAATGGTGAGGGTGTGGGAGAGAGTGGGATGGGAAGGGAGGAGGGGGGAGAGGGAGGGATGGTGAGGGAGAGGAGAGGTGGGATTGGGAGGGAGATGGAAGGGGAGGGAGGAGGAGGGAGGGGGATGGTGATGGGGAGGCGGAGGAGAGGAGATGGAAAGGAGGGAGAGGAGAGGGAGGTGAGGGAGAGAGAGAGGAGAGGAAGAGGGAGAGAGAGAGAGAGAGAGATGTTAGGCTTGTACACATCATTAACTAACTATATGGGTTTTGTATCAAGGGTCTAATGGAATGCTTGATACTTATGGATTTTGTGTAAATTTTTCTTGAAAACTCTCCATCTAATTGCTATGGAGTGCCTATTGTTCTTGTGTATGATATTGATTTCATAAAATGGCATGTCTGTCACTATGCTATATTCTAGTGCACTTATGTATTAGGTTTGAATTAAATTAATTATATGGTTACTATACATCAAACTATGATGGCATGCCTAGTGTACTTGTTCATACATCAGTATTAAATGAAATCAACTTATGCATGATTGTTCTAATGGAATATGGCATATACGGGTGTTCATTAGGGTTGAATGGTGAATATGGAATAATATACTACAAGTGTTGTGGCTTTTGTGAGAAGCTTGTATCATGATGTGCTTGGTAGGCTTATTTATGTGTCATGGTTAATGGCATTCACTATTGTGCATAATATTTGTATGGATTTTGCATGAAGAGTCTAATAACACATGTCACTAAGTTTTATGGATTTTATTTGAAGGTCACATTAAACTCCTTTAGCATTTCTTGTGTGTTCATTCATCATGGTTGAGTGATATAACATATATGTGTTTGTTCTCTATCTATCTACCTCTCTTTTTGTTGCTCTCTCTCACACACCTTTGTCTTCCTCCTTACCTCTTTGTCCCTACCTCCTTCCCTCTCTACTTCTGTCTATATCTCATCTACCTCTCCCTTCCCCTTCTTTCTACCTCTCCTCTCCATCTCTCTACCTACTTGTCCCTCCCTCCATCTACCTACCCCCCTCTCTCTCTACCTCTCCCTTCATTCTATCTTTTTTGTCCATCTCTCTACCTAATTCTCACTCACTCCCTCCCTCCCCTTCTTTCTTTGAGAGAGGGAGGGAGGGAGAGGGAAGGAGAGAGTGAAAGAGAAAGATGGGAGAGGTAGGGAGAGAGAGGGAAGGAGAGAGTGAAAGAGAAAGATTAGGGGGAAGAGAGAGAAATATGGGAGAGAGAGAGAGAGAGAGAGAGAGAGAGAGAGAGAGAGAGGCATAAACGAAAGGAGTAAGGTGGAGATATTGAGAGAGGGAAGGTGAGAAGGAGAGGTGGAGATGGAGAGAGATAAAGAGAAGAGACAGGGAAGGAGGGAGGGAGAAAGAGGTGAGATAGATAGAAGTAAAGAGAGGAGATAAAAAGAAGGGGGAGAACATGAGAGAGGGGAGGGAGGTAGAGATAGAGAAGTAGAGAGGGAAAGAGGGATGAAGAGAGAAGATAATTGGAATGAGGGATAGACAATGGTGAGACAAAGAGGTAGGGAGAGAAATGTGACATAGAGAGATGGATAGGTAGAGAGGCGAAACAAAAGAAAAGGGGGGAGTGAAATAGGAAGGCCTAAAAATGAGAGACCTATGCCAAAAAGCGATAGGGGGTGTCCACCTAATCATAAATCCACCTTTTCCATGTTCATTAGGAAGAGGGATAGTGTCACAAATGGTTAGAATTGGCTTCCAACTCTCAAGGGGAGTCAACCCTAGGTATGGACACTATGTTGCCCTAACTTCCTTATGACAAAAATGTTTGAACAATTTTTGGAGAAGAAAAAAAGTGCACTAATAATAACGCTTATGAGATTTAACACTTGAAACATGAATTATCATGATAACATTAGCAAAAAAAACCATTAATCAACAGATCTGAGAAGGTTAAAATGGTATGTATCTGACTATAAAAGTGGGTATTGGGCTTTGATGAAGGATATAGGGGCGAATGGGTCTATGTATAGGGCTCTGAAAATTACTTTTTTAGTCCTCCGATGTTAGATCTAAGGCTCTGATTCACCCAAGTTTCACCATCAGAAAACCGAAAATAAAACTTGTAGGTGAGTTTATGTGTGGGTGATCCCACAATGCTGGTTTACAATTTTTGGGAGATTTTGTGTTTTGCTGAAATCACATATTTTTAAAAAATATAATGATTTAAGCCTTAAAAAGTTCTATTTGAATAATTTCAATTGAAGAGGGTTTGATCAAACCACCTTAGATCAAACCCTCTTGGATAGAACCCCACTAGTTTTAAACCACACCTATAATGGAGTCTCCTTTACACTTATCAAAATGTTGATAAAAAACCACTTTTGAGTTACCTTTTGGAGGATAAAATGAGTTCATTTAAAATTTATTTTTTGTAAGTATGTACAACCTTATTATAAGCTCCCCAAAAAGTATAATTTTAAATAAATTTAATTTAATTGTTATATTTATTTTTTATTTCTTGTGAATGTAGGTTTTTTACCAAAAATCAAGCTCTTTGTTCTACACATGTGGAAAAATATAAAATTATCATATTTTTTTTAAATATAAGTGCACCAGATATTGAAGTCCTTGATCCAACAAAAAAAGTTATACGGTCTGTCTATGTCTGAATTGTAATTGGTTTGACTTTGAAACTTGATTAAGAAAAAAATATTTAATAAAACACTATGAAACCAATTGGAAGCACTAGATATTATAGTTACAAATATAAATTCGAAAAAAATAGAATTTTATCCTTAATGGAAAAAAAAGTTGTGTTATGCGGTAAGCGTCACTCCTTAAAAATGGTGTTCACTAAAAAAAACTAGTTTTCGAAGGAGATGAAAAAAAAATGCAATGTGATTCCAAATTTTTTGAAAAAAATATATTTAGAATCTACATACAAAATATCACAAATCACTATTTTGCATCATCTCCAAATTCTTCACAATTTTGTCGCTATAGGTGTCTGAAAGTGAAGATTTAGTTAGAAAAAATCAGTTCAGTGTCCAGTTTGGCCAAAAATTGTAAACCAGTATAATGGGATCACCCATGTCTTGACAGCTTTGATGACAACTTTGCAAAATTGCATTGTTGATCCACTTTCAATCTTTCTTCACTTGTAAATAATAGTTTGTTGCAACTCACCAAATCCCTTAATGTCTGGCCTTAGAGGATTGAAGTCTAACACATCACTCCAAGGATCTTGCATGAAATGGTTTGATTGGGTGCTTGATTTGACACTTAATTTGATATTTGAAAACTTGAAACCTACATTGCAAGGTTATGTCAACATGCATGAACACATATAAATCTTGACATCATGATAACATCTTGAATGTTGCAATAATTGATTCAAAAATCTACTCTCTAATGGTCTTGGCTATAATTTTTCTCCTTCAAAAGTCTTAGGATTTCTTAGGATTTGAATTTGATAAAATAACCTTGTATTTATAGGTGATTCCCTAATTACCTGACAATTAAACATCACAAGTCGACCTTTGCGATTTGAGTTTAGATAATTAAAATTCCACCAAAAGCATATTAAAAAATGGATCCCGAGACTTAAGGAGGACCCATTCACCCTTAGGCGAGTGGGTCCTAGGCCTTAAACCTAAGACACACATTTTCCAAGATATGTAATTAAGTGTAGGCATTGATTAAATGTGGGTTCGTCTTTCAAAAATCAAAATTAATTAGATTTGTGAATGTAGAATTGGCCCAATTATAGGCTTAATTAAGTCCAATTAATTAAGGGGATGTAAACATAGTGTGAAAATGTAAAGGTGTACATTTTACGACACTGCAAGAGGTAGTTATTGAGCTCAAGGGGGAGAGAGCCAATTAAATAGATGAAGATAATGAGAGAGGTCTAATGCATAAGGGATAAACAATGAGTGAGATAGATAGAGAGAAAGATGATACAACTTGTTAATTATTGACCTTTTGATTACTGGAATTTGAAATGTTGATTACTAAAATTTGATTAAGTCTAGAAAGTTATAAGATCTTTCAAAAACAAGACTTTGCATTATAACTCCTAGAGATTAGAAAGAACTCCCAAACATCCTAAAACTATATAATGAAATATAACTTAAAGTATAAGAAAGTAAACCATTATCAATGATAGTACATCCTATGCAAATATTCTGGAGATCAGTTGTATGGTGCTTTATCTACCTTTGAGTTGAGAAGAACTATTGGATCATTCATAGTGGATGGTCAAATCATATGGCCAGTGACAAGAATAAGTTTTTCAAACTCAAGAAATATGGAGGAGGTCTTGTTAAGTTTGGTGATGATACATGCGCTAAGATATGTGGAAAAGGTTCAATTAGTATTGATGGCAAGCATAATACAAATGATGCTCTTTATGTTAAGGGTATACGACATAACCTCTTAAGTGTAGGGAAAATATGTAGTAAAGGATATAATCTTGTGTTTCGGTAAAATGGTTGTGAGATTAGAAAAGGCTCTAGAATTGTGGTTGTTGTTGGAAGGATAGATGAAAATGTTTATCAGCTTTAAGGTGTTGATGGTCATTTTTTTATTACTCAACCAATGAAAGTTGGTTGTGGCATAAAAGAATGTGTCACGTCAATTTTGATAGCCTAGTAAGGATCAATTTAGTTTAAGCTATGAGAGATTTTCCAAAGATTACAAAGCCTATCAATTTTGTCTACAAGGAATATTAGATTGGTAAGCAAGCTAGGAGTTTCAATATGAAAGAACAAACTACTACTAGAATTTTGGAGTTAGTGCATACAAATATTTGTGGGCTTATTGAAATAAGAATTTTTCAAGGTGTCAGGTATTTCTTTCTATTAATTGATGATTATTCTAGAATGACATGGGTTACTTTTCTCAAAGAAAAAATAGAAGATCTAAATAATTTTAAAGCATTTAAAGTTATGATTGAAAATCAAATGGATATGAAAATTAAATGTTCAAGGCTAGACAGAGGTGAAGAGTTCACCTTCAATGAGTTTAACACTTTTTGTGAAAATAATGGAATAAAGAGGCATTTATTAGCCCCTAGAATTCCTCATTAGAATGGAGTGGTTGAAAGAAAGAATAAGACTATTCAGGAAGTTGCAAGAACAATGATGGAAGAAGCAAACCTACTAGAAGTTTGTTGAAGAGAATCAATTCATATTGTAGTCTACACAGTAAACAAAGTACAAGCAAGGGAAAATAGTTCAAAGACTCCCTATGAGTTATGGTATGGAAGGATTCCTATCAAATATTTCAAAGTGTTTGGAAGAAAATGCTATATATCAAAAGAGATGAAGATAACTTAAGAAATTTTGATACAAAATCCAATGAAGGTATCTTCCTTGGATATTCCACAATTTTTTTTTTTACTGGTTCTATAACAAGAAGTTGAACGAAATTGTTGTAAATGCAAGAGCCAAAGTGGATGAAGACTTACATAAGAGTTCAGTGATGATAGGTGGATATAAATCAAATGATTCTTCTTATAAGGAAGAAGAAAAATCCGAAGAGAAATAAGTACATGTTGAAGAGGTTGTGAGATCTATGATGAGGTCATATGTTTTATGCTTGACAATTGGTGTAAGGAATGTGAAAAGTCCATAGAAGGTTGAGGTTTGATACCTTGAGCCACTTCTCAATAAATGCCCCCTATAAATAGAGTAGAGAATTTTGGACCTACAAAAAATACCAAATACTCCCTCCAAAAAAGGCATAGGATTTTGGCCCTACAAAAATAGAAATTTTTGATTTTTTCCCATAGTTTTATCATAAAAAGAAAATATTACCCAAAAAATAATCTATGTTTAATTGAAAAGTAAATTTTGCCTCAAAAATACAAATTTTGTATAAGTCATAGGGTACATGGAGGTAAGGGATCCTAATTGCTTTTGCAAAAAATAATAGTGATGAAATAAGTGGATTTAATAGGAACTTCTAGCTAATTGGGTCTTTTATGTGATGGTGATGTTCATTTAGCTTTATGAAACACCTATGATAGGGTTAAGTGGAGGATTAACTAAAATTGGAAAGGGAATTAAAATTCATAGCTTTGATACCATGTTGAATCAACATTAAGATGAATTCAATATCTTATCCAAGAAAATGCATGCAACAAAATAAGACAAAAACTATGAATAAAGTGTATGAAATGTAAAAAACAACTCTGTGTATATTTGAGACAACAGATACATATTAAGATGAGAGTTTATCATTAACTAACCCTCTAAGAGGTGTGACACATGTAGAACACTTGTGAAAAGTGTGAGATCATGTGTCATGTGTCTATGAGGTGAAACAACTAAAAAACTAAGTGAACTTAAGCTAGTGTGAATAAGTCTACTAGTTATGGAAACTAGATAAATGTAAACTATATGTGTAAGGGATATTTTCACGTTAACTACAAAAAATTATAAAAGTGCATGGGAAATGAATGCTAGGATTATAGCCCTTTAGTAGACTTGGTAATCAAAATAGGATTATCATTTTACCAAATAATATTAACAATAAATTTCCTCGGAAGAATGTCATCTCTACCTTTCTAATTAAACCATTCTTCAAGATTGTCAATATATAGGAAAAAAAAGTGTAGGAGATAACAAGTATCCTATATTAACTCCATTTTTTCTCTAAAATCTATCTAAAATACCTAAATTTATAATTCTTAATTAAACATATTCATAGAGCCTATAGATAATTTCCCTAAATTACACCTGGATACCAAGATCCTTCATTCTACACCATAGCTTAATCCTAAGATTATTTTTCAAATCTTCTTGAAATCAACAAAACAACAATAAGCTCAATTTTTCCCTTTGTTGAATGTTGGTGGGTGGGTTGTTCTTTTGTCATATATTTTTTTTAACAAGATAGAAAACTTCATATTGGATTATGGTTTAATTTTAAATCACCAAGATGATTTTCAACCACAGCCTCTTTAATCTTATCAATCAAGCTTTGTGAATAAAAGATGTAATCAACAACATATTTAATCCATAATAGGTCTCAAGAGTGTATAATTTTTGGATCTCTTCCATCTACACATGCTATAAATAATCAAATTAAAGAACCCTTACCATTAGTGGTTTACCCTTTTTGTAAGCCATGGAGGATTTGTAATTTCCATAGGCATTTGTGCCTTTCTCTTTATCATGTTTTGGAGTATCAAAGATATGTCATATTATGATGTACTCTTTTCTATTGTGAATTAGTGGTTTCTATTGGATCTATAAATTTTCTAATTCGATATTTGATATGTGCATATTTGAGTATAATACTTTTATAAATGTGTTTATTTGTATATTGTTTGGTTTTTCAATATAATGTTTTCATTTAATGATATGCTTGATGGGTGGGCCTAGTTCCTTTAAGTTATTCTTTAAATGATTAATCACATGGAATCATTCTACTTGAATAAATGAATTAATTAAATTATTACTATTATATGTTTATTTAATTTATCAAATTTTATTAAACTATTATTATATACTAGGTTGATGTGCGTAATGTTTGATTGCATGTGCAATAAATTTATAGGTATTTGACTAATAGTTGACATGCGCATAATGTTGATATGGATATTACTAGCCATCTCAACTTACTAGCCTTGTGTTTTTGACATGTGTAAGATTATTATCCGAATCGAATAAGATTATGGATTCCCATGTGCTAGACAAGCATGGAGACAATGAGATGAATATTCCATGATTGAATTATGTGTTATGTAGTGAAATGTTCAATCTAATAACTTGATTGTGTAAAACTTAAAAATAAATTTGGGTAGGAAAACCATGCTAAAGAAGTGTCCATCTACCTAAGGGTAGTGTATATTTCATTGAATAATTGTCCTTACTGCCTTTCCTAGAATAGGATCCACATGGTCTATGATTACTTCAAACCTTGTGGTCTACTTCACTTTTGAGCAAGTGATTTTAGAGAATCAAGATAATGTCCACTCTAGCTCCTTAGCCATTCTCCATGTTTCCTTGTTGATTGGATTGAGCATATTTGATCTTGTATTGAAATAAACCTTGTTATGTAACTGATGGTTCCTTCCTTGAGTCTCTTGTGTGCTTGTGTGAATAAATTTATATTAATATTGTGCAATTTTTGTTCCCTTCTTGATACTATTGTATGTGTGCGAGCTTGGCTATGAAAATGGTGTATCTATTATCTTCTTCATCAAAGCTCGAGGTTACCTAGACTGGCATAAGAATTTATTCACTCAATTATTGTAAAACGGTTGAGAGGTGATTACCATGCCTCATTTTTCTATTATCAAATACTTCTTGGGAGTTGGAAGATTTATTTGTCCATTATCTTATGTTATAATCCTATTATAAATTAAAATTATTGGAGCACCTTGGAGGTGGCTAATCTAGATGCTATATTGTAATGTGTATCATGTATATGTTGCAATGTGATCCTTCCATATTTGGGAAGCAGATTCTAACTTGATATTATATTATGATCTCATTTGGTTAGTATTGGATCCTTATTTTGGAAGGAAGTTGTCATGCTAGAATAATTGTCTTAATTATAAAAATGATTATTTCAAGATGTTGGCATGCTCTATTTTTTATGATATAATAATTATTATGGAGGTTTATACGTGGCTTATATTATATTATTATAATGGTTGATTTTTGTATCTTTACTTTTGGCCTCTCTCAACATTGGTGTTGAACATGCATGACTTTTATTTTTAGTTTTTTCTTTGGGTGGTCCTCTCCCTTGTGTTAAGTGAAAACTTTTTCTTCTCGCCTTATTTCTTGGGATGTGTTCCCTTCATGAGGATCTCATATGGCTAGGGTGGTTCCCGCAATTTGTTGATAATTTTCCCTAGATCATTTTGAAATAACTCATAAATTGAGAAAGTTGTGCCTTATTAAGGGTATAAACAATTTATCATTGGTTCCTTAGCCTTATATTTTATTTTCTCTATTTAGGCTAGGTGGGAGCTAAATATCGAGTCCAGATGAGGTGGCATACTACAAAGAAGTAAAAAACTCTTGATGTGGCTAAAGAAAAGTCGACTAAATAGCAATAGGCAAAGGTTATTGCATACACTTACATAAATAATAAAGAATCCATCAAAGACTTCATTTATGGTCACTAGTCAATCACATATGATGCATTTAACCAAGGAAAATTGGTATTAAATAATATGCAACTATTGATTATTATAATAATAAAATGTTCAATTAGATTATCAAAGAAATCTAGCACTAAGAAATGATGTGGGTGTGCAGGAGATTAGATAGGCCCTGGTGGTCAAAGGGTTGATTCCTATAATGCTTAGCTTGGTGGTCTTGGATTTGATCAGTTTTTAGGAGAGCGTGATTGAATTCTTCCATGCATTGGCTTTGAATGATGAAAAATGTGACAGGTGATTGTTAGAGAAGTCAAAATTCAATCATAGTTAGGGTTGATGTCCAAATTAGCCATGCCCAAATGATAGTAATTGCTTACAAGAGCAATTATTAGCCTTTTAGCCTCCCTTACTTCTACCAAGGCCTTGATTTCTGCATTTAGCTTTCTCAAACATATTGAATGCATATGAGACAACTATAATGCGGTGAGAATAATATATGTGATTTAAACCTTATATTGTGACCTACAAATTGGAAGACAAGTTAGCAAAAAACCTTGTAATTGAGTGAAAATGACCAAAATAGCTAAAGTAGTTGATGGGAAGATTGGCCGTTTGCTAATTTTTACAACTTTTATACAATCAAAACAAAGGCCCAAAAATTTGCAAAAAATCAAAGATCAAAATTGATGAAATGAAAGGTATTTTTGTTTCTCAAATATTTTATATGCAATGGTGTTATCTCTATGGCTCCACAATGTTATGATGATAGGGCTATGTTCGAGAGTCACCTTGATGCAGGAAGGAATGTGCTCTCATGGCTCTAATACCATGTTCGAGAAAACCAAGATCATAAAGAATGAATTTATAACCTTCCACAAGTAAAAGTATGAACATAATAGTATGTATATCAATATGATATGATAAATTTATAAATAAAATGATGAATCTTGAATATATAGGCAAGCTAAATGAGGTGAGAAGGTAGAAAACAATGTTTGACTACCCATCCATAGGGGTAACACTTTGTGAGATTAATTGACAAGTTTGTGAGAATGTGGAAAGTATGCAAGCATTAGGTGTCTCAAGTGATGAAGACACATGTCTCAATGCTATGAAGCAAGAAAAAAACATAAAAAACCTAATTAAACTTAACCTAGAAATAGGTCAATCCTAGAAAGGTGATATCCTATTCAAATGGATAAAGATAATATTTACACTAACAAACCCTCTTAAGTGAAACTTAGGGAGTAATATATGCACTAATAATGAGTCTGACTACTAGGCCATGTCAGGTACTCATGTATAAATTTCTCATAAAGTGGAGTAAAGGAGAAAACCAAATGGGAAATAAAAACTGCTCTCCAAAATATAAATGATTTAATGAAATAAAATATACAAGTGAATAAGATAAGTGATAGATGGAGAACTAATCATGACCCCCTAGGACTAATTCTAGCACAATGTACAATAAAAAATTCCCCCCATAGGAGAGAAAAGATAGAAGGTATATGTGATGCCCCCAACAAGTGTGAAGATATGAACTTCATGTGAGGAAAAGCTTCCTCCCAAAAATGGTAAGAGAAGAGAAACTATGCAACTTCCCCTCAAAATGATGTATGTTGTGTTGGTAGATACTTGACACTTGATGTTGAAGATTATCTACATTGAACAATATTTCTCCCTTTGGAAAGAAAGAACACCACAAATGTGTGAAAGATTCCCTATTTTGGATAGGAATATGAAGGAAGTAAGATTAATGTCTTTGAATTCTATACATGATCTAAAGATTGAAATGATGCAAATTATTCCTTCAAATGATGCTCAGAGATCTCCTAGCCATAGTTGATGTGTAATGATACAAGTTGATGTAGGCGAGGCAAGGAAAAGATCCAAAGATGGAAATAGTGATGTAACTTCATCAAAGCTAACATCAAATAGAAGAAGAATATCCTCAATGATGTCATTTAAATCTGAAATTTAGGATTCTACAAACAAGGATGTGATGTCTAGTAGATATGTATCCCAATATGATGGATCTAGAATGACAATAGTAATGTCCCGAGGCAAAGAATCATGAGAACTCACGAATGATTCCAATCTATATTTAAATGTTGCAACATGCAATATGGGTCATGAGATCTCAATGCAAGCCATGTGACTACATTGTTCATCCCCAAATGATGGTGTCTCACAAGATGTCTGAGTAAGATTAAATGATGTTTTTGCATGTGTTGGAACTATAGGATCAGGTAAGGCAATACCATGATTAAGAATAATTTTCTTTATTTTCTCAATTCTACTAAATTGACATTCTTCTTTTGTATTCCTTTTCTTTCCATAATATCCACATTTGATTTTCCATTTATTAGGAGGATTACAAAGAATACTCAAATGAAAGGGATTTAGTGTGAGAGGCATGATCACATCAACCAAAAAAATCTAAATTAGGAACACATGGATTGTTCCCCTTGATTTAGAGAGCCCCTAATATGTATAGTGTTGAATGTATCCCACCAAAACAATGTGCAAGAGAATTTTACAAGTTAGGAAGATCTGATGTCAAAATATTCCATTTATAACTCATGGAGATTTTTACAATTTTCTTAGAAAATGACAATCTAGACATTAGTTTTACATGAAAATTATATTTTTTCAGAAATTATAATACCAATAAAAATAAAAATGTTTACAATTTTTTGGTAATTGGGGTGAAAGTTATGCCCTGTCAAAATTTGTTTATAATTATGATTTTGAAGGCTAAAAAATGATATTAAACACAAATTCCAAATTGTTTCAACGCTCATTTGTTCAATGTCGAAAGAGCTTTCTATTGACTATTCACACTTCAAAATTTGGCTCCGCATTTGCAAGTTACGCAAAAATGAAAAAAAAAACTTACAAGAACTAACAAAAAACTTGGTAGTGTAAGCTAATCACTAGTGGTTAGAATTTTTTGTACAACCAAAATACAAATTATTAGTATAAAATGTTAATTATATAATGATAAGTATCAAACTATTAAAAACAAGGTGGAGAAAGGCTACAATATGAACTTATGCAAGTGAGTTCAAATCTGAAAATTAGATTAGCAAATCAAATTTAAACATGTGATTGCAACATACACCACATTATAAAAACAAAAAGAACAAAATGTGACACCATATTTACATGGAGAAAACCTTTCAAAAGAAATCCACTAGAAAAGAGGGTAAGTATATTATAAATCTTGAAATGAGAGTACAAAATAATATACTTCACTATTGATCTCTAATCAACTTGACATCATCTTGTTACATGCAAGAACTCAACATGAAACTACCATCTCATGGCTCCAATTTATAGAAATAATGGTAGGTAAAACCACAAATGGTAAACCAAAAGTGGAGGTACAAAACTAATTGCAAAAACCCACACCCCTCTTCATTGACCCCTTTATCTAGAGGCATTTTCTTTAATTGATCCTAGGGAGGTAGGGGTAAATTAAAGGGGAGAAATTGATTATCTTGAATCACTAGTATCACATGAAGATGCAAAAGAGTAGGAAGATGAAGAAGGGAGAAAAGAAGAATGTGTAAAGGATATTTTTGAAGATAAGATAGGATTAAAATTTTAGAGGTACCTAAAGAAAATTTAAATGACATTAAATTTGAAAGGCATAATTTACACCTTTGTAAACATTTGAATTCGTAGAGTATGAGTAATAAATATAGATGCTAGCAAAGAAAAGGTGTTAGCCACTAAGGATTTGGATAAAGGTGTCAAGGTAAATTAGAACCATTATCATACCTATTTAGCTTATCACCTTTATAGGATTGACCTATTCAAACATAGCATGAGTTTACTTAGGTTTCTTTATCTTTTGTGTCACTTCATATGTTTGAGACTTGTATCATCATGACTTGAGACACTTATTGAAACTTACTCAAACACTTGTCAAGTGAGCTCACAAGTTTCCCATCAGTGGAGGGCTAGTTAGAGTTTCAAATCTACCTTCTTACCTCTTCATCCTTTCCCATAAATGCAAGGTATAATAATTATATCTACATACTCTTCATTTATCTATTGATAGACATAATATTATGGTTATTTTATTGACTTGTAGAAGTTTACTTCACACTCTTGATCTTGACATTGAACAACATGGTATCTGAGACATGAGAGCATGTTCCTTCCCACGTCGAGGTGAATCCCACACATATCCTATCAATGGATCATCATAGATCTAAATAGACACCTCCATTGCATCCAAAAGGTTTTTGAAATTAAAAGATACATTTCATTTCATCAATTTCAGTAATTTTCAATTTTTGTATTTTTTTGGGCATCTATGTTAATTGTAAAAAAATGTAAAAAATAAAAAAATTATTTAGCAAAGGTCTTGTTTGAATATTTTCCCATATTCCCATTGGTTAGAACATTTTTTATTTGCAATATTTTGGTCATTTTGGTCTATTTGCAATCTTACATGAATTCTGGCTATTTTGGCCAATTTACAAACATCTTTTGGCCTCTCAAGCCTATTTGTAGGTCACAATTGTCTGGTTCGTGGAATTTTTTTGTGGCTTATCCTACTTGTTGATTTTATTTCAGGTTCACCTTTATTTACAACAAAAATCTAGGCCTATTCAACCTATTGGAAAAATCTATATTTTTTGAAGCCCTTTTGTAGAGGTTTTTAGTGATTGATATATTGTGAGTTCATGCTACAAAAAGTAATCCTATATGAGGGAGCACACATGGGATTTGTCATCAATAGAGATGTGCAATGACAATCATGTGAAGAGGTTTTTTTGAATAGCGGATCTCCATGTTCTCTTCCCATCAATCTATATGTAGGACCTTTCATCTTTCCTTGACATATATTTGAGTTGCATTTCTTTTAGTGTTGTTGTGAAGAGGCAATTTCCATCAACCTGCACACTACCATTGACCTCCACTTCTTTTTCTAGCCACCACATAGCCTTTAGCAATCACCACATCTTATGTTGACCAACACATAGACTTTACCATGGAATCTTAATTTTATTTCGCTTGTGCAATCCCCACTCCAACACACAATATCAATGACTCTTCAAATCCTCCATCCACCAATGGTCTTATTGCCACATTTTTGCCATGCCATGAAGACTATTTCTCCAACATTTGAGCAACCTTCAACAGTCTCCTATGTGTAGTCAAGATCTCCTCACTTGACAACTAGTGGCTTACACCCATATTATTTCTTGTAAAATGGCATTTATTATTTGTTTGCCATCTGCTGTTATTGTTATGCCTTAGAAATTTTTAAATGAATATGCCAGGTTCTTTAACTATCAAACAACAACTATTGTAACCAATTGCCACATACATACAAGCTAGTAGTTAGTTAACTACTTAAACCTCTAATTGTGAGACACAATTTTTATGCCAATTTATCAAAAGAGCTTGTTAAGAGGGGATATGTTTTATTTTATGATAAGTTGTTAACAAAGGTATTTTTGTAAGTGTGAATAATTGACAAGAATCCAATTTCATTGTCGACCTTTTAACATCAAGATGAATTTGATTTGATGTTGTTTAATAACAAATTGTAATCTTCGAAGTCAATTTTGTAAGAAAAATTCGATGAGGTATAAATTTAACCTTGCTTATTGAAATATTACAAACTTTTTTTTATTATATCAGAATTTTGCAAGGAATCTGATTTTTCATGTAAAATGAAGATTTGGATAGCCCATTTGGTAAAAATCACCATGCATTATAAATATTCAATTTGACATTCGATTTTCACAAACTTATAAAATTTCTCTTGCACATTGTTCTACAGGGGCTACAACCATAACTAATAATTCTTGGAGGGACTCTCTAAATCAAGGGGATAATATAGGTTTTTCTTTTTTTGATTTTGTTGGTTCATGCGATCATATCCCTCACACTAAATCCCTTTTATTTGAGTATTATTTACAATCCTCCTAATAAATAGAAAATAAAATGTGGATATTGTGGGGAGGAAACTAACACAACAAAAGAATTCAAATTTCATTGAATTGAGGAAATGAACCGAATTCTTCTTAGTCATGGTATTGTCTTACCTGATTCTCTAGTTCCAATACATGGAGAATCATCATCCAGGGTCACTTAGACATTTTGTGAGACAATCATTGGGGGATGAATAATGTAGTCTAATGACTTGCATTAATATCTCATCTCCCATATAACATGTTGCTACATTTGAATATGTTGCTGAATTATTCACGAGTTTTAGTGATTCTTTACATTAGGACATTTATATTATTGTTCTAGATCCGCCACATTGGGATGCATATCTACCAAACATCACATCCTTATTATATAATGTTGGATTTCAGATTTGGTTGACTCCATTGAGGACATTTGTCTTCTAGATTTCATGACAACTTTGATGAAATTGCATCACTATTTCCATCTTTGGATATTGCTCTTACCTTGCCTAAATTTTCTTCTATCATGATAGATTGTGCAAATATATTCATAATTAGACCTATCTAACTCAATTATCATCATCTACAACAGTGCTAGATTCTCATTGGTCTAGTTATAACCATATATCCATGGTCCATGTTCTTGAATCACATATGGTACCTAGTCCATCTTATTATGATTCGTTAAACATCAACATTTTCTTGGAGATCTTTGAGAATCATTTGAAGGCATAATTAGAATCATTTCAATCTTTGGATCATGTGCAAAGTTCAAAGACATTCATCTTACTTCCTACATATTCATATCTGGAATGAGAAGTCATTTTGCACATATCTGTGGTGTTTTTATTCTCAAGGGAAGAAATGGTCAACATTTTTAGATCATCTTCAACATCCATTGTTGAGAATTTACCAACACTAAATGCATCATCTTGAGGGGAGGTTGCATGGATTATCTTGTTTTATCAATTTTGGAAGGAAACATTTCCTCACATGGAGTTCATTACTTCACATTTTTTTGGAGGGTCACATAATCTTCTCTCTTTTCTCTCCTATGGGGAGAACATCCATTGTACTTATGTGATAAAATTAGTCCGTGGGGGCTCATCATGAGTCCTATCTTCTTCACTTGCACATTTTATTTAATTGCATAATTTCTCTTTTGGAGAGGGGTTTTTATTTTTCCACTGAGTTCTTCTCCTTTTTATCCACTTTATGAGATCTTTGTACATGAGTACCTAACATGGCCTTGTAGTTGAGACTCATTATTAGTGCATATTTTAATCCCCATGTTTCACTTAAGGGGGGTGTTAGTGTAAGTAGAGTCATTATCATACATAGTTAGCTAATCACCCTTCTAGAATTGACCTATTCACACATAACTTAAGTTTACTTAGGTTTATTTTTCTTTTGTCTCACTTCATATGATTGAGATGTCTGTCATCTTGACTTGAGACACCTATTGATATTTATTCACACACTTGTCAAGTGAGCTCACAAGTGTCTCATCTATAGAGAGGTAGTAAGATTTTTACTCATACCTTCTAACCTCTTCATCATTGGCTATATATTCAAGGTTTGATCATTGTATTTACACACTCTTTATTTATATATTGATTGAAATTTTGTTCTTATTTTTGTTCACTTGTGGAAATTTTGTTCTTATTTTGTTCACTTGTGGAAATTTGTTTCATTCTCTTGATCTTGGAATTCTCCAATAGAAGGCACTCAAGAATCCACCACTAAATTCGATGATAATGGAGGTGAGCACCTCCCCTCTAAAAATTCACAAGGATACTAAGTTGGAACATTAGGGGACTTATCTCTCCTAATAAGTGTTTCTTGATTAAAAAACTAGTAAAGAAACATAATCTTGATGTTTTATTGCTTTCAGAAACCAAAGTTAGTAAAGGTGAAGCTATAGACATTTTTGATGGGTCCTAAAGTAAAAACAATTAATTGTGGGTTTATTTAGTTGGAACAATAAGAGGAATCACCTTACCATGGGATAGAATAAATTTCTCTAGTAAGTAATTGGGATTATTATAGCACTCTTGACACATATTAGTCACATGCATTCAATCTAATTTAAGGCTATATTTTGAACATATATAGCCCAAACTTGGAAAACGAAAGTTTGGGGAGATCTCAAGGATTTATGATCCCCCTTTTTTCATATAAATTAATTAATTAGTAGGGATTTTAATGCTATTCTTAGCCTAGAGGATGAGGTTGGAGGTAATTGTCTCTCCTTTGGAGGGATGGAATCTTTTAGGGGACTATTTGCTTAGTTTTATCTCTTATATTTGAAACCTAAGGAAGGATGGTTCACATGGTTCAATAGAAACAAAGGGGAGGCCAACATAAAATACTAATTGGATAGTTTTTTATGAAATAATATTGGAGTTTAAAAATCACTTTAGTGTTGAATAAGGTCCTCCCTACTACTAGCTCGAAACATTTGTCCATCTAATTTGAATTGAGAAAATATTTGAAATCTAGAGGTTGCCCATTTAAAATGGAATTTTTTGGTTTCAACATGCAAAATTTGATCCTAACTTAAATTACTATTGGAAAGAGGAGTCTAAGGGATGTAGTAGATATATTTTATATAGAAATATCAAGTCTATTAAGGAGAAGGCAAGGTAATAGAACTAAGAAATAATATCTATGATATTTTTTGCAAAAGAGAATAGTGGAAGTTAATTGTAGGACCTTTCAAGTTAGAATTTAATCATAATGGCCTCCCTTTGGAATCTAGGGAGAAGGAGAGGAATTTTTTGGACTCCTTGAACTCCATCTTGAGATTGGAGGAAATGTTTTAGATGCAAAAGTCTAGGGTGAAATGGTTAAAAGAAGGAAATTTAAACATAAATAACTTCCACCTCTCCATGAATATCATAAGGTGGGTAAATATGATTGGGAGGATCATCCTTCCCTTGGGTAAAATTATTTCAAATATTGAACCTACATGAATGGAAGGTGTAATCTTTTTAAGGAATTTTCAAGCACTCCTCTAATGGAAAATGTACAGGGTAGAGGTTCTCTCTTGGAAAATATCCTAAAATTATAATAAAAACCTTTTAAAGCCTTTCACTTTTGAAGAAATTAGAATTATGATTTTTTTTTTTAGGGCTAAAAAGGCTCTTGGAGGGAATGGATTTGAAAAAGGCTTCTTCCAAAGGTATTGGCAAATTGTGGGCTTTAAAATCTAGAAAGTAGAAAAATAATTTCGGGCTCAAAAAGCACTCTTAAAGGAATGTAATGTCACCTTTCTTACCCCAATCACAAAGGTGAACATCATTAGAAGTTTTTATCGATTGAATTGCATAACATTGTGAAATATAATTTATAAACTAGCACTTGCATCCATAAGAGGTTCAAGGGATACATCTATAGGAAATTAAAGATAAATTTTAATTGAAGATCCACTTTGGAAATGAAGTTAAGAAAATATTGTTGTGATACTTATTGATACATGCGATAGAAAATATATGATAAAATAGAAATAGCATTGCAAGTAGCTAGGAAAAAATAATTGATTCTTACACATATGAAAACATATGAATAAGAATTTGAATATCATTTATACAAAACTTGTTTTCATCAAGTAATACATGGTAATGTGTAGGCTTGAATGTACCCTACAGTAAAATAATCAAAAGAGGAATCAAAGCAACAAACAAATGTCCCTTGCATCTTGAGAAACAAAACATTTTGTTACTAGTATGTGATAGCACACAATACTTACAATTGGCCCATTTTGTGGATACAAAGAAATCAACATTTCTTGGATGGCATATTTGTGTATCCACAAAAGTACGTGCAACGAAGAGCATATATAACAACAAAAAATGCATTTCAAATAAAAAATTATGTTTCAACTTGATGAGAGATTTTCTTCATTTACTATTTAATCTATCAATGAAATTATATATAAGTAAATTAGGCCTTTTTTCAAATATGACAAGCATTTAAAATATTCCAAGTCATAATAAATAGAACATTTTTCGCTACATATACCATGCCTTATTTTTAGGAATAGAATAATTAGGAAAAAAATAGTAACCTGGTTGAAGACTTTTGGGTGCATTTTCCTGGAAGAGCTTACTATGATAATTCTTTTGGGAAATTATCAATGTAAATTTAGGACTATAACTATTCTCAATATGATTGCATGTCTAATGGTTCACCCAAATAAGCAACTTAATACATAGAAGATTAATATGGAAAAAATCAATCTCAATAAGATTACAAATTCCTTTAGAAAAATTAGAACAACATTTAATATAACTTGTAACTCAATACTCAAGACAAATAATGACTCACTATATTTTTATTTGTAAATATCTAAAGAATGACTAGTCCTAAAAAAATAATATAGATCCAAGATACAACTAAATCACATCCTTAAAGAGAACCAATGACACAAAGCTAGATCAAGGACTCATTCACCACTTATGACAAACAATAATATAAAGCATTCTTGTTTCTTCATTAGCTAGAAGAAAGACTTGATACCATCTTAATTGGAAAAGTGGAAAAATTGAAATAAATATAATTACATCAAAACCTTCAATTATATTTTTCTTTTTGAGATCAGGCACACATAGCTAAATCAAATCCTCAAGAGAACCAATCATTTATTTTTAGTTTGAAATTCATTTGACTCATTTGCCACTTATGGGAACTAATAACATAAATCATGATTCTTGTTGCTTCATGAATTGGAAGAAATACTTGATACCATGTTAATAATAAAAGTGGAAAATTAATACAAAAAATATAATTATATCAAAACCTTCAATTATATTTGTGTTTTATACCTACATTGTCTTAATATTGTGCATAATTTTCTTTCAAGCAACGAAGTAAGGTCCATTAACTTATGATAATGAAGAAACACACAAAATTTAAAACCTAAAGGAAAACTTTGCAAATATGAACTAAGGTGTAAGTTGTCAAGTCCTTGATCTTATGATCATGGAGAATCACACAAAAATAGATACCTACATAAAATGTATGCAAATATGAACCAATGTCTAATTTTATTGTATATTTGAAATTTAAGAATAAAACCATAACAAGAATACCCCTATTGAAACATAAAAGCTATTTAGAATCTATGACCTTAAAAGAAAGACTTATACCATTTCAAATAGAAATAACTACCAATTTAATGCACCAAAATCTTTAATTATATTTTTCTATGTCCCGTCACTAAACACAATTGTCTTTCAAGGAACACAGTAGGGTCCTTGATCTTAAGATTAGTTTTGTGTTTGAGTATTATTTTGAAGCAGAAGAATGCTAACACATGTCATAAATCATGCTAAGTACTAGCAATCACACCTATATGTGCAATGGGTATGTCGAAGAAATATTAGTTTATTTTGTGTCAATTGTGGTTAAAATGAAACTGAAAGCTTTAGTTACTAAAAGTCCACATTGTATAAAAGAATATTTGGATCTCCTTAAAATTAATAAAGCACAAACAAAGATTGTTACTTGTAATGGGAAATTATATAGAAATTGTACTTGTAATGGGAAATTGTATAAAAAATGAAGTACTTGTAAGGGGAAATTTAAAATGGTACATTAGTAAAGCAGAAACAAAAATTGTTACGATGCATCAAAGAAGAGAGTATGAAAAATTTAAATTAAAAGATAATATTTGCTACAAATATCGGTTATGTAGTTTATATTGGAGTAAAATGGGTGGAAATTTGTTTAACAAATTAAGGTAGGAGATCTTATTTTATGTGATGGAAAATAAATCCAACATTCATATGGATATGAATCCTTGTTCAATGAATTCAAGAGGGTTGGTTTCAAATAGGGTTGGAAATATTGATGAATACAATATGTGGGAGACTTCTAATGAATTTGTGAACCCAACCTTGTAAGAGATGTTCTTTTGGAGCCTCTTTCGCAATCCATCCAACAAACTAGAACATCAAACCTATACCAAACTAAAATTAATTAAAAAATGAATATTTTAAAAAGTAACTTAATTGAATAGTTGACAAATCTTTGTAATTCAAAAACAAATAAAATGTATTGGTATCATATAAGCTAATTTAAAGGAAAAACACAATTAAATTTTATAATAAGCTTTGACCATACTCTTTTTATATTTAACATAACTGTGATTAAAAAGAACTCCATTGAATGGATACATACCATACTATTGAGAGAAACATCAATGAAGAGAATCAAGGCATTAGCTGCATGCATACTTCCCATCAAATGTCGATAAAAGATCAAAAAGGGTTTTAAGTATGAACATTGATGAAAAGTTCAGTATACACATTTTTGAAAGCCAGTTTGAAATAAAGATTAAAGAGCTTCCCAATTTATCATATATTTTGATTAAATAAAAATGGTGAAAAGATTAAAGAACTTCCCAATTTATCATATATATAAAACTCATAAAGCTCATTTACTAAGAAAAATATCATATGCCCATTAAGATATAGAAGATCTATCTTTCTTGATGACCATAGCATAAAATATTCAACTAAAAAACACCATCCCTTTACACTTATGTCAAAGAAAATCTCCCATGTAAAAACCCATTTGAAGTCCGACCTTGCAAGTGTTGATATTATAGCAGCTATGGGCTGCACTTCCTTTGCATGGATTCCAAGGAGAAGAGCATGAATTAAATGAATAGCCATTCGACTACTTAATTCATGACTATAACATTTATTAAATGGAGAGGGCCGACCCTATATGATTCGCTTGTCTTGAATTTCACTTGGGCCGACCTCATTTGTTATTTGTTATTTATTATATTACTCGAGAAGGCCGACCTACCTTGAAGAGGCACCTCTCTTGTATATATACAAGGTCTTCTTATCATTGTTATTCATTCATTCAAGTTAAGTAAATTCGCACTTAAGAGCAGAATTCGCACCTTCATAGCAGCAGCTTGGTTTCAAGGAAGATCTCATATTCATTTGTATATCTTGCATCTAGGAGAGGTGCGATTTCTTTGTATCAAGTATTGGCCATTGTTGGGCCTAAGTTGTAAGCAGATTTCTGCTCTTGTTCTACTTTATATAAGAGATTTATTTGCTGGGTTTTTCTCTCTCAAGAGGAGGGTTTTCCCAGGGTATCTTGTTGTGTTTATTGTCTTATGTGTTGCAAGATTATTAAGTGCTTTCATTGTTTAATCTGATCTAAGAAACACTAACATGGTATCAAAGCGGGTGTGAAAAAGATCGTGATCAGATTTAGTTTGCAACACTCACTTTATTCTTTTTCAGTCTATCTTCTAAATTTCTCAAAGATGGTGAACGGTCTGAAAATCAAGGATAGACTCAAAGGAATTTTGAACTACACATCATGGAGGTTTAGGATCATGCTCACATTGGAGGAGAATGATTTGGCTGAGTTTGTGAAAACAAAAGTTCCCGAACCTGAGGAGGAAGAAGAGAAGTTGTAGTGGAGGAAGAAAGATACTAGGGCAAAGAAAGTGTTGGTTGATTCCGTCAAGGATCATGTTGTACCGATTTTTTTCAAGTTGGATATGGCAAGAGAGATGTTTACAACCTTGGAAGATATGTATGAAATCAACAACATGAGTCGAGCTCTTGCACTGAAGCAACAACTTCATCATGTGAAAATGACGAAAGGAGAATCTGTTATTACATACTTCATGAGGATTTCAGAGATAAGAGATCAGCTCTCTACAATTGGTCACATGATTGATCTCAAAGATTTGACTATGCTTGCTCTCAATGGTCTTCCGCTTTCATGGGAATCGTTTATTCAAGAAATCAGTGCAAGATCTAAACTTCCCAAGTTTGATCGATTGAGAATTGACTATATCCAAGAGGAGTCGAGACTAATGGCTAGGGGCATTGGTCAAAGTTCAAAGAATGAAGAAATTCAAGTTCTTGCCTCTCATTCGTCAAAGAAAGAAAAAGGCTTTAACAAAGGGTTCTTCAAGAGGAATCGAGAAAACGGAAATGATGGTGCTCTTGCCTTCAAAAGGAAATGAGACATGTCCAAGATTCAATGTTTTCGTTGTGATAATTATGGTCACTTTGCGAAGGATTGTCCTCAAAGACCTAAGCAACAAGTTGCCATTGCAAATGTTGAAGAAATTGCTCCACAAAAGGACTCCAGTGATTATCTGTTCTATTCAGCTTTGTCAAGCAATGTATCTACCAGCGCCAACACTTGGCTGATTGATAGTGGTGCCTCTAGGCACATCACTGGTTTCAGGAGTCACCTTTCAAACTTAGTGGAGAGCAACTCTAGTGATCAAGTCGTTATTGGAGACGATGCTAGATATTATGTGAAAGGAATTGGAAACTCCTCTCTTCACTTGGATTCTAGGATTTCATTAGAGTTGAATGATGTACTATTCGTTCCAAGGATAAAGAGGAATCTTGTCTCAATTTCGGCATTAGAAGGCAAGGGTTATCAAGTTTCCTTTTCTAATGGCAAAGTTCTTATATGGGAAAAGAACTCCAACTTCAAAACTGCTCAAGTAATTGGTATTAGACATGAATGTCTCTATAGGTTATGCACTCGTCCCCCTCAAGCACTTGTGCATAACAGTTCCAACATGTGTGATCTATGGCATTGAAGATTGGCTCACATTCACTTTCGTGCTCTACCTATCATGGAGAAGATGGTCACCGGTCTTCCAAAATTCAATCAAGAACATGAAGGTACATGCAAGGGATGCACCCTAGGCAAGAACACAAAAGGTATGTTTCATTCTAGTGAAAGTAGATCTAAATGTATTCTTGATCTCATTCATTCTGATTTATGTGGTCCAATGTGTATTGCATCTTCTAGTGATTTCTTGTATTATATTATTTTTATTGATGATTACTCTAGAAAGACTTGGATTTATTTCTTGTGATCTAAAGAATCTGAAGAAGTATTAGAAAGATTCAAAGAATTCAAGGCGTAGGTTGAAAACCTGTCTGGCAAAAGGATCAAGGTTTTGAGATCCGATAATGGTGGAGAATACACCTTTGGCACATTTCGAGATTTTTGTATTGAAGCGGGGATTAAGAGGGAGTTCAGTGTTCCCTATAATCCACAACAAAATGGTATTGCTTAAAGGAAGAATAGGTCTATTGTGGAAGTAGTAAAAGCTATGATCCATGATCAAGATCTGCAAATCTCTCTTTGGGTTGAGGCATCGAGGAAAACCGTCTATGTTCAGAATAGGAGTCCCCATAGGATCTTGGAGAATAAAACTCCTGAAGAAGCATTCTCAGGGGTGAAACCAAAAGTTAGTTATTTAAGGATCTTTGGTTGTCTAGTCTATGTTCATATTCCAAAGGAAAAGAGAACAAAGCTAGAACCTTCTGGGAAGAAAGAAATTCTTGTAGGTTACAGTGAGACATCAAAAGCTTACAAGATATACATACCAAGACAGAAGTCTATTGAGATTAGTAGAGATGTCACATTTGAGGAAATGTTGCTTTCAGAAGATCCAAGGGCACTCCTATGGAGATCGATGAAGAAGAACCTCCTCAAGATATGGAAGTAGACCATATTCTAGAGAATCAGAAGGAGGCTCCAGAACCTAAAGAAGATGATGATCCAGTTGAACCCCTGGATCCTACTGATGGCCCCTTAGTTATTGTGATTGGAAAGAAAAGACCTATTTGGGCTCGTAGGACAATGCAAGAGGCAGAAAGCTTTCCAGCCCCAAGAGGAGCCTTCAGAGAAAGCAAGAGACCTCACAAGTTCTCTAGTTATGTTGCCTTGATGAGTCAGATTATTGAGTCAGAGCCTTTAAGTGTCGAAGAAGCTTCTAGTCAACAAGTATGGAAAGATGCCATATAGTCCATACTTAAGAACGATGTTTGGGATATAGTTCCTAGACCCAAAGGCAAATCTGTGGTGTCTTCTAAGTGGCTCTTCAAGATCAAGCATGCAGCTGATGGGAGCATTAAGAAGCACAAGGTAAGATTCATGGCTAGAGGGTTCTCACAAAAAGAGGGAGTTGACTATGAAGAAAATTTTGCTCCTGTGGCTCGATATATGTCTGTCAGAACCATCATCGCTACTGCCGCATCTAGAGGATGGCAGATTCACCAAATGGATGTAAAGATAGCTTTTCTAAATGGTGTAATAATTGTGGCTCGGATTCTTGACTCGCCCTCCTCCTCCCGCCGTCGGTCGCCCTCTTGGGGCCGAAAGCGGAGTGATTCCACGCAGGCCCGCTCCCAACCTCCTCCTTGGAGGGATTCTCGGCCTCGCCGATAGACTCATTTGCCTCCGCCGCAACCTGGTCAGGGCTGGCACTCTAGTGATGCGCCAAGGAATAGTGGTGGTGGCTCTGGGTGGCCTGCAGATGCTCCTCCTAACTCTGGTTCTGGTTGGCCCTCCTCTGGGAAAAGCTTTCCGAGGCTTGCTCTTGCAATCTCGCCTCAGCACAAGGATAAAGAAAAAGAAGATAAAAATGATGATGGTTGGGGTGCTCCTCCTGACGTCACTCCTAAGCCCGTTGATGTATGGGGTAGAAATTTGGATGACCAAGATCCCCCAGGATCTACTAGCACTGCCTTAGCTGCATAAATTTCATTCTATTTTTTTATTTTTGGGCTAGGCCCATGTGACTTTAGTTAATTTTGCTGGGCTGGGCCCATGTCGCTTTCGGGGTGTGCTTTCCTACCACCCAACCCTTTTTTGTGAATTTTGTAACTTTATTTATATTAATATAGATATCTGAAAAATTCATCCAAAAATAAAATAAAATGGTGTAATATAAGAAGAGGTGTACATTGAGCAACCTGAAGGATTTGAGGTACATGGGAAGGAGTCTCATGTTTGCAAGCTGAAGAAGGCCTTGTATGGTCTTAAGCAAGATCCTCGTGCTTGGTACAAAAGGATTGATAAGTATCTATCAAGCCTGGGTTTCTCATAGAATGATGCAGATTCTAACCTCTACTTCAAGGTAGTAAAGGGTGAAGCTCTGATTCTAGTTTTATATGTTAATGATTTGATTATCACCGGTGAGGAACATCTAACTCTAAAATGCAAGAAGGAGTTAGCTTCAAAGTTTGAGATGAAGAATCTAGGTCTCATGCATTACTTCCTTGGCTTAGAAGTTTGGCAAAAGCCAGATAAGATGATTCCAAGTCAAGGCAAGTATACCATTGACATTCTCAAAAGGTTTGGTATGATTGACTGCAAACCTATGTCTACACCCATGGAGACTAATCTAGATAAGTTGAAGGAGGTTGTAGCTAGTTCAGAACCAATGGATTCTATGATGTATAGACATTTGATTGGTTCATTGATGTATCTAGTTAACACTAGACCTGACATCTGCTATGCAGTAAGTGCACTTAGTCAGTTTATGTGTGAACCAAAGCAAATACATCTTGTAGTATCTAAACATATCCTAAGATATCTATGTGGCACAATTGGATATGGGTTAAGATATTCTTCAGGTGTGGATTTAGAGTTGAATTTTTTTACTGATTCTGATTGGGTAGGATGTGTCTCAGATCGGAAGAGTACCTCTGGTTGTTGCTTCAGTTTAGGTACTGTTATGATTTCTTGGTGTCGTAGGAAACAGTCTTCAATGGCTTTGAGTACAACTGAGGCAGAGTACATAGTAGCTTGTGTGGCAACTCGTGAGGCAGTGTGGCTTCATAAGCTCCTTGCACGATTGTTTGGACAATCAATGGAGCCTACCATTATACATTGTGATAACTAGAGCTGTGTAAAGCTTTCTGTCAATCCCGTGTTTCATGACAGAACAAAGCATGTTGAGATCAAGTGCCACTATATTAGAGATATGGTACAAATGAAAGCTATACAGTTGAGGTATATCAGCACTAAAGAGAAAATGACAGGCATTCTCACCAAACCTCTCTCTAGGATCAAGTTTGTGTACTTTTGAGAAAAGCTTGGTATGGTGGAGAATGCAACCTTGACTGAGAAAGAGTCTCAGCATCAGTGATCCTTTTTTGATAATGCATTTCTCTATTGAGAGAGATTTGAGGTGCAAGCCCTTGTTTCTACCCTCTGGGAGAGCCATGTTGGATGTCATGTGTGTGACTCCATGACAGCATCACGTGAGGGAATCCGTGATGATTTTCTTAGTGCATTTCTCTTTGAGATTTGAGGTGAAAACCCTTGTTTCCACCCTCTGGGAGAGCCATGGTGGATGTCATGTGTGTGACTCCATGACAACATCACGTGAGGGAATCTGTGATGAATTATTTATGCTTGTGTATCACCCTCTGGGAGAGCCATGGTGAAAGTCACATTGAGGTGACAACATCACATTAAGTGATGAGCACTTGCTCATACCATCTATGGAGGTAGCCATAATGGTTGATATCACGATGAGGTGATATTCTATTTTGTTTTCATTCTGATATGATGTGTCTTGTGCAGGTGGAAGTTCATCCCTAGCTGAGAGGGAGTGTTGATGTTATAGCAGCTATGGGCTACACTTCCTTTGCACGAATTCCAAGGAGAAGAGCATGAATTAAATGAATAGCCATTCGACTATTTAATTCATGACTATAACATTTATTAAATGGAGAGGGCCGACCCTATATGATTTGCTTGTCTTGACTTTCACTTGGGCTGACCTCATTTTTTATTTGTTATTTATTATATTACTTGAGAAGGTCGACCTACCTTGAAGAGGCACCTCTCTTGTATATATACAAGGTCTTCTTATCATTGTTATTCATTCATTCAAGTTAAGTAAATTCACACTTAAGAGCAGAATTCACACCTTCATAGCAGCAACTTGGTTTCAAGGAAGATCTCATTTTCATTTGTATATCTTGCATCTAGGAGAGGTGTGATTTCTTTGTATCAAGTATTGGCCATTGTTGGGCCTAAGTTGTAAGAAGATTTTTGCTCTTGTTCTACTTTATATAAGAGATTTATTTGTTGGGTTTTTCTCCCTCAAGAGGAGGGTTTTCCCAGGGTATCTTGCTGTGTTTATTATCTTATGTGTTGCAAGATTATTAAGTGCTTTCATTGTTTAATCTGATCTAAGAAACACTAACAACAAGAAGCTTTTCCAGCTGATTCATTTTGAAATATTTATCTTTGTTTGAAATCTATTTTGTTTCTTTGATGAGCTATAATAGTGTACATTTAGACTGTTTCAAATATGCAATTATGGTGTGAGAGTTTCTGATTTCTTTTCTTTTCAAATGCTACAATTTCTGGTGATTTCCCTTTCTTGAAAAAAAAGAACTTTGGACCTTTTGCTTGTGTGTTATGATGTGAGAGTTTTATATGTAGTAATATAACTAATATTTGTAATATCAATATGCAATTATCAAAATCTCTATTTTTTATTTAATCGAAATATATGATAAATTGGATCAAAATGCATGAATTTCCAGATAAAAGCATGGTTTAGTATTTGCCTACTTCTAGGAAAAAAAAACTTCTTCCACCATTGTACACAAATGAAAAAATTAGCTAGAAACCCATATAGATTAGTATTTTACTGAGCACGTTGGGAGAAATTCATTGAAATCCATTGCAACAACAACAACGATAAAAAAATTCACCCCCAACTCAAATCCCTCCACTGCAAAATCATTGACTATTAATATAACATAAATGTGAGGTTGCAATGTTACGATTATGAGGTAAATTAAAACTCAACCCATGTTTACAATCTCAAGAATATAGTCCAAGCTCAACCTACACTGTGATCAAGGGTACCTATAACCTTACCATTAATTTACTAGTTAAAAATAATCATATTTCTTATTTATAGGTGAATTGGTAATCTACTACACATAGAATGAAGGGCTCGGGGAGCAACCAAAATGATGCCTAATCAACTGGGGAAAAATCTCTTGTTGTATATGCAAAGCTGAAATCAATGAGATTTTTATCAATTTATTTTAAGAGTTGGATTGGTACCTCTTGCATTAGGTGTTATCTTTGTGGTTGCCCAGATCCCCTGAGTTTTGGTAAGTAGGGTATAACCTCTACTAAGAACTTCTCCACCGTTGACTTTTAGACTTGTAGAGGTTATTAGTTAGTGATTTATACTTGAGCCTTATCACATAAAATTTTTAATCAAGCAAGCAACTACCAACTGTGATGAGCTTATAAGGTTTTGTGCTAGAAGAAACATCCTTGAATAGATGTCTTATGTGAAATAATATTAATCCAAAAGTAGTTCCTAGATAATCTATACTTAGTTTTAGAAAAAGAAAAAGGAAAAAAGTCCTAATAAAATTGGAGCGATAAAAAGAAACTCAAATTCATAAACCAATCTCTGGTTTGACTCCATTTGATATACAACAGAAAGAGAAGAGGGGAAAACAAGAAGAAGATGAAGAAGAACTTGGAACTAATTAGTGTTCGATCCCTTAGACCTAATAGCTGAAATTGAATGTATGTGCTTCCACTTGAGACCACTTCTCCACCATCACTCACTCACATAGAGTTTTCCCCAGCAGATTGTTGCCTTGCCCCTTGAACTTCTCCGCCATATATTTTATGATGGCTCTTGACTCTGCCCCAAACAAATAAAACCATCAAACTACAAACATTAATTACGATTGTTGTGAATTGGAATGGGATTTTTGAATTGAACTGGAATAGGGTTTATCTCATGCAACTAGAGAAGTGAAAGACCAATACCAATGAGAAAGAGTTGGAGGAGCGAAAAGCAATAACAGTGAGGAAAGCAACAAAAAGGGGCCAAAACGGGCAAAAAAAGATGAACGCCTACGACTTTTTTCATCGTGTTGCATCCCCTAAAAGGCAATTTGCACCATTGGGCATTAAACGGAGTTGGAAAAGATCAGTAAGGGAATGCCTTCGACTGAGATTTATTACATCATAGTCCATGGCCTATCAGTCAATCTATGTCATTCACCACAAAAAGGGGTTACACGACCTAAGTGTGGGGATGCCTTTAACGTAATTATGTTTTTTTGGAGATAGTTCATTCCATATCTACTACAGGTTGTGAACTGGTTGCATTGTTCACTCCAAGAAACATTACATAATAGTACATTGCAAATCTTTTTGATTGCCTCTACAAAAACAAATTATAAAATGTTCAAAAAATAATCGATCAATATGAAAGGTGACAACCAAATTGAAACATGATGTAGTCTTGCAAAAAAATACTGATAAATCTTAGAAAATGTGTGAAACACAACTCTGGTGGCTACAGGCCCATAATTGAAAATATGGAATATTGTGTTAGTGAAAAGAGTGTCAAACCTCCTTGTCCCAAGGTGCCAAATGATGCTCTCAAAGAGCAGTGCAACCATAGTATTGAAGAAAAAACACACAAGATATTTTGGATTATGCCAATATGACCAATATTGCTTCCAAAGGCATGCCATGCACTGAACTGGGAAGGACTGTGCATATTGTGTTGGAAAATTTATTTCTTTTGATCCCAGAGCAGGGATGCTTAGTTCTTTAATAAGTTTTTGATTCCATTTGACAAACAAAAAATACTTGAATTTACCTCATCAAAAAATTCAAGATATCAATGCTAGGTTGATGGATGGTACTGACAACCATACAATTGGTATCCACTGTGTTGTGCACAGTATGCATTATTATAGCTACAACATGGGCATCTAATCCCAAAGTTGGCTAATCCATGAAGATTATGGAAGGGTTAGCAACAAGTTCCAATGGTAATATTTTCCTTTGCTGTAGAAAGACCTCTCACACGAGGAATCTCTACTAAAGCATCCCTTAGAGGAGTAAGCTCAACAAGTTCCATCACTTCTTGCACAAGCATCTGTAATCATTACAACAAAGATCACCAAAAGTACCTGCCAGCTTAGTTTCATTACAAAGAAATAACTACTATCCAAATCATTGCATATAAAGAGAGGAACTTGAGACCCCACTGTTTCGGTTCTCTCATAAAAATCTCGTGGAAGATAAAGCCATGCAGAGTACACAAGTGATTCATAGAATTTAACATTTGAGGAGTGGATGTCATTTTGTTTGTAGTACCCTGAGATGTGAGCAAATTTTTCTTGTTTCTTAGGGTATCCAAAGATGCTTATACTTCCTTCTATGTAGCCCCCTATTTTTCTCCCAACCAAGACATCCATCAATGTGGTTTTTCCAGCTATACTAACTCCAACCAAGGGTATAAGCACCCCTGGCTTGAAGGATCCACTTATGTTGTAAAGGAGTTGTAACTTGCTATAATCCACACCTTCATTCTTCAATTCTTGACACAAAACTATCTATTAGCTCCATATTTTCTATTGGGGATGAGAAGCTAGGCATGTTAAACTATTGTAAAATAAATAAAAACTTAAATCAAACAAAATCTAGCTACACCAACTGGTGGCATGTCAACATCTAGTAGTTGACATTTTCAAAAGCAATTAATAGTGGCTTGAAAGGAAGTACCATTCTTTTCTTGTGAGGTACCAAGGCTTTGAGAGTAGAAAGCTCACCATCGTGGGTAGAATACAATTAAGAGTTCCAAACTTTCTCTTCTTTCTAGTGAGTACACATTGCTTGACAAAAATGTTATAATTTATGAATGAACATAGCTAGATTTTTCAGATGGTTTTGAACTATTGAATTGATATCATTCATGGGCTTTTCACTTTAGCATGTCAGAAATCTTTCTCTAGATAGCATATTTCTCAGTTCAATTGTCATTTTTATTACTAAGCAATAGAATGCTTTTAGATATAAATTAACACACTTTGTAAGTTCTAACTCTACTTTTTTAGTTATGGTGTTCTCTTATAGAAGATACTAATAGAATTTGTAGTTACATTCAACACAATACTTTCAATAGGGAGTAAACAGTCAGGAACAAGGCATTTTATCTTTCATGATAGTTTCACACATTCACAAGCACTAATAAATTTCAAGAAATCTCTTAGCTTATCATTGGCTAACTTTCTAAACTTTATATATATGTTTATGTCCTTGGCTAAAACAAAGAATTCTGGCTTTGAAGAGTAAATTTAGATACCCACAAGCAGTAAAAGGATATCAGGAAAGGTCATCTTGATAGTTAATATCATTAAATGAAGAGTTTCATCTACCTATTGCCAAAATTTAAGCTTCTCTTGTGTTCCAATAAAACCTAAAATTATTTGTCTAATATTGATTCCTCTTCATACTCTAAATACTTGCTTGAATATGCACTAATTAATACTTTATGAGCCTTAATATTCATAATCATACCTTTCTAATCTCAACAAGTCTTTCCAATAGAGAAGTGCATGAATTACTCACAACCATGCTTTCCATGCAATTTGAGGCATCATTATCAAGCTCACTATTGCTGACTAGTCCTTCAATGAACACATTTTTTGACTTGGTTCTGCAACAGTGCAACTAAAACATCAAAACCCATTTCAAATTTCTCAAAATCCTACCTACAAAATGAAAACCAAAACTGAATTTGTTGACCCAACGATTGATGTACCTGCAAAAAATACCAAAAGGTGGGTACTCTGTAATTATGGTTCTAGAATAATACTAGAGGAGTAAAGTGGGGTTTTCAAGGGGGCAAAGGCTATGCAACCCTCAAAATGGCATGGTATGTGCACTCCTACATCCATGACCATAAATATGATAGTTAAACAAACCTTTTATTTATTTATATTATATGCATACCATTTATTACGCCAAAAGCATGTCCCTATTTGAGCTTTCGGAGTTCAATTTTTCAATCAACGAATTATAGGCATTGAGAGGGCCTAGTTGACAATGTGGTAAATGACAATGGTAGATTGTTTAACCATGAATTTTTTCTACACTACAGTTACAAATCACCACTTCATGTTCGATTTCGTGGAGTTTACTGTTGGAAATTCACATCTGATTCTGTGGAGTAAGCTCGCCCACATGCTCTCGTTTAGGAACTGATGGAGATGATAACGAAGGCCGACACCGACGGGGACATGAAATTTGAACACTCTGTTGTGTATATATTCATTTGTTCATATCTCATTTAATTTTTCAACCGATCAAAGGATCGAATCCCACCCAGAAGAAAAGAAGTGGATTAGTAAGAAGAAACATGGCCATTAATAATCTAAGTAACACAATGATGGGAGAAACAATTGCAGCCCCTATAGGAGTGGTGGCTGGTTCTAGATGTGAGCTCGTCAAATCCTCCCACCGACAACATCTTGAATCTGCACGTTTCCAACCACAACAATCACTTGCTCATTTCCTCTTAGGATAAGGTAACCCTATGCTTGTGGAATGTTCTAGAATATTTTGTCTGAAAACCTTACAAATTTTTAGCCCCCAATGTGTGAGAGGTTTGTATTAGCCCCCAAAGGGACAATTTCAACATGGTGGCATTGTTTTGGATTGTTGCTTCCATGACGATGCCTTTGGGTTTAGCAGAAGTGCCAACCACACTATTAGAATGTATAATGTGTTTTATTTTACTTTATTCATTGCTGCTATGTTGTTTTTATTTCACTTCATGTTTTAGATATTGAATCTCCTCTAGCTCTAGCAATTGGGGTCATCTTGATCAGGTCTTCAAAAAACTTAATTTAGGGTTTATGTCTCCAATTAGCTAAATTTATGATATAGGTTTTTAAATTGCTGAGTTCACCGTTTTAAGTCTTCAAATAGCCGAATCCATGGGATTAGGTCTTTAATTAGTTGAATCCAGGGTCTTAGGTCTTCAAATAGCTAAATTTATTGTAGCCCTTCCTGTTATTTAGGATTCTCTCCTGAATTATTTGTGGCTTGACCATACAATGGAAGGCAAAGTGTCACTCGTGAAAATGAGTGATATCATGTACGGAGGATAGAAAACATAGTTTGTGTGACAAAACAAGTTTTGACATCACTGTTTTATGCATTAATTGGACCTCAAAATTTATAGTCCATGGTATGACCAATACATATGTGTACTTAGTAAGGGCTTAGTTAGTGATCATCATATACTTCACTAACTTTTACATCGACACTAGATAGTGTCATTTTTGGTGCACCTTGGATATATCTTTGTTCCTCTATGTTGTGAAGTTGATCCCCTTGTATTATTGGAGGGGTATCTTCAAATTGTTAAGGGCTATGTACCCCGGGGACGCGATGTCTGCATTGTTAGATTTGTTCCCTACAGGAAATGTTTAGGGGATGCAGGGATAGGTTTGAAATGACCCCCAACTATCTCTATTTTGCAAAAAATCTAGGAAATGTCTTTGGAACAAAATTTTTCAGGGAATGCTTGGAGATGGTAGGGGATGGCAAACAATCCCCCACAACACAAGCACTTAAAAATAATTTAAAAATTACAAATAACATAAAATTCAAACCCCACCATTCATATTGAATATACAAAAATTACACAGGATTGCAATGGTACCATAATATTTAATGGTGTATTGGAGTGTTCTTGTATCAAAAGAAGTCAGGAATTTCATTTACAACCTTCCTACATTGAGTAGATTATGCCTTGCCAATTTGAGCTTTCTCAGGAGAAATTTGTGTGGCACTATATACAATTTGGGAGTTCATTAGACGTTGGGAGAATTTAATGTCTTTTCCTTGCTACTGTTTTTGTATATAGTTGCTCTACAACATCAAGACTTGCTAAAAAAATGTCTTTTTGAAAGTCAGACACGTAGTTGGACTTGCAGTGCTCTTTGAAATTTTATGGAGAATTTTGTTCTAATTCCTTCTAGAGCTTTGAGTAGTTAAATATATTACTCAATAAAAAGTCATAAGATGATTTTGGGTTTTGCATATTCAATCTCAATATGATGTGTTTTTTATTAGAGAACCTCGTAAGATAAGAGAGCAATTTTGTAAATCCTTTTAAAGGTGGCTATTTTTTTCATGCAAATTTTAGAATATTTGTTGATTATAGAGAAAAAAAATGAATAATTACTTATATTCTTGACACTGTATGATAGTATGTCTATGTTGTTGTTACATTTTTAATTCCTTTTGGGTATTATTGTATTTGAAGTTGAAACTTGCAACATTTAGGCATTTCACTATAAATTTGATAAAATATGTGGGGATATTGACAGTCAAAGAATTTTTAATTTTTTTTAATTTGTGTGTCAAGTCTTATCTCAAATTATTGTTATTCTAATTCATATCAATATTGTTGCTCAACAAGTGTTTGTATGTAATTTTTTTTTCTTTGAATGCTTCAAATGTCTTCAAATTCTAGGTCATTATGGAAAAAAAGTGTTCAGAGATACTTTCATACATTTGTGTAATACATTGAGATCTAATGGTAGATCATTTAGCAATTATGCATTCACTTACAAGAACTTAAACACAACTAAAACCAAACCTTTGAATCAAGAAGATATTAATACTTTTTTATCAATATAATTTGGAAAGAGATACTTTTAGCCAAATTTAATGGGAAAATAAAAAAATTAAAGATATTCCAGTTTGATAATGAATTTAGTCCACAAAAAATACAAAACCTATAAGATCTTAGGAAAAATAATTATTTCCACAGCCTATAATTTGATATGATGTTTGTTACAAATTAGATAGAGTTTTGATGTGTTGTAACATCCAAGGCCATGGCTCAAAGATCAATGAAAGAAAATCAATTGCATTTTAATTTTGCTCAACATGGACTAAACAAAATAGTGAATATTAAAATAAACACTACATTTTGTGAACTTTCCTCATCGTTCCTGGCTTTCACATGTACCACCACATCGATGCTCAGGGAGCTTTTGGTTATACCGATAGAAAAGTATATGTAAATATATTATTGCAAATTTTGGTTACAAATTTTTGAAAGCAATCATGCTACAGATATTCTAGTCCATGGATAACATTGATTGCTATGTCTAATATCTCCCCAAATCTCAATGAGTTACTGGTGGAATGCAATAATGTTCCCAAATTCCTTTTGGACATGAACTCTAAAACCAATAACTTTCTGTCCAAATTCTAAAAAGAAGGATATGCATTGAAAAAAAAATGCCAAAACCTCTCCTTGATTGACCTTTCACAACTCTTCGACGTACCCATTGCACACCAAGGTGTCATTGCTAATTATAACATAACATATTGTATTCTATATAATATAGTAAGTATAATATATATTAATATATGGTATATTATATATTATATCATATTAATTTTTATTATATATTAATATATTATATAATATAATATCATGTTATTATTATTATTATTATATATTACTTTTACTTTTACTTTTTATTATTATTGTTACTATTTTTTTTGTATTTGTTGTTACTATTATTATTATTATTAAGACATATTTATATAATAAAAATTTCTATAATATATTATGTCATATTATATTGTATTATATAATTATGTCGAAGGCGTGTCCCTATATGAACTTTCCAAGTTCATTTTCTCCTTAAACGGTTGAAGTGTAACAAGAGGTCCTGGTTGACAGTGAAACAAATCTCAACCGTCCATCATTTTTTGCCATTTTTCGATTGTTTTTTGTTGCCAATTTTTGCTGCTTTCCCCAATGTTCCTGCGAATTGCAGCCTGAAAATAAGGTTTTAACGAGGGGTTTTAGAGTATTTTTATATTTTCCAGTGCTGCCGTCATGGAAGGGAGGGTAAAATATAAAACCTGAAGTCTCTTCACCTGGCGTTAGGGTTTCCTCTTTGAACGAGGTGACTTGTAAAAGCATATCGAGGGCTATCTTGTGTCTGTATTAATGCAAGAAAATTAAATGAACATCAATTGTTCATCATTTTCGCGAGGGATTTAAAGTACGTTTAGTAAAATGAAAATCTGGCCAAGATTCTAATAATGAGCATATTTTACAAGGCCCCAAGTTAATATTGATCTTTTTTTAGTTTATTGTAATAGTAGTGGAATGCAAGGCATACATGAATAAGAAGTTGAAGTTATTCTTCTTTATTAATATGCATATGAATTGAATATTAATATGGTTATACAATAATATGTGAGTCAAGCCATTATTAAATTTATTTTTTTTTTTTTAATATATCCGTTTGTTTATGTTTTGGAAAAGTTGTCATAAAAAATTGCCATTGTATTTATTAATGAAATTACAGAACTACTATAAGAATGAAATGAAATTACGGAACTATTATAAGAATGAAATGAAATTACGTCATATTCTTACACATGAAACTTTGTTACTAATTAGGGTATAAATGCGTCCCACTATTTGTAAAACAAAAAAACATATATACTTAAATGAAATAATAATGTTACACATACATTATGTGAATGTAGTGTTAAAATAGTGGCGTTGGAAAAAAATTATGTGGCTCCCTCCTAAAAGCCACATCAGCAGTTAAAACACATCGTAATAAATCCCATGTTTAGTTACTCTTTAAAATAAAAGAGGGGAATGTATACCCTTACTTTTAGGAAAGATCCTGTTAATTTAAAAAAGAAAATTTGGCAAGCTCAACCTGAAAATAAGGCTTTGACAAGGGTTTTAGAGTATGTTTATTAAAATGAAAACTACAACTTAGATCCTATTAATAAGTACATTTAGGTTTTCAAATAAAATGAAAATTACAGCCAAGATTCTAATAGTGAGCACATTTAGGTTTTAAAATTAGGGCATCTTTTACTCTATGTAGTTAAGTATAAAGTAGCATAATTAATATATAATTCATATTTTATATAATTAAAACTAAATTATAAATTATAAATTATAAATTATATATCTTATTTTTTTAAAAAATTATCAAATACATATATATTAGGTTTAAAAATTCTGGTATTCTTTATTCGACGTAGTTAAGTATAAATTAGCATAAATTACAACCCTAATAACAAACACATTTACGTTTTAACATTATGACATAATTAATTAATTTTATATAATAAATAATTTAGTTTATAATATATAATGCTATATTATATAAGAATATAATAGTTAATACATAAATAATAAATATAATAGATTAATATAATAATGGCATAAACAATACATATTTATATAATAATATAATAGTTAATACATTAAATTTAAAAAATAAATATAATAATATTATTCTATTATTAAAAATAAATAAAAAACAAATAATAATATTAAAATCATTTTCTAAATGACCTATCAATTGATCTCATTTACTATACAAATGTTTGCAAAAAATAAACCAATTTTTTCCTAATTGACCTTCCACACCTCTTCGGCGTACCCATTGCACAAGGTGCCATAGCTAGTATATAATTTAATATAATAATAATAAAAGTGGTACAAGTTTCTAATATTCAAGTTAGAAAAGGAAATATGGTCCTTAAAATTTGGAGCGCTCCTTCTGGCCACAACAAGAATTTTTCAAAAAAAATTGCCCATTTTGTGAATCAGTGGGGCTCCAATGGTGTGCTTCGGCCTCGTTTGTTGCCCCAACAGGGGCTTCGTGGTGATCCCCATCATTTTCCTTTGGAACATGGCGTTTTTAAAGGTGGTCTCTCTTCTAGGCATTTGCTTAATCATTTTCAACAAGATACATTTGACATCTACGATTCAGACTCGCCCTCCAGTGGGAAATCTCTTGCTATTTCTTGCTCGAGGCTCTAGTCTGAGGTGGTTGCTGGGAAAGGGTCTCCAACATCATTTGCTAATTCTATTCCCCTCAAGGATGGTGCTCCCTACCAATCCAGAGGTTATGTTATCAAATCCTTCTTCTTTTCCCAATAGTATCCTGGTTGACCATCCAAGATTTTAAAATTGCAATGTCTCTTTGCCTCTGACTTTCCCAAAACTATATTACGATAAATAATATTGATGGTCGAGGTTGCAAGGGTTTGAGTTTAAAAGTGGCTTCTCCTAAGAGGCAGTGTGTACTTGTGCGTTCTCTTGGCAATGGAAATTGTAGGGATAAATCTACCTGAGATTAGAACAAGTATGGTCCTCGCGTTAAGGGAAAAGGCATTCTTTTGGATCATGTCAAAAAAGTTTCGGCGTTGAAGCAACAAAGTTCTCAAAAAAAGGGTGCAAAGGCCGAAGTTAGCATCTATCTTCAAGATTTTTTGGTACTCTCTCAAATTAAGGACCTTAAGGAGGTAGCACTCTTCGGTAAGTTCTAGGATTTTTTTCTTCATATCCATTTTTTGCAAAGGTGGGTTTTTCAAAACTAGCAGGGATCTAATCAAGTTTTTTATTTAGACAAGGGGGAGGGGTCTTTGGTAGTTTTTTTTTTTTCTGGAAAGGATTATAGAGATGTTGTTCATAGAAAAAAGGCATGGATTTGTGAGGATCATGGGCTATTTTCTCTACCATGGTTCCCAAATTTTTCTCCTTCTCTTTCTATCATTAAATTCATTCCTTGTTGGGTTCAATTTCAAGGGTTGCCTCTTGAATACAGACATAGCAAGATTATTGAAACCTTGGGAAATAAATTGGGCATTTATCTTCATCAGGATTTGGATTTTTTCTCTAACCCTTCACTCCCTGTGATAATTTGTCTTCGCATGGATGTATCAAGGAAATTTCCATCTTCTTTGATCATTAAATCAGTAAATGGTTCTTGGAAGCAAATGGTTGTATTTGAAGATCTAGAAAAAATTTGTCCTTTTTTCCATTTTCATATTCATCATTTGACTGAATGTCAGTTGGATGTCTTGTTAACAATGGATGGTGAAAATTTAGTTTCTCCCAATGGGGCTTCTACTCCTGTACTTGACTTATCAATTTTTAAGGTGCCTTCTCCTATTAAGGAGCTTGGAATTTGTTATTTCAATAATGAGATTTCATTTGTTTGGTCTCCTTCTATTGTAATTTATTTTGTTGATTCTTTTGTGCATACTTTTGTTTCTCCTTGTACAATTAATGTCAAGGATTTTCTTTATATTTTAGGATAATGCCTTAATTGGGTTTCTAGTACTGTAGATCCTCATGTTGAGGTCCATGTGGTTCAATCTTCTCTTTTCTCAGGGGGTGATAGTTTGGTTTTAGTTAAGCAGTCTTCAAGTGGTAGGGTATCTACCCTTTTAATCTCAACAATTGGGTGTTTCTGAGGTTCAATCTTTGCAGTTGCTTGGGAGAAATATTGAAGGTCCAACTAAGCTCAATCTATTAAGAGGAATTGTGGGAATAACTCCTTAGCTTGTCAAAAAAATTCAATCCTTGATAACTATCTTTCAGTTCCTTCGCTCATAAATAATCCTATATCAGTTTCATTTTCTCTTAGTTGGGAGAAGCTTTTGTTTTCTCAGTTTAACTCGTTTCTTCATCCATCAAAGTGTTTTACACCGGATTTTAAGTTTTATAGTATTCAACATCTTCACCAGTGCACTACAATTTTTACTTATGGCAAGTCATGCAATAGTGAAGAAGTATTGAAGGTCTTGTTGAGTCATGAGAAGGAGGATTCTAAATTTGTGCAAGTTTCTCAATTTTCACAATCTCCAAGTCATCCTAATTCTATAATACCCTCATATGAGGAGCTTGAAGTTTTTCTTGATGAGTCTCTTCTCTCTATAGGGGACTTGTTATTAGAGGATATTGCTTCAAAGGTCCTAGGGGAAGTTGAAGATTAGGATGGGCTTCCTTCTTTATCTATTTATCAATCTCCAATCTCTCCCTCATTCAAAAAATCTCATACAAAGAGAGGAAGGAAGTTTTTAGCAATGAAACTACAAGAGGAAATTGAAGCAGACATTCAAACAACACTGGATATAAATGTGGGAAGTGTTGTTAAACAAAAGAGACCAAGGAGAGAATGTTTCTCTCCTTGTTCGTCATGAAGATAATATCTTGGAATGTCAGAGGCATTAATGCCTCTGACAAGAGTGTCCTCGTCAAGCAACAATTGGATGCTTGTGGGGCGGACGCGGTTCTTCTTCAAGAAAAAAAAATCTGATGAGGATTTTGCAAACTTTAGCAAGATTTGGTCCAAATGGAATTATTTTCATTTGGCATCTCAAGGAGCTTCCGGTGGTATTATTTCTTTATGGAATGATAAGTTAGTAAGCATTAGCAAAATTACTTGTGAAAACAATTGGAAACTTATGAAAGTTTCCCACTTTGATCTTTCGTTTTGGTTGATAAATGTATATGGCCCGAATAGCTCTGTAGGAAAAAATTTGTTGTGGGATACTCTAAAGAAAAAGTTGGATGTACTGGGCCAAGACAAAGTTATTATTGTAGATGGATTCAATGCAATTACTTCTTTATTAGAAAAGAAAGGTGGGATATGTCCATCCAAAAGGGATATGGAAGATTTCTCTGTATTTATACAAGATAATGCACTTATTGACATCATTCCACCAAATGGTAGTTTCACATGGATAAATAGGAGAAACAAATTCTTCAAATTGCGGAAATGTTGGACAAATTCTTATCTTCTCCAAATTGGGTAGCTAGTGAGTATGTTTTATCTTCAGAAATTTAATCTTTTACATCTTCAGACCATTTTGCAATTTCTTTAGTTTTGTCTCCTAAGAAAAACAAACAATTTGGAAATAATCTTTCAATTTGAAACCATGTGGTTTCATCATCCAAAATTCATTGATATGCTAAGACAGTGTTGGTTATATGCATTATTCATTAATGGCTCCTAAATGTTCTAGTTGAACAAGAAATTGGATCATTTAGAACAACATATCAAAAATTGGAATAAACAACTATTTAAGAATATTTTTTGCAAAAAGATGTGGTTTACAAAAGGTTATCAACTATTAATGATTTAAATACTGTGAATGGTTTAGACAATGCATTATTTGAAGAATAGGGGAAATTGCAAGTTGAGTAGAAAGAGTTGCTCTTGCGAAAAGAAGTGTATTAGAGACATAAATCAAGGGAACTTTGGTTAAGGGAAGGGGATTAGAACACAATTTTTTTCATATCTCAGCTTAGGTCAAGAGATCTAAAAATTCTCTTTTCTCAATCCATGATAGCTCTACTAGATACTTGTTAACAAAGAAAGAGGATATACAAAACGAGGGCATAAAGTTTTTTTCCAACTTGCTAATAGGTAATAAGGTTGTGTCTCCATAGTTATTAAGAGATAAGGAAGAACTTCTTCGGGTCATCCCATCTTTAGTATCTCATGAGGAAAATGAGAAGTTAATGGCACCTTTTTCTTTACAGGAAATTAAGGATGTAGTATTCTTATTTCCTCCTAATAAAGCTCTTGGGCCTGATGGATTTATTGCAGCCTTTTATCAAAAGTGTTGGGATTTTATTGGTTGGGATGCCTTAAATTATTTAGAGGAATCTAGAAAATTGGGTGTTATGTTAACGAAATCAAATTTAACACATATTTCTATCATTCCAAAGACAAATTCCCCATGAACCTTTTATGATTTTAGGCCAATCTCTCTTTGTAATATGATCTATAAAATATTCAAAAAGGCCATTTATCTTAGATTATACCCTCTTGTTTCTAAAATTATATCACAAGAGAAAGGTGATTTATTCCTGGAAGGGATACAACGGAAGGCACCATTGTTGCACTTGAAGTCCTTCATTCTATTGCTGAAAACAAGTTGTCTTCTATGATAATAAAATTGGATATACAAAAATCTTATGACAGGGTTGATTGGTCCTTTCTGAATCAGGTTTTACAAAGTTTTAGTTTTTCTTGTAAATGGTATAAGTGGATTATGTCTCGTACTCTAGGTGCTAAGTCTCCAATGCTTCTTAATGGTTCTCCAGTGGGTTTCTTTGACTCGTCTCAAGGGGTCCGTTAAGGTGATCTATTATCTCCTTTCTTATTCATAATCCTAGTTGAGGCTTTGAGTAGGTCATTTTAAAAGCTCATGAGCAAGGATTCATCCAAGGGATAGGTATTCCTTATATTCCCTTATCAAAAACTCACACTCTTTTTGTCATTGATACTTTACTTTATGGAAAAGTGGTGGTTGCTAAAGCAGTGCACATCAAGTCATTGTAGGATGAATATACTCTAGCCTCTGATCAAAAAATTAATGACAGAAAGTCTAAAGTGTATGTGTTTTATACAAGAGTTGTGGTTGAATTTTTTTCTTTGAAGATTCTTGGTTTCCAACAATCTCAAATCCCTTGTAAATATCTTGGCGTGCCATTTTTTGTAGGAAAAAACGAAATATCTTATTGGTAGAAAATTATATAGGTACTATTCAGTCAAGAATTTTTTCTTGGAAAGGGAGGTGGCTATCCTTATCAGGCAGAATATTATTGGTAAATTTTGTCCTTTCATCAATACCCTACTTTATGTTAGTTATAAAAGCTCCAAAGGCCATTATACTTCAAATTCAAAAGTTGATAATGAGTTTTTTATGGATTGGCAATCTGGATAACAAAAAGAAAATTCCTTTAATCTCACTGGAAACCATGTGTTTGGAGAAAGTAAAAGGGGGGGAAGGACTTCATAATTTGGTTGAAAGAAACTTGGCTTTAGTTGCAAAAATGTTTTGGCGCATGTACTCAAAGCCATGGTTAAAATGGTGTAGCATCATGCAGCACAAATATTTGGACAATTTATGTTCGTCAATAAATTTTTTTGTTTCCAATCCACCTTCAGGATCAACAATGTGTAATTTTCTACTTTCATGTAGAAAAGTCATTTTACCTAATTTAACTTGGGAGGTGAATGATGGAAAGGAGGCTCAATTTTGGAGGGACTCTTGGAATGGGTACCTGATCCTTAATACCTTACATAACTTTGAGAATATGGAAAATGTGTTATCACAATTTTGGGGATCAAAGGTAAAATATTATGTTCAACAAGTGGATGAAATAACTAGTAAAGTATTGTGGAAGGACTTCTCAAATGACTTGATAGATAATGAGATCAAGTGTAGGCTTCTATCTATTCTCAAGAAAGGATCGTTTTGTTTTCATCAGCTCTTGATAGGTTAATCTGGTCAAAAGGGAAATTGAGAAGTTATATAATGAAAGAGGGATATAAAGTAATTTCTCAAAATGGTTCTGAAGTAGCAAGTCAAAGAGCATATAAATTTTGTTGGTATTCAAAAAATTTTCCAAAAGTTGGATGTTTCTCATGGTTAGCTATAAAAAAAAAAACATTACAAGTGAGAAGCTTGCAAAGCTAAAAATAGTAGAGCCTTTTAAATGTGTTCTTTGTGAACAAGAATTTGAAGATATCAACCACTTGTTTTTACTATATCTAGCAGCTCATGCTTGTTCGTTGTTTGTAGTGGCTAAGCTGAAATGGAATTCTATTTTTCCTAATACTATTTGGAAATTATTTTCTAGCCAGCATTTGGTGTATAGTTATGTCCTCAGTGCTTTGGGCTATTTGGTGGGCAAGAAATAGGTGTATCTTTAGAAAAGAGAAGCTCGAAATTGATCGAGTATTACTCTTATTAGAGCACTCAACCTCAAAATTAGTAAATAGTTATGTTCATAAATCAAAACAAGTTGATTCTCTCTTTTTTGACTAGGACTCAAGAATAATGTTATCTTGGCCACTTTTTTTCTTACCTTTTAAAGGGATCCTACATCAACCCCATATAAAACTAGATAGATCTACTATTACTTGGAATCCCCCACCAAAATTTATGTTCAATTTGAATATGGATGGGGCATTAAGGGAAAATCCAGGCTCTTCTGAAGCAGGGGTGATTATAAGGGACTACAAAGGGTTAGTGCTTTGCACTAAGTCCTTCAAGTTGAAATTTGGTTCTAACAATCCTACTGAGGCACAAGCACTTTTGCTAGGATTAAATTTGGTGCACACATTCAATCTACCTATGATCCAAATTGAAGGGGATTCCTTGATCTTGTTAAATTCCTATCTTGATTGTAATATTGTTAATTGGAAGTTAGGATATACTGTGAAATAGATATGAACAATGCTCGATAAGCTAGGCCATTTCTAAATTCTCCACACTTACGAAGAGGGTAATATGGTGGATGCTTTTTTGGCTAATGCAGGGTGTGATCAAGTAGGGGTGGAAGTTACGCATGTAGCAGAGATGGGTAAATTGCATCCTATCTTAGAAAAGCTAATATTAAACGAGGAGAGTTAAATAAAGATCTATGTTCAAAATTAAGTATTTTTGGCCACATATTTTTTGGTCATCTCTCTCTTGATGATGGAAGAGTTGTTTTTGGGGCTTGTTCATGAAAGAGTCAAGTTTTGGATTCTTTCATCTCAATGAAATATGCATGGAGTTATCCTGATGTGCATTGTAAAGCAATTGCCAAGTGTCAAGAAACCATTTAGTTGTGAGGACTCATTCCAGACAAATGTATTGCTTCAATATATTATAGCTATGCATGGTAATAATGTAAAAACACATGGCATAGTGTGTGGAAATATTTGTAAAATATGTTGAAAATAAAAATGCATGTGTCAAATATAGGGATAGTACGTATGTCATCGATCTGGTATGTAAGATAACAACCTGCATCATATTTTCTTAATCTAAGGGAGGATTTGGTACATTGAGGTACTATCTATAGTAATGGCTAGTTAGTGTGAAACTTATCCAGTATGAAGCACAACTTTAGTTTCCTCGAAAGGAGATGGGTGCAAAGTTTGTCATCAAGGGCCATATCTAAGGCATACAGATTTTTCCTCTGTGTATGATTCAAGGCAAATTAAACTCATGATGCTACTCGATAATTGTTTCATCTAACTCTGTGCGTCATGTGCAGGTACAAGTGTTCAAAAAGTATGAGTTCATATATAATTCAAAAGTGTGTGAATTGGGTGTTTTAATAAATCATGATCTGTACTATGTGCCTCAAATTGTTTTCTAAAATTTGTTGTAGTCTGGACTAAATTTACTGCATGTTGCCTAAATTGTTTCTTGTGCATCATGTTTCCTTGTCGTATAGCTAAATGTGGCTATCTGAGTGAATTTTATTAATGTAATGATTTCAAATTTTTTGAATGCTTGTCATATAATAATATTTTGGTATGAGGGTACATTTTGTATAGGTCATGAAAAGTGCTTCTTAAAAGGCATTTCAGCTTGCCCATGGGAAATAAATATGATGAAATTTTGTTTAAGACCACACAAAAAAATTTGCTGCTTGTGCGAAGGAATTGGCGATCAATGTGTATGTTTCTCCAGGATAACTCAAGTAGTGGCAAGCTTATGGTTCCAACTCACCTGTGCAGTGTGTAGGAGGAGGCAAATGGAATTTTATTCATGGAACTATAGAGCTTTTATTCAAGTCAATGATTGGGAGATGTCAATTTTAGAAGAAATAGGTGATGCAGAACTTTAACCGGTCTTCAAAGGGCATTGTACAACTTTCATTAAGCATATTAAAAGGGTCATTGGTGATGAAATTATCGAGCCAAAGGCAAAAAGGTTCATCTATCCATCTCAATTCCTTTCAATATTCATCTCCAATTTGTTGGACTTATTATAAGATGCCAAGCTTGTAGAATCCGCTACTAACAAAGTAGTTAATGAAGAGTTCTACAAAATGGGGTCCTTGCTAAACAAGGAAAACTTTAGTGGTGAATCTTTGCCAATTGGTGAATAATTGAAATTGGGACCTCTAGAAATGGTGAATAGTACAAGCTAAAAGGAGACTGAATTATTAGGTTTTCACAAAAAAATAATTTTGTTTCGATTAATTTGCTTCTGCATTATTTTTTCAAAATCATAAATCGAATTGATTCACTATGTAAATGATGCATTATTGGAGCTAGTTTTCTAGAAGTTTATATTGTAATTAAAAATATTGATTATATTCATCAGTAATATTATATTCCTACCATTAATTCTGGGGCAATATTGCCACTAATAATAAATTACCATTTAATTTTAGGGATATTCTAGCTTTGAATATGGCTTTTATTTATTACCATCAATTAGCTTTTTAATTAGATGGATGCAGGTTGATTTCGTGAACTATATGCACATGCCATTTAAAAGGCTTGTTGGGGCCCGAAATTTTTTTTGGGCCAAACGATTAAATCTAATCGTGTGGTGCAAAAAAAAATTTGGGTCTCAACAAGCCTTTTAAAAGGCACATGCATATAGGTCATAGAATCAACCTTCAACCATTTGATTAAAAATCTAATCAATGGTAACAATTTTACTTTTCATTTATTCTTTTTTAAAGTGAGATTTTTAAAAAACACTTAATTTGTGTGTGCTGCAATGCATTTTAAATAGTGAATTTATGCTTGGTGGCGAGGGGCTCTGCCCCTCGACCCCACTTGTATCGCAATAGGAGCACATTGGGGCCACTATCCCTAGACCCTACAAGAGGGCATTTACCCCTTGACCCCCACAAGGGGGCTCTACCCCCTTGACCCCCATAAGGGGCACTTCCCCTTCACCCCAATGGTGGCTACTACCCCCAAGCCCCTACTTCAATATTACAAAAACCAAAACAAACATGGGGGAACTACATTGACCAACTATGCAAATTTTTAAAAGAGAGATTTTCCATTGTAATTTATCTTTTTAGTGATTATTCACTAGGATTCCTTACTGTGATTATTATTTTTACCAATTATTCATTAAGATTCACTAGGAGTTTACAAATTCTTTAATAATGTGCATAGATTCACTAGGAAAATTAATACTTTTTTCAAAAAAAGGAAAGATTCACTAGGAAAATTATAGCACTTAGCCAATATTCGCCAGGATGTTACACCTTCACCGAGGGGAGGTTTCTTAAAGTTATCCCTATCGCTAAAGGCAGTTAGAGGTATGATCTATGGAAGGGCCATGGTTATGTAGGAGATTTGTTTCCAAGGCACTTTTTGCTTCATCGAACGACATTTCCAAAGTTGTTTATTGCAATAAACAAATCTTTGTCACAAAAAACTTCTAGCTTTACGTTGAATGCACTTAAAAGGTATGTTGCGGAGTTTGATACTAAATTAGTAGAAAAAGTAAAAGTAAGAGTTAAAGCTATCATGGTTCTTCTAACTCATGTTCACGATACACCTCTATCTCAAGTGCCACATTTAGTAGATGAGAATGACCTCCACCAGCCGTTGGAGGCACAAAATATTGAATTGGATGTTGTTGATCAAATTTAGCCAGGGAGAGTATTAATTTACATAGGGTTTAATCTTAATGACGTACGTGTTGTTCCTCTTTTTGAATAAATGTGGTGGAAGAACAAGTTGAAAATGATCACCCAGTGCACATGGAGGAGTAACTTGTTTGCTGGTGGTCATTTTTTTGTTTCTAGTGTTAGAATTTCATAGCTCCTGTGAAGTATTTTTTGATAAAGTTGTAATGTGGCTGACGATAGATAATTTTTGTTGATGCAAAAACCTCTAAATCTAATTCTAGTCAATGTATTGTAATGAGATGGGCTTGTAGTGGGTTTGTAATAGGGAGGTTGAAAAATCAAGGTTTTTTAAAGTTAGATATGAAACTCCTATTGTAAACAGTCTATAAGTTAGATACAAAACTCCTATTGTAAATAATCTACTATATCAATATATATAGGCCATACCATGCCTGGAGAATATCTGAAGGAATGATTATTTGACTCAAAACAACAACACGCAAATGATTTAAGCTTGCAATCTTGTTGGGTAATTTGTTCTTACTAAAGTCTAGGAACTCTAGTTGTCTACAATTGAGAAGACCTCATGGTAATTGCAGAGAAGACGAAAGATAAGCTCCAATGTAATCTGCAATGTTTCCATCAAAATCTGTAATCAACAATGTGATAGATTATTTGACCTTAAAAATGTCAATTGATTGCCTAATAGGTTCAACATCTTCATATTATACGTTGTACTCCATAACCATGAGGGTATGGTTCCCACCAGACTGTTTCTGGAAAGATCAAAATGCTCAACTCTGGTTTGGTTGGACATCCATTTTGGAATTCTCCCTTCGATGTTACTCCATCTCACCAATAGCCATGAAAAATCATGAAAAGGAATTCAATCTCTACATATGTTGAGAGTCAATCCACTATCACTTAACATAAGGTATTGCATATTGGATAGGTTTTGAAGCAGTGACATTGTTCCCTCCAACTGATTGCCCCATATTGAAATTGAATTAAGAGAGAACAACTACCCTACTGAATATGGAACACTACCATTCAACGTATTTGCACTAAGATCAAGATATGTCAAGGATGACTATGTGGAAAATCAATGGGGGGTGTTGCCTTGCAGTGTATTAATAGGAAGGCGAAGAAAGGTCAGAGAAGAGAGATTGCTTAAGGATGAGGGAATTGTTCCATAGAATTTATTGACACTTAGATTTGAATATGTCAAAGGTTTCACAGATGAGACGTAAAGTTTCAGTAAGGGCTTCTTTTCCAGCCCCCTTTTTTTCATATGCCATTAGTACTTAGTTTTATGGTATTTATTTTAATACAAGTCCTCTTCAAGTTTTCACCACTTTTGGATTTTGGTTTTTACTCTTATGCAGTTAAATTGGATTGTAATTTAAGAGGTGTGGGTTAATTTTTTAAATGGGCTTCTATTTTAGGCAATTTCTTTGCAGACAAGAAGCCCATAGGGTTTGTAGGGTACGAAATTGGTAGTGGTAGAATTCATACCTTTAGAAACTTTGTCAGCTAATGTGGAGGGGAGCACTTTATTTTGCAGTAGAATTAGTTAAAATTAAAAATAGTTTTAGCCAACTAGGGTCCATTGGAACTAGGCCTGATTATAGGTCTTCATCACCAATTCCCTTCAAGCGTTTCATCTTCATCCTTGTGAGGGTTGTTGCTTAGGAGGGTGAAAAAACCTTGTTTATTGGATTATTTGTCTCTTGGAAGGAGGGTGTCTCCAAATTTCATGGACTCTAGTCAAAAGAAGATTTTAGTTAGAAGATTGTTGATGTGACTATGAAGACTTTGTGAAGCAGCTAGAAAGAACCTCAACTTTACCTTTCTTTGTTGATTTTTTTTTTTCGGGGTGGAATTCCAAGATGAGAGAGTGGATGGTTTTTTCCTCAAATTTTTATTTATTTATTTTATTTAAGATTATGGTAGTATCTTCTAGTTTTTAATGTTGATGATGTCTCACCAAACCTTTTTTTAGTTAATCTTCAGCTGTAGATAAAAATTCCAACATGTGTTATATGGTATACCTATTAAATTGTAGAGGTTTGGGTTGGAGGAGTTATATTTCTTGACTATGAGAAACAAATTCATTTGTTAAGGTATTTCCAAAGAATTCAGACTTATTTTGGAGAATTTAGAGGTTATGTATGTCGATTATTATGTTTGTTCTAGGTAAAGTTAAATTTAGTAATTTCATTTCTTTATAGTTAATTATTTGTTGTAATATTTCTTTCTACCTACATGCAACATTGACGCTTGTTGTATTATCTCCTTTAGGTCAGTCAAACCTTTGTTCAATATCATATTCCTCATGTAATTTTTTTATGTGAAAATAAAGCAACATTATAGGAAGAAAGCAGAGCTTTAAGAATGCATACAAATATAATCATTATTTTTTAATCCATTCAATCATTTTGGTGCAAGAAAGATAAGCCCTTCTATTTATAATCTTTTCCCTTGCATGATGCACTCAAATTCCTTTTCATGTTTGTGGTCACCTTTGTCACCATTACATATTGTGGGTATGCCAATGTAATGTTTGGGGGTTATGGTTTGGTCATTCAACTGATATTCATTTTCAAACCATCATGAATGCTCTTTGGATGTTCGTGCAAAAATGGAGAATTCTTAGAAAACATTGCATATATATAAAAAATCTCATTCTCTTTCTCTCCAATTTTTTTAAAGAATATCCTAGTACTTTCATATTAATGCTCGAGAAAAAACTTCACCAAATGATCATAGGTTTTGGATACAATAGAGAATAACCTAATAAGAAGAATACAATGTTAATCCAACTCAAATTCCATCCATGGTAGGCTGTTCATTCAAAACAGAGGAGATTGTATTAAACCTACAATAAGATGACAAACTAACAAAAAGAATGCATGCTTCTTTACAAAAGGTAGTTGAATCAAAATTTTGCAGTAAAGTTTTAGAACAACTTAAGAGACATGAAGTGTTGAATGTTGTAATGAGAATCATAAGGAACTAACAAACAACTGAGTAAAGTCATACCATAATTGTCTCTTGCATTTTTAGTAAAGCGAGCATACATTGGATTGTGACAAATATTTTTTATTAAAGTAAGTAGAAAAGAAAAGAATAATCTAATGAATAAAAAATAGTGTCAGTCCAATCCAATTTCCATCTATGGTGGGTTAATCTTTTGAATAAGTAGAGACTTACTACCAAACCCACAATAGGATGGAAAACTAATAAAAAAATTGTATCCTTCTTTATAGAATACTATAAAAGAATCAAAAGAAACAGTGGAAGCAGACAAGCAACATGCCAACATTATAGAATATGTAGGATACACTTCTATCCAGCTCAATGAATAAGGAAGGAGGGTAGTCAATAGGCCAACTCTTTTTTCAAGCTATAACGTGAGTTTTTCTCTATGAAAATTTTCTTCAAGCAATCTGTGAGCCCTTGTTGGTGAACAAAATGTCATCTTTGTGGAAATGTCTTTCTTTTGGACTCTACTTTCTATAAATATCCTTGACTTAGGCATGTATTCATCCTAAGTGCTTATCCAAAGCAATGGAATTGACTAATATAGCATGAAAGGAGCAAAAATTTCAACCAGGAGTTCATAAGAAGTAAGGGGATGAAACCATAACAACTACAAGAGTTGAGTTACAAAAAGGTGGTGTCTTGTTATACAATCCAAAGATATTTGTCTTGAATACTGATAATATATGCACAAGGCACATACAAGGTGGTCCTGAATACTCATCCCTTATTTCTAAATAGTGGGCAAGAAGCTACAGAGATCCTTAATCAACACTAGATCAATTTCCACAAAGCTTATCAAAAGTGCAAAGATACTAACTGATATGATTTCAGGTAAAACAAGACGATCAATCTTGGAATTCTTGACATTGAAAATATGATAAATGAGAAAACTTTATTGCTACTAAGGCTAAGTATTTCCACACTTTCTTCCTAGGATTAACTTAACTGGAACTTGTTGTGCATATTTTGCGCACATGCCCCGCCGTAGGCAGGGACCCTCTTTTTTTGCTCCCGACAGGCTTCTTTGCTCCCGCCTCATTTTATGTGCCCCTCATTTTGGTGTCCTAGTTGGTCAATGTTCCCTTCAAAGTCTCATTTTTGGCTGACCATATTTCGCCCCTAAATTTTAAAAAGTGGCTAAGTCTTGGGTTTTTTCGGGATTCGCCTCCTCACTTGCTTGGTTCGCTTTTCCTTCTTTTTTTGACTTTGGAGATAGGTTTCCTATGGATTTGGGATTTTTGGTGGTTCCCAAGTGAACTTCCAAGGTTTCATTAAGTTTCAGGAAGTTGCAAAAATTTCAAAACAACATTCCTGCAACAACATTTCTAGAACAACATTCCGACCTCTTGTTTCTGGAATGTCCAAGCACTCCTCTGATTTGAAAACGGACTTCAACCCGGATGCTAAAATTGGATCTTATCCTCCTTGGACCTTTCAAATTCTAAATTTTCAGCTAGGAGATACCATCCAGAGTTCCATGCTCTGTTCACTATTTTCAAAACAACATTCCTAGAACGGCATTCCGACCTCTTATTTCTGGAACGTCCAAGTGCTCCTCCGATTTGAAAACAGACTTCGACCCAAATGCTAAAAGTGGATCTTATCCTCCTTGGATGTTTCAAATTCCAAATTTTCAGCTAGGAGATACCATTTGGAGTTCCATGCTTTGTTCGTCGTTTTTAAAACTGCATTTCCAAAATGACATTCTGGCCTCTTGTTTCCAGAATGTCCAAGCGCTCATTCGATTTGAAAACAGACTTCGACCTAGATGCTAAAATTGGATCTTATCCTCTCTGTACTTTTCAAATTCCAAATTTTCAACTGGGAGATACCATCCAGAGTTCCATGCTTTGTTCGTCATTTTCAAAACAACATTTCCAAAACAACATTTCGACCTCTTGTTTCTGAAACATCTAAGTGCTCCTCCAATTTAAAAATAGATGTCAACCCAAATGCTAAAATTGGATATAATTCTCCCTAGACCTTTCAAATTCCAAATTTGCAGTCGGGAGATGCCATCTAGAGTACCATGCTCTGTTCGCCGTTTTCAAAACAACATTTCCAGAATGCCATTCTGGCCTCTTGTTTCCGGAACGTCCAAGCACTCCTCCGATTTGAAAAAATACTTTGACCCAGATGCTAAAATTGGATCTAATCCTCCTTGGGCCTTTCAAATTCCAAATTTGCAATTGAGAGATACCATCCAGAGTTCCATGCTCTTTTTCGTTGTTTTCAAAACTCAAAATGACATTGCGACCTCTTGTTTCTGAAACATCCAAGCGCTCCTTAGATTTAAACATGGACTTTGACCCAAATGCTAAAATTGGATCTTATCCTCCATGGACCTTTCAAATTCCTAATTTTCAGCTAGGAGATACCATCTGGTTTTCCATGCCATGTTCATCATTTTTAAAACAACACTCCTAAAAGAACATTTCGGCCTCTAGGGCTTAGAATGTCCAAACTCCCTCTAGTAAATTGCTAATGGAAATTCACACTAAATATTATGATATTTTGATGATGCATGGATGGATATAATAAGGAGTTTGCAATATTTGACTAGCACTTGCCTTGATTTGTGTATAAAATCACTTACAACACTTCAGGGATAATTTTAAGAAACCCCCCCCTTGGCGAAGGTGTAAAATCTTGGTGAATCTCTCCTTTTATTTGAAAAAAAATATTAATTTTCCTAGCGAATCTTATGCACAGTATTAATTTTTTTGTAAAATCCTCGCGTATCTTAATAAATAATTGGTAAAAATAATAATCATAGTGGTGAATCCTAGTGAATCTTGGCGCGCTCCTATCACAATATAGGCAGGGTCAAGGGCCAGATCTTCCCCCATTCCTAACAAAACTCAATACCATCGGCCTAACAATGCTTCATCGACGGAACTCCCATCACAATCCTATGGTGCATCGGGGAACTATGGGAATTAGGGAAACATTATCTGGCATCCCACTGATAGAACAAAGGATGGTTGCAAGTTCATTTCGGGCCCTCAACAAGCCTTTAAAAAGGCTTTGATTAGGGCCCGAAATCAACCTACAACCATTCGATTAAAAAACTAATCTATGGCAATAGATAAAAGAAAATATTCCTCAAATTAAATAGTAATTTATTATTAGTGGCGATATTGCCCCAAAATTAATCGGAGGAATACAATATTACTGGCGAATATAATTAAATTTTTTAGTAACTGTATAAAATACTGGCAAATCAGTTTTGATGACGCATCGTTTACATGGCGAATTAATCAAGACAAAATTATTTTTTCGTAAAAACTTGGCGATTTAGTCTTCGTTTCAGCTTGTACTATTAGCCATTTTTGGAGCTCCTGATTTCTTTTATTAGCCAATTGGTGAATATTCACCACTAAAGTTTTCCCTACAACACTTCATGCATGCAGGTTTCAAGAAGCCTACCGTGGGTCCGTCGAGAGACCCATTGAGAAATTTGAATAAGGAAAAGCACATAGCTCCCATCATCATTCATTTTATGTCCACCTCTCCTCATGGCACCCGTCAATAGAGTTGGCGTCAAAAGAAGGCCTATGCCAAGGAAGTCAATGACAAAATGCAAGGGGGGCTATCCTACTTTTCACCAGATGATGGTGATCTTTGAGGGTTGTCTGCCCAAATCAGGGGCAACCAATCCATTGATTCTAATTGTCGAAAAACCCATTCGATCCAATGAAGAATGTTGCAAGTCCATCGGAAAGAAGGCAACTTTTAGGCAGTCTTAGCTATAGTAAAAGGGAAACCAGCTAGAAGACAAAACTGCTACAGTGACTGGCCACTACAAGACAGAATAGGGAAAAGACAAAGATGTATTTTAAATTGTTGAATATTGTGGGGTAGGTGAAGCCCTAATGTAATCGAATCTGATCCACACAATGAAACTCAATCATATCCATTCATTTGGGCTTTGGAAAACTATAAATAAGGGTCTCCCCCTCATTTGTAAAGGGTTGGAGAGTTGTTGTAAAAATATTTTGTAGAAAAAAAGCAACATTGCATGATCTATGGGTGTTACTTTTGAGTTTCCTCATTATGTGTGCATGGTTCTACCTTCCAAGTGAGTTTTAGTTGTTATTTTCTTGAATGGAAGTGATGATGATGTTTGTTGTTATAGTATTTGATGAGATTTTAGCCCATACTTTTGGCACTTGTTGATGACAAGCTGTTGTGCAAAGTTAGCCTGGGCTTCTTTATTTGATTTCTACAACTTAGTTCACTTGCATGTTCATGATGTGTGTATGCAAACTAAAAATCTATAGTCCTTAGAAGATTGCACTAGTTTTGTGTAACTGTAGGATCCTCTTGGCCAAGCAAAACCCAATTTAGGGAGTTTGTCTCCTGTAGCAACCTCCATGATCATTGTTCATTCGTAGTTTTAGATGCAAAAACCTTCTCTCTTCCCTGCCCTTTTCCTTTTATTTTTAATAACCTTAGGCAAGGTTCATTGCACATTATAAAGCTAAATTTGATGTTGAAATGGAGTTCTAGATTGTTGTTAGAACCTGCAGCAAATGCTCAGCAACTCTCCCATATTAAGAACTCCATTTGCAGATCCAACTTCCCCACTTTATAACTCATCCGTAAGTCTACCATGCGATCTTGAAAATCATTTAAATCAATTGAGATATTCCAAGTACTATCAAGATCTAACATCCAAGAGACCTAGGGATAGTGTTCTGCAATTTGATTGTGGAAGATTGTCTTTCAAGAGAGGTGATGCACCTATGCATTACTTGTGTTGAGAAGTGCATAAAAAAACCATCAACAAAATTATAGAGAACCTTAGTCAACACTAGATCAATTTCCACAAAGCTTTTCAAAAGTACAAAGATACTGACTGATATGATTTCAGGTAAAACAAGATGATCAATCTTGGAATTCTCGACATTGAAAATATGATAAATGAGAAAATTTTATTGCTACTAAGGCTAAGTATTTTCACCTTGCTTCCTAGGATTAACATAACTAGAACTATTTCTTTTTAAGGTGGGACAAATGATCTAGGTGGATAAATCAAACAATAAGTATCAATGATATTGATTTCATAAAATGACATGCATGTCACTATGCTATATTCTAGTATGCTTATGTATTAGGTTTGAATTAAATTAATTATATGGTTACTATACATTGAACTACAATGGAATGTTGTGCTTGGTAGGCTTATTTATGTGCCATGGTTAATGGCATTTACTATTGTGCATAATATTTGTATGGATTTTGCATGAAGGGCCTAATAACACATATGTCACTAAGTTGTATGGATTTTATTCGAAGGTTGTATCAAAATCCTTTATCATTTATTGTGTGTTTATTCATTCATCATGGTTGAGAGATATAAGATATATGTGTTTGTTCTCTATCTTCCTACCTCTCTTTTTATCGCTCTCTCTCCCACACAGACCTTTGTCTTCCTCCTTACCTCTTTGTCCCTCCCTCCTTCCCTCTCTACTTCTCTCTATTCTCCTCTACCTCTCTCTACTTGCCCCTCCCTCTACATCTCACTTCCCCTTCTTTCTACCTATCCTCTCTATTTCTCTACCTAATTCTCCCTCCCTCTACCTACCCCCTTTCTCTCTCTACCTCCCCCTTCAGTATATATTTTCTCTCCATCTCTCTACCTACTCTCTCCCTCCCTCTCTCTCCCTCCCTCCATCCACCTCTTTCTTTGAGAGAGGGAGGGATGGAGAGGTAGGGAGAGAGAGAGAGGGAAGGAGAGAGTGAAGGAGAAAGATGAGGGGGGGAAGGAGAGAGAAATATGGGAGACGTAGGGAGAGGGAGAGAGGGAAAGATGGGGAGAGAGAGAGATTGAGAGAAGTGGAGGATGGACAAAGAGATAAGTAAGATATAAAGAATGGTGAGATAGAGAGTAGAAAGGGAAGAAGAGAGAAATATGGGGAGAGAGAGAGAAGTGGAGGATTGACAAAGAGATAAGTAAGATAGAAATAATGATGAGATAGAGATTTGAAAGGGAAGAAGAGAGGGAAAGATGGGAGAGAGAGAGAGAGAGAGAAATATGAGGGAGGAAGAGAGGTGAGAGAGAAATATGGGGGAGGAGGAGAGAGAGAGGTGAGATAGATAAAAGTAGAGAGAGGGAGAGAGGTGAAAAAGAGAGAGAAGTAGAGAGGGAGGGAGAGAGTGAGGGAGAGATAAGTGATATAGAGAGAATTGGAAAGAGAGAGGGAGAGAGATAGAGATAAGTAGATAGGAAAGGAGAGAGAGGGGGAAGTAAGGAGATATAGAGGGAGGGAGAGAGGTGGCAAAGAGAGAAGTAGAGAGGGAAGGAGAGATAAGTGATATAGAGATAATGAGAGAGAGAGAGAGGGAGAGAGATATAGAGAAGTAGATAGGAAAAGAGAGGGAAGTAGGGAGGGAGGGAGAGGTATGGTGGGAGAGAGATAGGTGAGAGATAGAGAGAAGTAGAGGGGAAGGAGGGATAGAGGGAGAGAGAAATGAGATAGAGAGATACAAAAGAGTAGAGGAAAGGAGATAGAGAGAAGGTAGAGGTAGAGGGAGATGAAAAGAAGTAGAGGAGGGACGAAAAGATAAGATAGAGAGAATGGTGAGATAGAGAGTAGAAAGGGAAGAAGAGAGAGAAATATGGGGAGGGAGGGGGGAGATGTGATATAGAGAAAAGATGAGAAGGAAGGAGGAATGTGGGTAGATTGAGAGAGAGGGAAGGAGGGAGGGAGATGTAGAGATGGAGAGATATATATAGATAAGTACATATGGAAGGAGAGAGAGGTGAGATAGAAAAAAGTAGAGAGGGAAGGATAAAGAGAGTGAAATACGGGGGATAGAGAGAGAGAGGTGAGATAGATAGAAGTAGAGAGAGGGAGAGAGGTGAGAGAGATAGAGATAAGTAGAGAGGGAAGGAGGGAGGGAGGGAGAGATAAGTGAGAGAGAGAGAGAGATAGAGATATGGGGGATGGAGGGAGGGAAAATTGAGAGAAAGGTGATATAGAAAGAAGCATAGATGAAAGGATTAAGGTGGAGATATTAAGAGAGAGGGGGAAAGAGAGAGGGAAGGAGGGAGGGAGAGGTAGAGATAGAGAGAATTAGATAGGGAAGGAGAGAGAGGTGGAAGGGGGGAGGGAGATAGAGGTGAGATGTATAGAAGTAGAGAGGGAATTAGATAGAGAGGGGTGGGATGGAGGGAGAGAGATAGAAAGAATTAGAGAACTAAGGAGGGAAAGAGGGATGAAAAGAGAAGATGAAGGGAATGAGAGGGATAGAGAATGGTGTCTATGTGTGTGAGAGAGAGAGAAGCATAAACGAAAGGAGTAAGTTGGATATATTGAGAGAGGGAAGGAGGGAGGGAGAGGTAGATATGGAGAGAGATAAAGAGAAGTAGATAGGGAAGGAGAGGGTGAAAGGAGGGAGGGAGAGGTAGAAATGGAGAGAGATAAAGAGAAGTAGATAGGGAAGGAGAGAGAGGGGGGAAGGAGGGAGGGAGAAAGAAGTGAGATAGAAGTAGAGAGAGGAGATAGAGAGAGGGGGAGAATGTGAGAGAGGGGAGGGAGGGACATAGAGATAGAGAAGTAGAGGGAAGGAGGGAAAGAGGGACGAAGAGAGAAGATAAAGGGAATGGGAGGGAGAGAGAATGGTGAGAAAAAGAGTAGAGAGAGATAGGGAGAGAGAGGTGAGATAGAGAGAAGTGGAGAAAGATATAGAGATGGATAGGTACAGAGGTGAAATAAAAGAACAAGGGGGAGTAAAATAGGAGGGCATAAAAATGAGGGACCTATGCCAAAAAGCAATAGGGGGTGTCCACCCAATCATAAATCCACCTTTTTCATGTTCATTAGGAAGAGGGATAGTGTCACAAATGGATAGAATTGACTTGCTACTATCAAGGTGAGTCAACCCTAGGTTTGGACACTATGCTTCCCTAACTTCCTTATGACATAAATTCCTAAACAACAATTTTGGGAGAAGAAAAAAAGTGCATTAACAATAACACTTATGAGATCTAACATTCGAAACATGAACTATTATGATAACATTAGCCAAAAAAATCATTAACCAAAAGATTTGAGAAGGTTAAGATGGTATTTACCTAGCTACAAAAGTGGGTTTTGGGCTTTGCTAAAAGATATATTCACCTAGGGGCGAATGGGTCTATGTACATGGCTCTAAATAATATTTTTTCAGTCCTTTGATGGCAGATTTAAGGCTCTGATTCCCCCAAGTTTCATCATTAGAAAGTTGGAAATAAAACTTATAGGTGAGTTTTTGTGTCTTGACAACTTTAATGACAACTTTACAAAATTTCACTTTCGATCCACTTTCAATATTTCTTCACCTATAAATAATAGATTGTTGCAACTCACCAAACCCTTTAATGACTGACCTTAGAGGACTAAAGTCTAACACATAACTCCAAGGATTGGATCTTGCATTAAATGGCTTGATTGGATGCTTGATTTGACACTTAATTTTATGCTTGAAAACTTGAAACCTACATCACAAGGCTATCTCAACATGCATGAATACACATAAATCTTGACATCATGATAGGATCTTGAATGTTGCAATAAGTGATTCATAAATCTACTCTCCAATTCTCTTGGCTATAATTTTTCTCCTTCAAATGTCTTAGGATTTATTAGGATTGGAATTTGATAAAATAATATTGTATTTATAGGTGATTCCTTAGTTACTCTCCAATTAAACATCACAAGATGACCTTTGCGATTTGAATTTAGATCATTAAAATGCCACCAAAAGCATATTAAAAAAATCGATCCCGAGACTTAAGGAGGACCCATTCACCCTTGGGCGAATGGGTCCTAGGCCCTAAACCTATGACACACATTTTCCAAGAAGTGTAATTGAGTGTAGGAATTGATTAAATGTGGTTCCCCTTTCAAAAAACGAAATTAATTAGGTTTGTGAATGCATAATTGGGCCAATTAAAGGTTTAATTAAGTCCAATTAATTAAGGGGATGCAAACATAGTGTGAAAATGTAAAGGTGTACATTTTACGACACTGCAAGAGGTATTTCTTGAGCTCAAGGGAGAGAGAGTCAATTAAAGAGATGAAGACAATGAGAGAGAGGTCTAAAGTATAAAGGATAAACAATGAGTGAGAGAGATAGAAAGAAAGATGATACAAGTTGTTAATTATTGACCTTCTAATTACTGAAATTTGAAATGTTGATTACTAAAATTTTATTAAGTCTAGAAAGTTATAAGATCTTCCAAAAAATAGAGTTTGCATTATAACTCCTAGAGATTAGAAAGAACTCTCAAACATCCTAAAATTATATAAATAAAATATAACTTAAAGTATAAGAAATTAAACCATTACCAATGAGAGTACGTCCTATGCTATTATTCTAGAGATCAGTTGTATGGTGCTTATATGTGTTTGAGTTGAGAGAATTTGGTGTAAGTGATGTAAACAACATGAGATTTCTTTCAAAGCTGGAAAATCATAAAAGAATGGGGAATCGGATCAGGATGATCTTGATGATGCAAAATAAAACTTTGTGAGAAAATTGAAAAAGGGCACTAGAAAGTATAGAGGTAAGTTACCTTTCGAATGTTTCAATTGTAGAAAGATAGGTCATTATGCTTCAAGATGCCTTACCAAAGCTTTGAATGATAAAAATAAGGAGAATAAGGGTAATTCATTTAAGAGAAGTTGCTTTGTTAAAGAAGATGTCAATATATTTGATGATGAATCTGATTATCTAGATGATGAGGATATTGAAAGCTTGTTCATGGCTCTAAATGTTGGAAATAATTCTACTAACTTTGAGAGATGTATGAAGGAAAATGCTCTGGAAGGTCATAAGATTGAAGGAACAATGGTGACTACTTTTCATGCTAGAGAGGAGAAGAACTATTGGATCATTCATAGTGGATGATCAAATCATATGACCAATGACAAGAATAAGTTTTTCAAACTTGAGAAATATGAAGGAGGTCTTGTTAAGTTTGGTGATGATACATGTGCTAAGATATGTGGAAAAGGTTCAATCAATTTATATGGCAAGAATAATACAAATTATGTTCTTTATGTTAAGTGTATACGGCATAACTTATTGAGTGTAGGGAAAATGTGTAGGAAAGGATATAATTTTGGGTTTCAGTAAAATGGTTGTGAGATTAGAAAAGGCTCCAGAACTGTGGTTGTTGTTGGAAGGACAAATGTAAATGCTTATCAACTTAAAGGTGTTGATGGTCACTACTTTATGACTCAACTAATGAAAGTTGGCTATGGCATAAAAGAATTTGTCACATCAATTTTGAGCCTAGTAAGGACCAGTTTATCATAAGCTGTGAGATATCTGCCAAAGATTACAAAGCCTATGAATGTTGTTTGCAAGGAATATTAGATTGGCAAGCAAGTTAGAAAGAGTTTCAAAGTCAAAGAACAAGCCACTACCAGAATTATGGAGTTAGTGCTTACAGATATTTGTGGACATATCAAAGTAAGAAGTTTTCAAGGTGACAGGTATTTCTTACTATTAATTAATGATTATTCTATAATGACATGAGTTAATTTTCTCAAATAAATAATAGAAGATCTAGATAAGTTTAAATCATTTAAAGTTGTTCAAAATGAAATGGATATGAAAATTAAACTGTAACACCCCTCTGTTTTGCTTTTTGGATTGGACAATGTTTTCCTTGTTTTGCGTTGAATTATGCTCTGATATTCAGATACTTTATCTTGCATGTGTATTTGAGCGCTATTCATTGAGCGATAGACTATATTATGTGATGTGATTTGGTTTATCTGATGCTTTAGTTTACATGCTTTAATTAGTGTAAAGATGTTAGTTGATATAACATGTAATTGCTTATGAGATTATTGGAATTATGATGGTAGTGTCAGTTTTGATGAGTGTATTGGTGAAGGGGATGGGTTTGCATCACTCGCTTGCGAGCGCCCTATGAATCTGAGATTTCTTCTTCACGCTGTGTATTATATGCTAGACATATTATATGAGGTTGTTTATTTGGTTTTCAGTTTGCAGGTACATGACATTGAATCCACCTGGTTTCACAGGTCTGAGCGTGTCGATCCAATGGTTAAGTTGAAGGGAGATAGTAGCTAGGTAACATGTGTCAAGTCTACACTCTAGCCATAGTGTGTCGTCAGTCGTGTGTGTCGAGTCGTTATTTGACTTGTTTTAATCTTATTTAAGTTCTGAAGGATTCTTGATTTGGAAATAGATGTTTAGAATAATTGCATTAAATCATGTTGATGGTTATTTAATTTAAATTTTGCAATGTGGATAAAATTTTATATTTAAATTAATTAATTATATTTAATTTATTTAATTAATTATATTTAATCCAAGGGGCTGAATTTAGTTATTAAATAATTTAATTAACTAATCAATTGTGATGTTAAGAAAATTAAAAGAAAGAAAAGAACTAAAGTTAATTTTGGAATTTAATTTCAATTTGTAGTAATGAAATTAGAAATTGTAATTAAATGCTTATTTGGGAATTAAATTTGAATTAGAAGTTACTAAATTATATTGGGAAATTAAATGGAAATTAGTTTCAATTTTGGAAATTAATTTATTAGTTGGAATTAAATTAGAAATTGAAATTGAATTTTAAAAGGAAAATTAGTCTTCAATTTTTGGAGTTAATTAATTATTGGAATTTTTATTTGACATGCAAGATCAGATTTGTTTGTGAAAGATATTTGAAAATTTCATTTTAAATTGAAAATTATTTGAAATTGCATTTGGAATTCAAAGTGTGTTTTCGAAAATGGAATTGGGATTAACATTGTAATTATCAATATTGCATGCAAAGGATTAGAATTGGTTTTAGGATATTTTTGATTTAGGACTGAATTGTATGCTTAATTAAGGAGAAGAGATTATTGAAAATTCATTCTGAGAGAGGATTTTGGGGAAAATTGCATAGTGAAGGGTTTGAAGAAATTTTTGGTTGTAAAATTGATTTGAAAAAATTCAATTCGAGTTTGGTTGTGTTTATGGATTGGTTGCTTGATTGGATTCATGGCACGGTAGAAGAGAATTCGTGAGATCCTTGGAGGAGGTTTTGCTTCAGAAATTCATCTTTGCCTATAGCTTCTTGAAATCAGGTTTTCTTCTGTGTTTTTATTGTTCTTGATTGCTTTTAAAATAGTAGTGATTAAAGATTTGTTTGTTAAATCTGTTATAGAAAAGATATTTGATATTAGAAGAAAAGAATTAAATAAATTTAAAGCTTTTGTTTTTGTGAAAATTCTTGAATGAAAATAGTGAAAACCTCAGTAGAATTTAAATTATTTGAGAAAATCGATTGATTTATTATTGGAATCAAATCTAGAGGTTAAATAAAAAAATTTAGATTGTTCAAAGAATTTAAATCTCTGTAGAAAACAAATTTGTTTAAAAAAAAAACCTCTAGAGAAACCTTGAGGATTTTGAAACTTCTAGATTTAATATAGATCCGTTTTGGTTTAATTGTTATTTTATTGTTCATGAATTCGAGAAAATGGTTTAAAAGAAGCAGTTTTAAACCTCTGTGAAATTTTGGGATTTTCTGGAAAAGTTTTACAATTTCACCTGTAGGTGAATATTTTCTCAAAATCTCCTCAATTATACTATTGTTAAAATTCGTTTATATATATATATACATATTTTATTTGGATAAAATATTGATTTAAAACCGGATTTGATTCTCGTGGTTGAAGACGAAATTGTCCATATATATAAAAATCCGAAAACTACAATATGAAAAAAAAAAAAAAATTGGTTAAAATTTATTTGTTAGTGGTTGGTGGGGGGGTTAAATCCCCACCGTCCACATCACATGTGGGGGGGTACAACTGCCATGGGGTAGCGCGCCCACCACGGTTGGGGACGCATTGTCCCATGGTAGTGCTGCCCTCACTGTACTATGGCATTGGTGGATGGGAAGGGTCAGCGGTACAACCGCCCCTCCCCATAAATGATATAAAACCTAGTTTTATTTGTATAAAAAAAACAATCTGCGAATTTAAAAGGTATTCGGTCGCTTGGTCTTTTCTGTCTCATATTAAATTTATATTAAATATATAAATATATATATAATATGATTGATATATATATATATATATTTATATTTTGGAAATCAATGATAATTGTTATAGAATTTGGTTAATAAAGTTTTATTTTATTTGAATAAAATAAATTGATATTTTGAATAGATAGAAGATATATTTAAATGTATGCATGTGATTAAATATATATTTAATGTATATAAGGTATGAGCTTATATATATATTTAATATTATAATTTATTTGAAATTTTGTTTTCAAATTAGTATTATTGAGGTTTCAATTGGAACTGGTTAGTATGCATAATTCGATTTGATGGGGAAAAGGTATTAGAAAGAAATTGATTAAATTATTTGAGCTAGTTGGAAAACAAAAGAAATCAAATGTTTTGTTTCAGATTAAATTGGGGTTTTCCAAGGCAATTAGTTATGTTTATTTAATTGTTTTGTAAAGGAAATTGGATTATTTACGGTGAAGTATATTAGAATGGAATATTTATTTGTACATATAATTGAAGAAAATTTATGAGATGTTTATATTACATGTTACATACACATTAGAATGTATATTTAAAAATAAGATTATTTTGTAATAAAATGTTATTATATATTTAATATATATTTATAGTTGAAATATATAATTAAATATACAAAAATATATGTGAAATTGTATTATAGATATAAATATAATTGCATGTTTATTTAAGTAATGAGAGTAATTGAGTACAAGGATATATTGTATGTGTATACATCATGAGCATGCATATTTAAAGATGTAGTTTAATATTTTGTCCTAATTGGTTTAGGTGCATGCAATTATTGTTAGTGGAGATTATTAAAGATAAGATTGGAATGCATGGTTAAATAGATAGCAAAAAGATATATTTATACATTGATAAAATTGCATGTTTTAAATTGGAAAGTTAAAGAGATATAGGATTTGGATAGAAAATTGAAAAGGTTATTTGCAATAGTTATATGTTGTATTAAAAGTAAATTTAGGAAATAATTATATTGAAAAGGCAAATATTTATTATGTTTTATTTATTTTCATTAGAGCAATTTAATCGTTGAGATTGGAATATGAAAGAGTTATGGATTTAGAATATCCAAAAATAGTAATATTCTTCATGATTTCCTTAAATGTTTTACTTTCTCTGTATTCGTAAAGGAAAGTGAGTCTAATTGATTAGATATTCAGTAATGAAAGAGGAAATATGGTTATATGATTAGTTTAGTTAATCTAGTTATTGTGCCTTTAACTTTTTCAGTGTTATCTATTGAATGAGTATGGATTTAGGAAATCCAAATAGTAGACTTGATTAATGACTTGAATGCTTTTGTAGCTACGTCGTCATGTCGCATTTTGGAATATGGGATTATGTGTTAGTCCAAATTTGTAAGTCTTCCAGAAGATATTAGAGGATGGGGGTTGTCAGTTATTTATGTCAACCAATGTTTTTCCCTTGGGTAGTGCATGGTATCTTTTTCAGTTTTTACCCAGTTTCCATGAACGGGGATGTTTTGTACCTTCTGTGAAAGGAGTGGACTATGTGTGTGTTGCCTCCAAGATGTTTGGAGTGAGTTCTTTTATTTGTTTCCTCCTTGTGTTGGAATGGTAATGATGCCTAGATTGTATGCACTTGTGTTTCCCTTGGTGAATAGTTTGGTTGTGTGTTGTCCATTAGAAGAGTGGATTTTGTTAGGCGTCGAAGCCCAAAGAGGTAAACTGGGTAACCTTCAGAAGTTATTTAAACAAGTGATAATTAAAGTAATGTATTTAGAAGATTAGGACTAACTTCTCACTAATCAAGATAATTTTACCTCACTCACAGACACAAGGGCTTGTTTAGACTTGGGGTGAGTGGGAAAGCTTGGAATGGCAAGATCAACTATCTTGTTCGTATGAGAGGTAGTTGATTCCGCATGAGTGAGTATGACGGCCAGGATTTGGTTGAGGTCACCAGGATTACCGTGGTCGGAGCCTATGAAGGATGCCCAAAGGAGATCTCATGACTACTATGCGATGACACTCTATCTAGGACAATTGTTGTTTATTGTTATATGTGTATGGTTTTTTGAACATACTTGATCTATTTTATGTCTGGAAGCAATGTGATCTATGTCAGTGATGTGAATGTTGTACTTGTGTAGTACTTGAGTTGTACTTGTTTATTGCATTTGTTTGGTTATGTCAGTATGAGTTTGCCTTTGGATAGTGGTTGTAGATTCTTTGTCCATGTTACTTTGTTACTATCTCCTAGCATGGGGGGTGGGCCTTCGGGTACCACTTGGTTGGGTGGAACATGCACCATAGACCATTGGGTCCCCATTGGTCTTCAGTATTTGGAGGTGAGATATCCAGTTGGACAACTCGTGGATCTGGTTATTCTTTTCTTGCACTATTGTATTTCAGATTGTATAAGATATTTTATCCCTCTTATGTTATGAGGTGGAATTATGTAATTGTAACACATTTATTCTATTGCCTCATTCTGGGAATGAGTGTTGTAACTATCAGTTTAAGTTAATGATTATGAGAGTGTATCTTGGATGGTTATCTTATTATGTTATGTGGTATCCTTATGTTGTTTGATGTTTATTTCATAAAATAATTAATGTTATGGTTATATGTAATATGTTGTGTGGGTTTAAGTAATCATAACCTCGTAGCCTTAGAGGTTGTTGTTAATTAGTAAGTGAATGTGTATGTTAAATGCACTTTATAAAAAAAAAAAACTGGTTCACTTAAGTCGTTAATTGCAACTTCCTTTAAGGTTACTTGGCAGGGCATTACATAAACGGTTAAGATCAGACAAAGGTGGAGAGTTCACCTCCAATGAGTTTAACATTTTTTTATGAAAATTACGAAATAAAGAGGCATTTTTTATCCCCTAGGAATTCTCATTAGAATGGAGTGGTTGAAATAAGGAATAAGACCATTCAGGAAGCTGCAAGAACAATGATGAAAGAGGAAAACCAACCAGAAGTTTGTTGGAGAGAAGCAATTCATATTGTAGTCTACACACTTAACAAAGTACAAGAAAGGGAAAATAGTTCAAAGAATCCCTATGAGTTATGGTAAGGAAAGACTCCTACTATCAAATATTTCAAAGTGTTTAGAAGAAAATGCTATATATCAAAAGAGATGAATAAAACTTAAGAAATTTTGATACAAGATGTAATGAAGGTATCTTCCTTGGATATTCCACAAAAAAAAAAAGCATACTGATGCTATAACAAGAAGTTGAACGAAATTGTTGTAAATGAAAGTGTCAAAGTGGATGAAGAATTACATAAGAGTTTAGTTGTGATAGATGTTCAAATGAATTAGATGATTCTTCTTGCAAGGAAGAAGAAAAATCTCAAGAAAAATAAGTATGTAAGTTGAAGAGGAAGAAGCTCTAGAAAGGATCCCTAGACTCCTAAGTATGTGCAGAAGAATCATTCTAAAGATCATATCATTGGTGAAAAATGCAAAGGCGTGTTGACAAGAAGAAATGCTAGTATGGTAGAAGATTAGGTAAACATATGTTTACTTTCCAAAATTTAACCTAAAACAATGATTGGAGCATGCAAAGATGAATATTAGATCAAGGCCATGGAAGAATAATTAATGCGGATAGAGAAGAATTAGACTTGGGAAATTTTCTTGAGACCAATAAACAATTTTTTTATTGGAACTAAGTGGGTATTCTGAAAAAAAAAATGAGGATGGAGAAGTGAGAAACAAGACAATGCTTGTGTGTAAAGGCTACTCACAAGTAGAAGGAATAGATTTTGAGGAGACGTTTTCTTCAGTGGCTAGAATGGAAGCTATTATGATGTTTTTGGCTTTTGCAATATAAAGGATTTCAAATTTTATCAAATGGATGTGAAGTCTTCATTCTTGAATGGTGAGTTGGAAGAATTATACATTGAACAATTAGAATGATTGGAGGAATGATATACCTAACTGCTACTAGACAAGATATCATGCATGCAGTTTGTCTTGTGACTAGATTTCAAGAAGATCTAAGAGAGTCACATGTGGCAGCAGTGAAGAGAATATTTGGATAATTGAAGGGCACTCTAGAACATGGCTTGTGGTATCCAAAGGATACTGATTTCTCTTTGAGTGCTTATACGAACGCAGATTGGGTAGGTTGTGTGGATGATATAAAAATTACAAGTGGTGGTGCATTCTTTCTTGGAAACAAATCAGTGTCTTGGCTAACCAAAGAGCAAGATTCAATGTCATTATCTACTACAAAGTCAGAGTACATTACAACAGATTCTTGCCACACATAGGTGTTATGGATGAAGCAAACTTTGAAGAATATCAGAGTAGTATATGATGAACCAATTTCTATCTTATGTGATAATAGAAGTATAGACATTGAAAAATACCTTAAGTCATATCATGCACTCGAAACAGGTTTACTAAGATCATTTCCTCTGAAACCCATCCTCTTTTCACTAAATTAATTGAACTAGACTAGCTAATTAACTGCATGATTTTCATCTATTAACCTAATTCATCAAATCAGGTTAATTCATTTCCCCTTCATGCTAACATTTCATCTTATTAAATCAAATAAATCAACATATTTAATTTAATTTCGTAAGACTTCTAATTTAATTAAATAACCCTAATTTATTTAATTAAATGTCATCTCACCTTTCCCCCTTTCATTAAATCATTTAATTTAATGAAAATCACTTTAATTCTTCTAATTCCCTAATTGTGTGATTAAACCTTCTTTAATTAGCAATTAAACTAATTTTCCTCTAAAAGGGGAATATTCCTTATTTCCTTTTCTGCACAATTAAAACTTTCTTTTAATTTTCAAAATATCTTTATCCTCACCCATGAGAATATTTCAAAGACTATTCTCTCTCCAATCAACTCACTTGACTTGAAATGCAAGTTATCTTGTAACCTTTTGAGCAAGTCACCTTGTGACTTGTGTGTGCAGGTCAAAAGTGTGATTTTTTGGAACAAATGTGAGCCCTTGATTAATTCTCATATGTTGATGAGAAACTATGATCCATGCCTCTTCTTCCCTCCATCCTTTACCGCTGATTAATATTTTCAATATCAACCCTTCATTTCTCATTTTCTCTTCTATAAATAGAACACTATTTGGATACAAATGGATCCATCTTTCAATTGCAAAATTATGTTGTTGAATTCACTTGCATTCACACTCTCAATTTACTCACTTTTAGCTTGTTTTATTTCATCTTTAGTTGCATAATAGCTTAATTCATCTAGTAATGGCTTCCATGCATCCATTTTAGCCTATTTATAAATTAGGGTTTCCATATTTTAGCTTAGAAGTAGCTTAGATTAGCTTAGAAATCGCATAGTTAAATCAATTTTAGCATAAAATCATGTTAATTAAGCTTGTATCATGTTCATTTTAGCATAAATCATGATTTCATCCATTTATCACAATGGTTTCATTGTTTCTCTTCCATAGAATCAATTGAAATAGACTCACTAATCATGGGATTGGGAAAGGGTAGTTGTTCCACATCAACACGACACCAATTCCTAAATGGGATAAGTTTCAAATGGGCTAGAATAGGAATTTAATTGCCTTCATAGTTTTTAGTTTTCAGATTCAATAAATGCTTAGTCTAAACATTCAATTTGAATGATCTTGTTTGTAAGATTGAGATTTAGTGGATAAATTATGCTCCGATTCATCATGGATCAAGCATAATCGACCTACCCTGACAATCCTCATCTCACAAAAAGTGTTATCAACATTTCAAATAATTTGGTAATGCATTCAAGGATAAAACATATCTCAATCCAGTATCAATATTTGAGAGAGAAGGTTGCAAAGAATGAAGTGAAGTTGGAGTATGTGTCTACAAAGGATTAGGTTGCTAATATTTTCACTAAGGCTCTTCCTAAGGGTATTTTTTAGTATCTTCGGGAGAAGTTAGGGGTTATTACCCCTTATTCTTTGAACTAGATGTATAAGGATATGAATTAGTCCAATGAATTTCAAGACTCATTCCTTGTTTTGGACTGATGTTGGTGGATACCTCTTAAGGGGAATAGATAGTTGCATTGTTGGTTGTTGTAGTCAGGGGGAGTAAGTGTTGTCATTGTGTAGTAGGTAGATGTTATTATTTGTTATATGTATTCCTAAGGGGCGGGGATGGCGGGGGAGGACGAGGAGGTGTAGAGAAGTGGAATATGTAGTTGTGTAGAGAAGGTGTGAAGAAAACTTAGTGTGGTAAAAGAAAAGGAAGATTGCAAAATAGTGGAAAGCATATACAATTGTGATTGATATAAAAGGGAAGCAAAGAAAATAATATATCAAATAAAGAGGGAGAGATGCAAGTGTTTTTCCCTTTTCCATTGATGTCAAAGGGGGGGAGAGTTAATGAAAAAACCTTTAATATAAGGGGGAGAAAGGGAAAGTGTAAAGGAGCAGTGTGCACTAATGTGCAGTATGTGTTTTGGTGATTAGAACTATTGTTTTTTGTTGTTGGTGGTTTTTCACATCATGTGTTTCCATCAATAAAAAAAAGGGAGATCTTTGGAATTATGTGCAGTTTTTGTTGTCATTGATGTCAACAAATATCTATTGTTGCATTGATGTTAATAGGTATAGGTCTATGAGGATATTTTTTCTTGAATTAATGTCAATCTTGGTAATGCTTTGATTAATTGCATTATGTTGTCATTAGTAGTGTCATTGGTGTCAAACTCTAGTGTTTCTTTAATAAGAATGTTTTGTATTTGGTTTAGCTATGTTGAGGAAGTGTTTTAGGTGATGCAAACATGTTTGTGGTGCTTGGTTTCCAAGTTCTTTTGAGAAAAAATGAATAAAAGAGAAAAAAATGTGGTTAATAGGTGCTCTAGAATAAAGTAGTGTTATGTTTTTCTCTGCATTTATTCTATATTTAATATCTACTTGTGCAGTTTAGATATGTTTATCAAAGGTGTTCATAGGTGTTATATTTAGAGTTTCTTGTTGTGGATCACTACACAAAGAAAATTGTGTTCACCAGTGCATAAACTGTGTACACAATGTTGTTTGGGAGAAATGATTTTTCTCCGCATTTTTCTAGAGTACAGTTTCTAGTTTTTGGATCTGAGGGACATTAGCAACCATTGTGTCAACATTAGTCACAATATTTGTGGGTAGGGTGGGCAAGGGGATATGGATTTTTCATTTTTATGGAAGCCACTTGGGAGTTAACATGTCGATTTGTTTGAGGTGTATTTAGTTGAAAAAAACCCTTTTTTTCTTGAAGGGTTGGAAGTTGTTATGAGGCATGGGTTTGTATTTCTTAGAACAGTTGGAAGATTTTTTTGTTTTATGATGAATAACCAAATTTTGATAGTCACAAAGGGTCGTGCACAAGTGTGTAACGGAGGGAGATTTCATCATCCCAAGTTTTTCTTGGATTTTGTATTGCAAATTTTCAATGAACATTTTTGAAGATCAACAATGGGAATATTAATGTTGATTTGTGAGTAAAGAAATTGATAACAGGTGATAAAGTCTATTACCTTTTCATCATCCTTTTTTTTGTATTGTGTTAAATCAACTAAGGTCATCTCGGGAGCCATGAACACTTGGAAATGGTTAAGAAATTCATCAACTAGTTCATTGAATGAACAAGTTAAGTTATTGGATAAAGAACAAAACCACTCAAAGGAAGTGTCTTTCAAGGATCTAGGGAAGAGTTTAGCCAAGATCTTATCCTAAAAAATGAATTCACTACCTAAGGTTGTGTACACCAATACATGGTTACTAGGGTCTCCTTTTCTACCATATTTCTCAAATCTAGGAATCTCTATGCCTTGTGCATTTGTGCTCTCAATATCTCCAAGGATACAGGGTTTCTTTTGACATATTATGAAGGTTGGTCATTTTGACTTTAGTTCAATGTGGCAATTTTTTGTTGGAGGGATGAAATTTTTTGCAAAAGTTGGTTGAAGACAATCATTGACCTTGTGTTTTGGGATGGAGGTGAATAAGGTGGAGGTGCATATGTATTTGGAGGAAAAGTGAATTATAGGTTTGTGAAGGGAGATGGATTAGGAGATATGATATTTGAATGCAAAAAGATAAAGGGATTCCCAGTGGAAATACCTAGTGTTGTATTGACATTACTAGTGGGTTACCTTGTTGTTGTAACAGTTGGATTAGTGTATGTAGGAATATAGGCCATAGTTGTAGGAGGAGGAATTTGACTATCACCTTGGCTTTGAGTGCACCCAAAAGTTTGAGCACAACTAGCCATTGTAGGAACATGATTATCAATTATATGAGCTAGACTAATCACAATTTCTATTCCTTGTTTATTATCAAGCATTTTCCTCATGTTATCTATGATGGGAACCATAGTACCAGTAATGTATTCATAACTCATAAAGTTTTACAATTTTTTCAAGGATTCATCCATTTGTTTTAGCTTCTCTTGAGGGAAATTAGCAACCATTTTGTCAACATTAGTCACAATATTTGTGGGTAGGGTGGGCATGGGAAATGAGGTATCAAATCTATGGTCCATAATGGGTTGACTAGTATTAACATTATGAGTGAAAGAGTTGGAAAAATCAAGGTCCGTAGCAGATGTGGTAGCACAGGATGACATGAGTCTTGAACTACGTCTCACTATAGTATTGATAATGGGTAAAAGCACAAAGTTGTGTCACACTTTCAGCCAACATATCAACACAACTGAATTTGAGTATTTCCATTTTAGATAAATATTTAATATGAATGTTGACATTTGATGGAAACAGTTGTTTTTTATTCATGCATATTTTAATATGTATATAAAATTATATATTTATCAAAATTGGAAAAAAATATATCCATGCATTAAAGTTTCAAGTTATAAATAGACACAAAAAAATTGAAAGAAAAAAAAAATTACTTTAAAAAGTTTGACATCCCATGCAACTTCATTTTTCAGCATTTTATCAGCAACTAAATTATAGTGTTAATTTATGAAAAACTAATTTAAAATAAGGATTTAGTTTCTTATTAGTTTCTTATAAAAAATACAAACATAAAATATACTAAAAAATACATATTTTACTAGTTTACATCATTTAAAAATTCAAAACATATATGCTACTTTTTAGTGATTCAAGATTAAAAGTTGGATCAACATTGGTCGTTTCCTTTATAAAGTGTGACGCAACTTTGTGCTTTTACCCTAATAGGACACCAAGTTGTGAATCTCATACAAGTTTCACCAAACCTAAGTGCACCCAAAATAGAGAATAGGCACTTAGACAAATGCAAAAAACACCCAAAAGTATGAATCACAATGCAAGTATATAAAAAGATTTTTCAAATTTTCAAATTTAAAACAAGATAGTTTACTAATTATGCTATGAAAAACTTGAAAATGGTGTCTTTTAATGCCAATTTTGATTTTCAAACAATGCACTTGATTTGATCACTTGAACCTAATGCAAGCAATTATAGATATTTTTTATTTTTGAAACTGAAACACAAAATTAATAGCAAAATAGAATAAAGCAAAAAGAGACAAATTACTACCTAGAAATTTGAAACAACACCCGTACATGGATTGATTCTCCCTAGCGAAATGGGTCCCAAGTAAGGGTTCTAAAAAAATAGAGCTTGAATTTCTTGCTCAATGTTTGAATTCCTAGTTTCAGGTTGCAAATTGTGGTTTCAATTATTGATTTTTCTTGATTTAGGTGTCATAATGTAATTGAAATTAGTGACAAATGATGAAAAAAATGAAACTTTTTGAAATGTAATTTTGACTCAATTTGCTAATGTAAATGACAAAAAATACACTAATATGCAAGTACTATGCAAAATCAATGTAATATGCATGCAATATTTTTGATTTTTCAGATTTTAAACAATGCAAAATGTAAATTTAAAACCCTATGTGAGATGAAAACTAATATAATTTTAACAAACCTAAATGGAATGCAAACTTAATGCCATGAAATGTAAACTATTTCCAATCCTAGATCTAGGGTTTGAATGGACTCCAAATCAGAAAATTTATAGTGCAAGAATGTTGGGTTCACCAAGATGAAACATAGGAAAATAGGTTCACCAAAATGAAATGGGGAAAATGGGGTGATGCACCTATCTTTGTATTTTCATTAGGAAAAAGAGATCTCCAAAGGAAATATTGACTTTCAACCCTTAGGTGAGTCAACCTATTTGAATGGGGGTTTTCCTTGGTCAAACCTTATTTTGATAATTAAACCTTGAAATGAAATGAAACATGAATGGAAGGAATGATGAATGAACACTAGCTTGTTGCAACTCACCCAACCATTGAGGTAAAACCCTTAGAGTACTGAAGTCTAATATGTCTTTCCAAGGTCTTGATCTTGCATGGAATGACTTGACTAGATGTTGATCTTGATGCTTGAAACCTTGAAACCTACATCACAATGTTAGCTCCAAAAACATGCATAGATGCAAATAAATTTGACATGATTCTTGAGATCTTGAATGTTGATTTAAAAGAGTGATAAATCTGTTCTTGAATGCTAATAACAATAATCTTTGCTACAATTTTTCTCTCTTGAAAATTCTAGTATTTGAAATGATAGAAAGACCTTGTGTTTATAGGTAATTTTCTAATCTTTTGACAATTAAACATCAAAGTCCGACAATTGTAATTGTAATTTGAATCATAATTTTTTTGCCAAAAACATATTAGAATTTCAGATCCTCAACTTAAGGAGGACCCAGGAAAATAGGTCCTAGGACTTATTGTCATAGGGGTTTGCACCCAATAACAAGCTAAACACTCTTTAATCTCATGCAACATGGGACTACTTTCAGGCTGTGGGTATCCTATTGTAAAATAAAATCTCTAGATTATGGATTGGTTCCCCTTTAAATAACTTGGAAAATTGAAACAATGACAAGGAAAAGAGTGAGAAGGATATGCTTATAACTTTAAAACCTATTACTAACAGGTGATATACCAAAGCTAAATTTGACGATGCATCTAAGGCTCACAAGATCACTCAACTAAATAATCTATACTATCTCACAACTCAACTACACATGTTTGCACAAATGATACTTATGAAATTTTTTTATCTTTTTTGATGTTCATAAAAGGAAAACAATGATGTTTTCACAAATTTGATACAACAGAATGATAAACACATTCACAGACCTACACTATAACATGTCATTCTTTGCATTCAACATTGAATGAATTTGATAATAATAAAGGAAAACACAATATTTATTATAACATTCACAATCAACACTGAAAAAACAAAAAAGTATTGAGGAGGAAACGAGTTTCTTTTATTGAAAACCAAGAGTTTTATGCATCTCAAATGCTCATACAATATGACTGTAAATCTTATAAGAAAATGAGTTACAAAGTGTGAATAATGCTCATGCAACAATTACCTAGCTTAGAACTAGAGAGAAGATGAGAAAAGAATAAGACTTATACAGAAAGGCTCCAAGAATTATAATTTTGAATTTTGGCACCAATTGCTTGATGCATTGTCAAACTCCAACCTCTCCCTCAAATTAGGCATCTAACCGAAAGAAACTCCCCAGAATATGCATAAAGAGTTATGAATCTGAAAACAACCCAAAGGGTCCTACATAACTGAAAATCCCTCCAAAATAGGGTTGTAACTAAAAGAAACAAGGATTCAGATGCCTCAAAATCCTCCTTGACTCATAATCCACCCATTTAGACTCTTATGATGAAGTTGAACTCTCATTTAAGTGACTAAAAACTCTATTTTAGCTCATATGTTTGCAAATCTCTTCAACCACCTCCAAGATGTATGCAAAAACTTTAAAGCTTTAACAACTCCCTTTTTGAACCATCTCTTTGAAAACAAATGTGGCATCCTTATTTTACATTCATAAATATAATTTATTTAAAGTGATTTATATTCATCACAAATATTTTTTTACAAATTTGAAATTAAATGCAAAATGAAAGGACTCTTGAGAAAGCCATATACAAAATTTGACTAAGTCTTAAAAAGTATACAAAAAGGAATAACAAGGTATATTAGAAATGCCATGACACAACCCTATGTGAATAAATTTTTTTCAAAAAAAATTAAGGCAAAATTCCTTTGTTCTTATCGAGCCTCCCTTTAAGGTTTTCCAAACCCCAAAACAAAAGTTTTGATGAACATGATCTCCATAATCATTTTATTATTTTTTTTCCTTTAAAGGCACCACCATGAGGAAACTTAGGGTTTGAATGGAATGCACTTCACTTGCTACTATTTCAAATGATTTGTTGAATATTCTCCTAGGAAATTACATGGTGAGTTTTCTTAAAAAGAAACTTTTAACTTCTTGGTATTACGACCCCATTTTTGAAGGGTTTTCAGTCTTCCAGGCCGTGATCTCACTATAATTTTCTAATACTATTTTCCATTCCTTTGTTGATCTTTTTTTAATTGGTGCTTTATCCTTTGCCACCATGGATTCTAGAAGAAAAGTAAGAAGTTTGCGGGTTTTTGTCTCCAAACAGAAACTTAGGTAAGATCATTTTCTTTTCAATCTATATTTTTTAGCTCCAAAATCTCCTTTATTTTTGTTGAAAGAAGCTCCATTCAATCTCAAGAAACATATCAAGTGAGAAATTTTTTAATTAAACATTCCTCTATGCTTTTCTAGAACTCTCTATAGTTTAATGGTTGCGGCCTTACTTGCATTTCTACCCTTTTTGAGGGTTTTTTCTTAATCAAAAGCTCAAAATTTTTCTTATATGGGGCTATTTTAATTTTGCAAAAACAATATAGACTTCATGATATCCACTATCTTTGAAAATTTGCATAGATCACTGTTGAACTTTCTTCTTCATTTTTTTTTGTCATAATTATTAGTTGGGATCAACCCTTGTGGGAGCCACATTTTCCACCACTCATAATAATATTAGCTAGTTGAAATGAACTAATAATGCACGTACCTGCACACTAAACAAACATGTTAGAGTAAAAAATAGTGAAATTAATTGTTCCTTTGATGATTTCATCTGACACTTTTGCATTTATATCTCTAATAATGACTAAGTTTATTTAATCTAATGATGGCTGAAAATTATATGTCTTTTATGAAACATGTAATTGGATTTCATGTCTTGAGCTCTAACAAAATATCTCAATCATCTATAAGTGCATCTGTAAATCGGGAATAAGAGGAGCTAAAGATACTAAAGATCAAGTCAAAGATTGAAGAGTCAACCCTACATCAGCTCTTAAGGCAATGACGGACATGACCTCCTCTTATGTGTTTTTTCCTTTAATTGATCTTTAGATGTATGCTTATACTCATTGTCAAATTAAATCAACCTAGTCATTCCCATGACTTGTGTGGGATTACAAAAACATTTCTTTTAATAAATCAGCTATTTCATATCATGTAATGACTTGTATATTCATTTGAACTTTTTTTCAATTACACAATATGAAATAACTAAATAAAACTATTGAAGCATATAATTTTTTTTAATCAAGATGAAATGATAATATCCACATAGCTTGTTCCAGAACTACCTTTTAATGTCTTTGTTGTATTATTCTGATAAGCCAATTCTTTAAAATACTTCATTTAGAAAGAAGATGTTCATTTAAAGGTCTATGCATCAAAAAATTTATACCCCACCAAATAATTGCCCATTAAAATTTTTCTAATTTAAGCAGGAAGCTAAAAATTAGTAACATTTATGGGGACCTCCGAGGGTTGTTTTCCTGGTAAAAAAATAAGGCTAGTTCTTGGCTTGCTTATCCATTGGGAATTGAGTCCATTTTTGTCCCTTTTATTGTTGTACCTCATTTTAAAGCTACTTCAACTCATTATAGCTCCATTGAGTAAATATTGGTTGTTCATGACATTAAACTTCAAATCTGTGTTATGAATGAGAAATATCTATTTGATTGAACTATGATGGGTAACAACAATGCATCTTTGTTATATCCCCTCCTCCAAATTTGGGGAAAACTAACCAACTGTGCAAAAAATCACTTAGGGAAAGAAAATTGCATCTAAACTATGTACGACAACACTTATTTAACACCTATAGCCTACTCAAATATGTATAGATTCATATCATACCTTAAAAGCAATGCTTGAGGTGAATCTCATTCGCTGAGATTAGCTCCATGTCACCATCCAATTTAGACAATTAGAAGGAATTATTCTTTTTGAACTTAGTAATGTAAGGCCCACTCCAAAACACATCAAACTTGGAATGCTTTCCAGGTTTGCTTTTAAGTTCATCCCACTTCAACACTATATCACCTTCCTTGAATATTCTTGGGGAGTCCTTCTTATCTAATGACCTCTTCATTTGAGCTTGGTATTTCTCTATCTTCCTCATTACTTCACCTCTAATCTCTTCTAGCTCAACTAACTGAGCCAATCTTTTTGTCATAGGTTCTTCTTCAATCATGTCAAACTGATTGACTAGATCAAGGGTTGGAAGTTCAAGGGATATAGGCAGCCTTTCCTCTTTTCCATACACAAGCATGTATGGTGATATTCATGTTGACCTCTTTGGGGTAATTCTATTAGCCCACAAGGCTGATTTTAACTTGGTATGCCGAGCTCTTTGATTTCCTTCCATAGTTCTCTTGATAATCCTAAGAAGATTCTTATTTATGGACTAAGCCTGTCCATTGCCTTGAGGATAATATTTAGAAGAAGTATTCAAATAAACATCATTTCTAATAGCCCAATCAAATACTCTAGTTCCTATGAAATCAAGTGTATTATCTGAAACTTTTGATTCAAGAACTCCAAACCTTGTTATCAGCTCCTCATAAAAGTTTAGAACTATCTCATTAGCCTCCTTAAGTGCCACAACTTCAGTCCATTTTGAGAAATAATCAGTGGCTGTGAGCACCCACTTGTGGCCAACACTTGAAGGTGGATTTATGACTCCAATTAAATCCAAACCCCACTTCATGAAGGGTTGTTCAATTTGAATTGGCTGCAATGGAAGGGATGCCAACTTCTATTTTCTTGCAAATATTATGCACTCCTTGTATTTTCTCACCCATGAATGTGAATCCTTGAATAAAATAGGCCAATAGTATCCTCCTTTCATTATCTTGAGATTTTTAGCTCTTGTTGAGAAATTTCCTCCAACCGATCCTTCATGAAACTCATGTAAAAATTTATCAACCTGATTAGCCTCTATGCATCTGAGCAAGACACCATAGAAATCTCTTCTAAAAAGTAAACCATTTAAAAGTATATAAGGTATAGACTGTAACCTATAGTACCTTCTTTTTTATTTATTCAAACCAGGAGGGTACTCACCAGTTAGCAAGAAATGAATCATTTCCTATACCCAAATTGTAGAAGAAACAGGTACAATAACTTGTTCTTGATTTTGAAGAGCTAGGATAGTGTCCTCTTCTTCTTTTGTAATGTTGTTACTATTACCCACAAGCTGCTCACATAGACTCTTGCCTCTAATTAGATTGATAACCTTGATCTCAATGTTGTATTCCATCACCTTAGGCACCCATCCAACTCTTTTACCATCCAAGTCCTTACTCAACAAAAATTCCTTAACTGAAGGGTGAGCAACCAACAACTTAATCTTGTTGTTAGAAAGCATGTCTAATTTTTTTTGAACTTCTAATAACAACAAGTACATGATTTTCAACAAAAGAGTACTTAAGTTCATAATCTATGAGACCTTGAATGAAAAAGGCTAAATGCTGCTCCAAATCATGATCATTTTCCTGAAATAGCATAGCTTCTATACTATCAATGTTCCCATATGCATACAATACAAAATCTTTTGAAAATTTTGGGTTTAACAAAGTAGGAGCAACTATAAGTGCTTCTTTAATAAGCTCAAAACTCCTTTTTCCTTCTTTGGTCCAGCTGAAAGAAATATTTTTCCTTAAAATTGAAGTAAGAGGCTTTAATAACTCAACAACATCTAAAATTAATATTCTAACAAAGTTGATTCTACTCAAGAAACTTTGCATACCCTTTTTGTGTGCTGGTAAAAGAACATAAAGGATTGCACTTACTATTTCTAGATTAGTGTTGATGCCATTTTTTGATACAATGTATCCCAACAACTTACCTCCATGGACAAAAAACATATACTTCTTTCGTTTGAGAGATATACCAAACTCTCTACACCTTTCAAAGATCATTTTCAAGTGAGCAAAGTGTTCATTAGGATTTTTTGAAAAAATAGTTATGTCATCCAAATAAACCAGTACAATTTTATACATCAAACCTTTGAATGTCAAGTCCATAGATTTCTGAAAAGTAGCTCCAGCATTTGACCAACCAAATGGAATTTTCTTGTATTCCATTGTGCCTTATTTAGTTGTAAATGTTGTTTTAAATTGATCCTACTCCTTAACTAAAATTTGATTATATCCTGAGAAGCCATATAATAAAGAAAACCTCTTAGAACCAAAAACAACTTGAAGGATTTGTTCCATGGAAGGTAATGGGTGATGATCTTTCAAGGAGGCTCTGTTAAGGTCTTTGAAATCAACAAAAATTCTGATTTCACCATTTTTCTTCCTCACAGGAACAAGATTGGATACCCAAGAGGTATGTTTGATTGGAAAAATAATGCTGCTCTCAATGAGTATTAAATTATTTTACCATGAGGGGCTCAAGATTGGGGTTAAGAGGCCTCTTTTTTTGTCTTACAAGTTTGGCATTAGGCTCAAGCTCAATGGTATGTTGGGCAATAATAGGATCAAAACCCTTCAAATCTGAATATTCCCATACAAAAATATTTCAGATGAGGATTGGGCTAAGTTAGATAAGAAGGCAAGAGGAAAAATTAGATTATGTCTTGCTGATGTTGTTCTCTTGAATTTTTTAGAAGAAAATACTACATATAATTATGGAAGAGAATAGGGGATATCTATCAAACTAAAAGTCTCACCAATGAGTTGTATCTAAAAAGGTAGTTGTATTCATTAAAAATGAAAGATGGTGATTTTGTAGCACAACATTTAAATACTTTTAATTTGGTTCTCAGTCAGTTAGCATCTGTAGATGTAAAGCTAGAAGATGAGGATACATTCATTTTATTACTTTTCTCTTTACCAGATTCTTGGAAAAATCTGATTGTTGCAATCAATGATAATGGTGCAGATCTAAAGATGGGAAATATCATTCCTACTCTCCTATCAAAAGAGATGAGGAGGAAGTCTAAAACTGGCTCCCAAGATGCCTTGTTTGTAAGAGGTAGGTCTAAAGAGAAGGAATCTAAGGCAGACAAGAAAGGAAAGTGTAAGTCCAAAGGATAGTCAAATACCCCTGGTAAGAGTAAGGTAAAGTTTTAGAATTGTGGAAAACCTGGACATATTAAAAAGGATTGTAAGAGCAAGAAAAAGGGTTTTGATGCTTCTACAGACAAATCCATCGATGGCAGTAATGATGCATTAGTCATTTCTTCTAATACTATTGTTGATAACTCTTGGCTTATTGATTCAGGTTGCTCCTATCATATGACTCCTAGCAAGGAGTGGTTCACTAAGTATATTGCATATGATGGAGGGGATGTCTTCTTTGGAGACAAAAAAAAACAAAGGTTGTTGGCAAAGGAGAGGTAAAATTATGTTTTAGTGATGGTAGGGTTAAGACCTTTAATGATATTTTACATATTCCAGGACTTTCTAGAAATCTTCTTTATCTATCTAAGTTCAATGATTCTGGAATGCATGTGACATTTGACAAAGGTGGTTGCTAAAGGATCTCGGATTGGGACTTTTTTTAAGATAAATACCTCCAAAGTAAATATTTTATCCAATGTAACTAAAGCTGAAAATACATGTATCTTATGGCACCATAGATTGGACCATATAGGTGAAAAAGGTCTTAGGACCACTCTTAATAAAAATTTGGTTGACGGTATTCCTAATTATATAATATTGGAAAAAATGACTTTTATGAGCATTATGTATTTGGAAAGCAATCTAGATCTAAATTTCATAGTGGTACAAATAAATCTAAAATATTATTAGAGATTATTCACTCAAATGTAATGGGCCCTGTGGATATTGAGTCTATTGGAAAATATAGATACTATGTCACATTTATTGATGATGTCTCAAGATACACTTGGATATATTTTATGCATACCAATTCTAATGTGTTTAATAATTTTAAGGAATTTAAGGCTTTTGTTGAGAAACAATCAGATCATAAGATAAAAGTGTTGAGACTAGATAATGGTGGTGAGTAGTGTGCTAGGGAATTTGATGACTATTGTAAGCATGCAAGAATAGTGAGACAAAAAACTACTCCATATACCCCTCAACAAAATGGAGTAGAAAAAAGGATGAATCAAACCTTAATGGAAAAGAGCTAGGAGTATGTTAAGTAGTGCTAAGCTAGGCTGGTCCCTATGGGTTGAGGCAGTATGTACTTCTTGTTATTTAATCAATAGATCCCCTAGTTCATCTATTGAAGATAAAAATCCTTATGAAATGTGGTTAGAAAAGAAGCCTAGTGTTGCACATTTAAGGATCTTTGGTTGTGAGGATTTTGTTCATGTGCCTCAAGAAAAGCGATCTAAATTTGATCTTAAAGCACAAAAAATAATATTCATAGGTTGTGGTGAAAATGTAAAAGGTTACAAGCTTTGGAATCCACTAACACGAAAAGTTTCTTGATCTAGAGATGTGATTTTCAGAGAATTTAGAGCTTATTTAGGAGAAGAACAACCAAAAGAGAAGGATCCTTCTTGAACAATGCATTTTGAGATCAATAATCAGAAGAAACAAGATGCACATATTGAAGAAAAATTGGATGGATTGGAAGAGGGGAGTTCAAAGAGTTCTTCTGAAATAGATGCCCAAGATGAGCATATTGAGGAACAAGTAGAAACCCCTTTGAGAAGATCCACAAGACAAAAAAATTCCGTTGATAGGTATAGCCCACCTAGTTTCCATTTTATTTTTTCTTTAATGAGTATAAATGATGAACCCACTTCTTACAGGGAAGCTTTGTCTTAAGAAAATCACAAGCTTTGGTCACAAGCTATGCATGAGGAAATGGAATCCTTAGAAACTTGTGACACATGGGATCTTGAGAGTTTTTCTAAAGGAAGAAAGGCCATTGGTTGTAAATGGATCTTTAAAAAGAAGATTGGAGCAGATGGTAATCTTGAAAGGTACAAGGCTAGATTAGTAGCCAAGGGCTACTCCCAAAGAGAGGGAGTTGACTTTAATGAAATCTTCTTTCCCATTGCTAAACTTCTATTAGATTGTTTTTGTCAATTATTGCTGATTATGATTTTGAAATTGAGCAAATGGATGTGAAAACTACGTTTTTGCATGGGCATCTTGATGAGGAGATTTATATGAAGCAACCTAATGGTTTTGTTATAAAAGGAAAAGAAGAATTGTTTTGCAGGTTTAAAGAGATCTTTATATTGATTGAAATAGTCACACAAAATGTGGTACCAGAAGTTTGATGCTTTCGCATTGAAAATTGGTTATTTTAGGAGTGAGGAAGATCATTGTGTTTACATAAAAGTAATTGATGATCAAATTTTAATTATTATCTTGTATGTTGATGACATGTTTTTTATTGGTAACAACAAGGTAATGATCAAAGAATTGAAAGCACAACTCTCGAGCACATTTGAGAGGAAAGATCTAGGGAATGCAATATATATCCTTGGTATGGAGATCAACAGAGATAGAGGTAACATAAATCTTTTCTTAAGTCAAAGAAATTGTGTTGATACTATTTTAAAATGGTTTAACATGCAAGAAAATAAACTAGTTAATATTCTTTTACGAGTTGGCATGAAGTTAAGTTTAGACATGAGTCCTAAATCTGATTTTGATTATGAAGAAATGTCTAAAATTTTGTATGCTAGTGCAATTGGTAGTTTATTGTATGAAATGGTTTGTGTGAGAGTAGATATAGCCCAAGCAATGAGAGTTCTTATTAGGTTTATGTCTAACCCTGGTAAAGAGCAATGGACTTATGTTAAGAGGGTGTTTAGATATTTACAAGGGACTTTTGATTACTGTTTAGTTTATCATGGTTCTAACAACATTGATATTATGCATAGACCATTGGACATACAAGGTTTTGTTGATTCATATTGGGCAGGAGATCTGGACAGTCGAAGGTCGATAAGTGGTTATATGTACACTTTTTTTGGAGTCACGGTTAGTTGGATAAGTAAGAGGAAGCCCATGGTTGCTTTGTCCACCACAAAAGCATAGTGCATGGCTGCCACACATGCCTCTAAAGAGGCAGTTTGGTTATAGAGACTTGGGAAAGGTATTGGTTTTAATTGCAAGCAAGTTAGGTTTGAATGTGATAGTCAGAGTGCTATTTGTTTAGCCAAAAATCTTATGTATCATGCTCGTACTAAATATGTAGATGTTTAGTATCACTTTTTGAAAGAAATGGTTAAAAGTGGAAAAGTATTAATTGAAAATTTTGACACTTTGATTAATGTTGCAAATTATCTTATGAAGCCAATTCATACAGATAAGTTCCCATGGTGTAGGAAGGCCATTGGCCTTAAGTCTTGTACTTGATTTAAAATTATTATTCTTTGTTTAGAATAATTGCAATGTATAATTTCAAGTGGGATAATGTTGGAAATAGGATGCCATTTAATTCTGATCCTAAAAATTATTTATTGCATGCATCTTCTAAGTCCTTGGAATGTGTTCAACAACACTAGGATTAGAAAGAGAATAATATTTGATGAAATAATCATGTTAATTGACATTTGTAATTAATTCTAAATGTTAGTAGCATGTGAGGGCATCCATTTTGATTTCCTATATAATAGGGGCACATGGGGTGCCCATATGCTAGGTGACACTCACCTTGAGTTTAGTTAACTATCCGGAGTAAGAGATAACACTTCCAAATGAATGTAAAGATCCTAGGAGTTGGGTTTGATGTTTACATGCATGAAGTTTAGTTTAACTTAGTTTAGATCAAATCAGTTCAGTTTAGTTCAAAATCAGTTTAGTTTAGTTCAGTCCAGTTTAGTTTAGTTCAGTTATGGTTTAGTTATCTTCAGTTAGTTTTAGTTGAATGCTAGTTGACTTTAGTTAACTTGGAATGCATGGATAATTACTTGAATTGCATGATAGATAATAGGGACTACCTTCAGTTAATAGGGGATGACCATTCTTGAATGAATGGTGTTGAGAAATATTTCAGTTAACAAGAAATGACTTGGACCCAACTTGGGTGCCCAAGTTGGCTTATTGGAATTAACTCCTTTGCATGTTGAGATATCTCAAAAGGCTGATTTTAGTGGGCCCTCTTTTGGGTTCCTACTTTGAGGATGAATCCTTGAAGATATTTACAGAATAAGGGTTGAGTTGGCACTTTAATTTGGGATGCCCAAATGCATGAAGATGAGGATTTGACATTGTTCTTCATGACATAACTTTACTTGTAAGAGATAGGCACACATTTTAGGGATAAGGCTTGAGCATTGTAATTTTAACTCAATTAGAGTTTACAAATTTGATCAAATCCTATTTATCTCAAGCAAGTTGAAGAGAGTTATTATTAGTTTTATTGCAGGTTGTGAAGAAGTTTTGGTGAAGGCAAAATAGGAATTCTCAAGCAAGAATTGGAGCTACTGTAATATACTTCAAAGTTTGAATAATAGATTTTTTTTGGTGGATTTTTTTCCCGAAAGGGTTTCTCCATGATATATGCTTGTATAATCTTTCTAATATCATGTCTACTTCTTCTATAAACTTCTATCTACATTATACAAATAATAAAATGGATTAATTAGATAATCACCCACAAAGAATCTGTAACAAAGGAAAATCATATTTAGAACAACAATATTAAAGTTTTACAAAGTATTAAGCTAAGAAAACTCCTCAATTTTCAACAAGATTAATGTATCTGAATTTTGCACATGATCTAACGATTCCTTCAAATGATGCTCAAAGATCTCCAAGCTGAAGTTGATGTGTAATGATACAATTTGATGTAGTTGAGGCAATAAAAGGAACCAAGGATGGAAATGGAAATGTAACTTCATCAAAGCTAACATCAAATAGTAGAAGAATATCCCCAATGATGTCATTTGAATCTAAACTTTAAGATTCTACAAACAACAATGTGATGTCTAGTAGATATGTGTGATCCCTTAAATGTTCTACCCTTATTTTAAGATGCAAAACTAACCAATGATGCACTAAAAGGAAAAACACAAGAAATAAACCTCAAGATTGGCCTAAAGGAATATCTATGCAAGAAAGATAAACAAAAAAAGAAGATAAATTGTATACCTTTTGTGCTACAGATTTCCTTGGTTAGCCCTTGATTTTTGAGATTTTGTGTGCTCTTTGGATGGCTATGGAGGTGAATAGATGCAAGATGCAAAATGTGATAAAATTCTAGTGGCTAAATGACTTGGTGGATTGATGAAGGATGTTTGTAAATGGCTAAAATTCTGCAAATAAAAAATTGGCAAGAGTTTGGTAGCAAAAATATCATTCTCCAAAATGAGAGGAAGAAGGGGGTATTTATAGATGGATTTGAATTTTCTAGAGAATTCAATGGTTGAGATTAAACCAACAAGGTCAAGATGGAGGGCTAAGGTGAGTTGAAGACTCACAAGCCCTCACATCTTGACATGTGAAATGTGAGATGACTTAGGATAAGATGATGTGGGAGTGAGGTGGAAGGAAGTTACATGATGTGGATGAAGGAAAAGTACCTTGGAAAAAGGATGATGTGACCTCTCAATGATCACATGGGGAAGAGGAGAATCTTGGGTGAATAAAAGTGAATTAAAAATTCACATGATTGGGGAATCTTATGGATAAGACAAGGTTCCAAAAGGAGAGGTGGAAGTACCTTGGATAAAACAAGGTCTTTAAAAAGGTAGGATTCACCCATATGTGACTTGATGTGACAAGTCAAAGGTTCTAGAACTTGCATGGGGAAGAGAAGATTCCTTGGAGGAATAAAAGTGAACTAAAAATTCACATGGGGAAGAGAGGAGCCTTGGGTGAATAAATGTGAATTAAAAATTCACATGGGAAAGGGAGTCAAGGCAAAGAAAGGCAAGTGGAAAGGTTGACCAAAAAAGGTAGGCTAAATGTGGCTAATGACCTTGATTAAGGTTGTGCAAACACAAGATTAGGATAATTAATGAGATATTAAAAGCAAGTGGGAGATTATGGAGGATGTGACACTAATCTTGATTAAGTGGTGCACATCCTAATCATGAATTAATTAATTTAATCTAGATTAAAACAGGATTATGGAGAATGTGACAAGGAGAGAGAAAATGAGGAATTAAAAATTGATTTTAATCAAAGAAAGGTCAAATGACTAAATTAAATAAATTGTCATATATATTTAATTTAGAGAAGAAAATGTGTAAGGTAAAGTATTTAGTTATTCAATTACATACTTTGGGAACCTTAGGCAGAAAATGAAATAATGATTAAATAAATTATTTAATCATTATTAATTAAATAGATGAATAGAGTAGAAAATTTTGACGATGTGGAAGTGGTCAAATTTAGATGTCTACAATATGTATCCCAATGTGGTGGATCCAGAATGATAATAGTAATGTCCTGAGGCAAAGAATGATAACAAAACACTATTGAAGAGCATCAAAACTATCTAGTTGAATGATAACAACTACCACAGTCAACACTCTAACTCCTTCAATGGTCGAGCTCAGTAAACTATCTTCTTTCACTATCAAACACAAAAAATTGCTAATACATTTACATGGTGGCAGCTAGGGTTTCACATGATTTCACATTGGAACAATAATAGTTGTGCCCTAAACTTCCTTTCAAAGATTATTGAAAAATTTAACAAAATCAATGATGATTTGAGGTCCGAAGCAAATCTAACACAATGATTAAAAAACCATTATTATGTTTTTGAAACTAAAGACAAGTCTTTAGCCACATATGCCGACAAAAATATTTCACATCATAACCAGCCGCTTGCTACCAATGCCAAGTCACTAAAAAGTGAGGTGGAGTCACATGAATACTAAGTCCCATGCAGCCTGAAATAAACATCAACAATATTGATTCTTAAGACTTTTAAAAATTTCTAGTCCATTGAAAAACACATGCTTAGTGCACTCGATACTCTTTAGGAGTATAAATCAAACAAGATTTTTTTCCTTTCCAAATATTCATGTCAATGGTAATCAGCATTAAACCAAAATATTTATGACCAAATCAAAAGCCAATGCAATGTGATCAAACACACATGAATTGCTCAAATACCATGCAAGTTTCTCGATGTCATATATGATCAATCAAAACAGACTAAAGCCTAATGACTAAATGTTCACCTTTGTGTATCAACCAAGATGTCTAAGAATGTGTGCTAGAAGACTTCACACAATGTGAAACACAAAAAGATCTCATAACTAAATATCAACAATACCTTCATCTGTATATGCCTTATTAATGTCATGTAATCACTGAAACCTAATCATGAACTACACATGTATCCAAAAGATTAGTCCAACCAAAGATAGTATCATAATGACAACATATAAATAGAGCCAAATGGTATGAAATCATAGAGAATAATAATGCCAAGCATTAGTCAACTTGAATTGAATTTATTCAACATGTGGAAAATAAAATCAACTGTATAAAGCATCATAGGCCATGAAAAACAAACCATCAAACCATGAACAAGTAAAAATGTCACCATCACTATGAACCAAATGTACACATCATGTGACTGCATAAGTGTGAATCACTGAAAATGAAAGCATTGTATCAAACCAATGTATCAGTTTTGACATCAAGGATAAATATGCCACAAAGAGAAATTCAACAAACTCCCCCTTTTTCCTTGTTGGCAAAAAAAAAACAAAGATTAAGCCATCTGAACCAAAACTTCATATCTGAATCAAAACTGCATATTTCTCCCCCTTTTTGTCACAAGAAATGCTAAGAAATAAAACTGAAACAGTTGTAGATGTAGAAATGGAGCAGAAAATAAAAATCAAATGAAGCAACAACAAGTTGCTTTGAGAGTTAAAAAGATCCTCATGAATCCATGATAGAGAATTAAGAGAGCAACAATTGAGAGACAACTCCCAACCGAGAAACAATTCTTTCAAAGACTTCTTTATCCAAAGGCGTTGTAAAAATATATGCAACTTGTGCTTGAGTAGGAACATATTGCACATAAACGTCATTAGCTAGAACCTTTTCACGAACAAAGTGAAATTTAATAGCAATGTGCTTTGTTCTTGAATGTATAACCGGATTAATAGACAAATTTATAGCACTAGTGCTGTCACAAAAGATAGAGACAGGTTTTTCAACAACAATACCCATATCATAAAGAGTTTGTGCCATCCAAAGTAATTGCATACAACAAGATGTAGCAGCAATGTATTATGCTTCTACTGTAGAAAGTGAAACAAAATCTTGTTTCTTTCTATTCCATGCAACCAAATGATCACCAAGAAAGAATGCAACACCATCGGTGCTTTTCTTGTCATCTAAACAACCAACCCAATCTGCATCAGTATAGGCCAACAAGGTGAAACCATCATTTATGGGATACCAAAGACCATAGTCAAGAGTACCTTGAGTATATTTAAAAATTCTTTTTACAACTGTAAGATGTGTATGTTTAGGAGCAGATTCGAATCTAGAAACCATACAAACTTCTTGCATTAAATCAGGTCTAGATGCAATCAAGTATAATAAACTACCTATCATAGACCAAATTTAGATTGATCTACATCAGGAGAATCATCAACTTTGGAAATTTTACAACCAGTTACCATTGGAGTGCTTACTCCATGAAAATCATCCATCTGAAATTTTTTAACCATTTCATTTGCATATTTAGTTTGAGATAAGAAAATTCCATGTCAAGTTGAGAAAATTGAAGTCCAAGAAATAAATTTAGTTCACCTAACATGGACATCTCAAATTTTGATTCCATAATCTTAGAAAACATTTTGGATAACACATCATTATTACACCCAAAGATAATGTCATCAACATAAACTTCAACAACCAAAATATTACTACCTTCCATTTTGACATAGAGGTTGTTGTCCACACGACCTCTTGTGAAGCCATTATTTGCTAAATGTGAGTCTATCCTTGAATAACAAGCTCTAGGAGCTTGTTTAAGACCATACAAGGCCTTTTCCAACTTGTAAAAATAAGTAGGCTTGTCTTGTACAACAAACCCTTCAGGATTTTCCATATACACTTCCTCATTAAGATATCCATTCAAAAAAGCAGTCTTGACATCCATTTGATAAACCTTAAAGTTATTAAAACATGAGTATGCCAAAAATATTCTAATGGATTCAATTCTAGCAACATGTGCATAAGTTTCACCAAAATCAATACCTTCCTATTGTGCATAGCCTTTGCACACAAATTATGCCTTGTTCCTTACCACTTTGCCACATTCATCAAGTTTATTTCTAAAAACCCATTTTCTACCAATGAAATTCTTGTCATCGGGTCTTGGGACTAACTCCCAAGTCTTATTCTTTTTAATCTAGTTGTTTTCTTATTGCATTGCTTTCAACCAACATTCATCATCTAATGCTTCACTACATGTCTTGGGTTCAAACTCAGTTACTAAACAGAATTGTTCAACAATTTGAGCTTGTTCCTTAAGTTTTTCTCTCCTTCTTGTCAAGATACCTGCACTTCTATCCCCAATTATATAATCTTGAGGATGATTCTTGATAACAATCCTGGAGGGTGTTTTTGGAGGTGTTACTATTTTAGAGCTTGGAGCATCCTCCTGTTGTATATTATTCATCTTCAACATCCTGCACATGATAATCATCTAGAAGCAACTTTTCATCAAACTTGAAATTAATAGATTCAACTATCTTATTCAGCCTCTTATTGAAGCATTTATAAGCTTTGCTATGTGTAGAATTGAAGGGGGAAAATGAATATCCCATAAAAATTTCCAAGAACAGTATGCACACTCAGTATCCTATGTTTCAAATACAAGCACATACTACTATGCCTTATAGCATAAACAAACATAGATAATTTTCCCATTGCATTAACCCTTCTAGGAAAGATAATGTAGTTTATGGATCTAAGAAAATTTTGGTAGCATAACAGCATGTAAATTTCCACTTCAAGAATGAAAGAAGAAGAATAGAAGAAATATAGACAAAAGAGAAGAAACACCAATAAACGTGGGGAAAACCTTTTTGGGTAAAAAAAACTCCACACTCAAAGCATCGAACTAATGTATTAATCTGCAACAAAAAGGTTACAATACACTTTCAGGCTCAAAGCCTTAACATGGAGATTACATCTTTCCCTTCTAGAGGAAATCTAACAACATAACTCTACAATGAATCAACTCCTCTCTAAACACTCCCTCAAGCACCTTATTTATAGAGATACAAGCATAAAGGTAGCTTCATGAGCAAGCTACAATAAAGAGTTATGCAAAACTCATCCAAATGCATGTGGCATACATTCCAAGGATATTTATGACCTTTGTGACACATGTACATGAATTTCTTACACCCCCAACCAACCTCCATACTTGGGCGCCCCAAATTTTCCCAAAATAGGTATGACAGATTCACTTACACACCTTACAATTTCATAGAATTTTTCATATATGACAGCCTCTTATAGTTGTACAAGAATCCATCATAACAGGCTAAATATAGAAGATTCTCTTACACACTCTTACAAATTTGTCATATCCCAAACTTGGGCACCTACCTTCTCCATACAAAGATGCCATGTGATACTTGTCACACCTATCATAGTATCTCTATTTTCAGCTCTTACATGTCATAGATCCCATCATAGGAATCTATCATACAATGATGACTTACACAATGCTCAAAGTGTTGACAAATGGTAGAGAATCTCTACAAAAAAATGGGACGCCTATATTCCCATGTGGGGAAAAAAAAACATCCATGTCACCTCCCAGTGTGATGACAACTCATCATACCAACTCACACAAAATGACAACATTAGATGAGCATGAAAAATACAATATAGGTAAATAAATAATAAATCAATGTTAGGGAAAATGCCAAGGTTGAGACACCTTAATTCCCAACATGGTCTTGGGACTAACTCCCAAGTCTTATTCTTTTCAATTTGGCTGATTTCTCCTTGCATTGCTTTCAACCAACATTCATCATCTAATGCTTCACTATATGTCTTAGGTTCAAACCTAGTTACTAAAAAGAATTGTTCAACAATTTGAGCTTGTTCCTCAAGTTTTTCTCTCCTTCTTTTCAAGATACCTACACTTCTATCCCCAATTATTTGATCTTGAGGATGATTCTTGATAACAATCCTGGAGGGTTTTTTTGGAGGTGTTACTATTTTAGAGCTTGAAACATCCTCCAGTTGTATATTATTTGCTTCAATAGATTTGGGAGAAATGTCAAGACCTACCATAGGTTCCTCTTCAACATCCTACACATGATCATAATCTAGAAGCAACTTTTCATCAAACTTGACATTAATAGATTCAACAATCTTATTCAGCCTATTATTGAAGCATTTATAAGCTTTTCTATGTGTAGAATATCCTAAAAAGACACCTTCATCAGATTTGGATTGAAATCTTCCTAAGTTTTCATCATCTATTTTGATAAAGCATTTACAACCAAATATTTTGAAGTACTTTATAGAGGCAGATTTACCATACCATAGCTCATATGGAGTGAAATTGGATTTCACTTTTTATTTGCACTTTGTTCAGAATATAGATAGTTGTATGAACAACTTCTTTCCATTACATAACAGGCAACTTGGCTTCATCAAGCAATTTTCTAGCCATTTATTTCACTATTTTTTTTTTTCCTTTTCACAACCCCATTCTATTGAGGTGTCCTTGCAACAACATAATGCCTTTTTATACCATGTTGCTCACAATAATCAATGAATTATTGAGAGGTAAACTCACCTCCCTTATCTAACCTCAAGCATTTAAGCTTCATATCAGATTCTTTCTCAACCATTTTATGAAAGATTTAAATCTGTCAAAGGCCTCTGATTTATGTTTGAGAAAGGTTACCCAAACCATTCTTGTGTGGTCATCTACAAATAACATGAAGTACTTCTTACCATTTATTTACCTTTTCCTATTAGGACCACACAAATTAGTGTGTACAAGTTGCAAAGGTTTAGTTGAAGCATGTTCTTTGGATTTGAAACTAACCTTTTTTTGCTTACCTCTTAGACATTCTTTGCAAACTGCATTTTTTGGTTTTCTTAGAATAGGCAAACCTCTCACATTCCAGTTTTTGTTGATCCTAACTAGATTGTCAAAGTTAACATGTCCTAAACATTTATGCCATAACCAATTCTCTTCAACTTGACCCATAATACATATGCCTTCATTGCTTTCAGTATTGGAAGATTCAAGAAGATTGTAAACATTACCTTGTGTCCTTAATCCGGTTGCAACTATTTTACCAAATTTGTTCTTTATAGCACATCCTTGTGAATTGAATATAACATTGTAACCATTGTCACAAATTTGACTAATACTTAAAAGATTGTGTTTAAGGCCTTCTACATAATACACATCATAAATGGGTGTGTCATCATTTAGAAGCAGAGAGCCTTTACCTTTAATCTGAATTCCAGTGTTGTCACCAAACTTTACAAAACCTCTTGCATAATATTCAAGTTTAAAAAAATTGTCCTTATCTCCTGTCATGTAATTGGAACAACCATTTTCCAACACCCACAATGCCTTATTTTTGAAAAGAAAGGTAGTTTTCACAAGCATGGATTGTTCTATGCTTTGAACAAACTTGGGTCTCCAAAGCTTTTCAGTCATTGTTTACCTTGTTTGCATTGTTTGGATGTGTGACCAATAGTATTGAATGTGAAGCATCTAATTGAATTAGGAAAGACAAAGAACTATTTGTGACAAAACCTTGGTGTTTTAGGCATCATTAGTCTGCAATTTCTCACTTTGTGTTCGAATTTATTACAAAAGAAGCAATAACCATGAAAAAATGCATTAAACCTGAAATTGGTTCGTTTATGCTCAAATGGTTTCTTCTTATCAGCTGCCTTAAAGTTCTAATTTAAATTGTTGAATCCAAAACCAATCATGTATTTATGTTGCTTTTGTTTCCCAAGTATATCATTCAAGTGAATAGTGTTTTCATAGCCTTCAACTTGATTTTTAAGAGTGACAACCTATTGTTCAAGGTTTTGAATCTCTTTATCTTTATCAACAAGAATTGATTTGAGATTATCTACAGCTCTTTTAGAATCATCAAGTTCAAATTGTAAGCATGTGATCATATTGTTTGGACTATGCTCTTGAGAAGCAATTTTTTTTTTTAATCTTTTGATTTCTTGAAGTGCACAAAGCAATTCAATTTCACAATTTTCTAAATCAGGTTGTTTTTTTGGTTCTTTATTTGAAGTCTTTTGTGTATCTACTTCAGTAATGAATAAATTTATATCTTCATCACCTAGTGAGTCAATTGACTCAACATATGAGTCTTCTTTGGTAAAGAGACTATTTTTCATTTTGAAGGAAAAGTTCTTTTTAGGATTAAAAGCATTTTTCCTATACTATTTTTCTGGTTTTTCATCCTCATTAGACTGATCACCATAAGGAAATTTAGTAGTAAATTGTCCAGACTTGCCACAAGTAAAACATTTAAAGGTAAACTTACCCTTATACTTCTTTTTGAGTTTTTTAACAAGAAGAGCTTCTTTTGAATTTGATAAATCAGAGTCACTATCACTTGATAAATCTTTGTTTTCTTCCTTGAAGGTAGTTTCTTTTGATGTAGAACCATTATTACCAATTCTCATTTCATATGCAGTTAGAATACCATGTAAGTTATCTAAGGAAAGCTGATCAAAATGTTTCTTCTCTTCAAGAATAGAAACCTTAGATTCAAATTTAGGTTACAAGGTTTTTATTACTTTCCTAACCACATCAAACTCTTCAACTGTTTAACCTACACCTCTTCTTTCATTTACAACTTCATCTATCCTTAGAAAGTAATCTGCAATTTTTTCATCATCTTTCATTTTCAATTCTTGAAACTGGTTTTTAAGAGTGTATTTTGGACTGTTTGACCTTGTCATTCCCTTCATACACATTCTCAAATTTTTCCCATATTTCAGAGGTTGAATTACAATGCATGACTTTAACGAATACTTCTTTTATTAAACCACACAAAAGAGCATGTTTAGCTCTAGCATTTATTTCATACTTTATTTTCTCATCAACATCAATGGGTATGGATGCAGGTACATTATGTTTGTTTTTCACAATACTCCAAACATCTAAATCAATAAAAATTAGATATGTTTCCATTCTGATTTTCTAGAAAACATAATTAGAGCAATCAAACAAAGGAGATCTTGTAACAGTTGAACCTTCTTGCACATGTGACATATTGACTTCCAAGACTAGAATCAACCCTAGGCATGACACCTAATATAGGGCCCTAATCTCTGATACCAATTATTGGAAGATGAATTACATTGAGAGGGGGGGTGAATCAGAGTATTATAAAGTTTTCACTTGACTTACAACTTACAACTTGAACTAAGCCATTAAAACAATTTAATGTAACCTTTTAATTGCAGAGTGAACATGGACAAGCCAATGAATGTTAACAATAGAAAGACTGATAAAAAAAACATTACTTAACAATATCAAAGCATGATATTGATTTTTCAAGTAAACTTGATTGAACAATTCCTTTTAATGCTTTATTTCCACAAGATTTTATGTAAAATAGAATGAAATATTTAGTCAAGTATTAGAGCATTGCATGAATTGTACTGAAAAATGACATAATAAAAAACACAACACTTAAGCACATAGGTTGAAACACAAATTCACCACATAAAACATTATTTTCCTAAGTGGAAAAACCCTCTTGGGGTATAAAAAAACTCTCGTAAATTGATCTTTTTATTCATTCAAAAGAGCACCAACTCTGTTACAATGGTGGAGTACCAACTCAAAACCAAAAATTTTGAAGTACCAACTTCAATAGGAGCACCAACTCAATTTAACATATCACTGATATAACATCCTACTAGAACCCTAGATTGCAGATTTTGCAACTTTAGAATTACAATAGAAGACTATGAAATATTTTCAGTAAATCCTTTGAAGAATGTTCTAAATCAACATCTTCTCAAATAACAATTAAATTTTCAATACAATATCTTATATATCAAATGTCTGAAAACAACATATTCCTCTTTTTAGATCACAACAAAACAATTCCTCAAAGACATATTTTTGAAAACCCTTCAAGTCTCTGGATGTAGTTAATATAATTGTCAAAGCAACTCAAGTTAAATTTATGTGAACTTTCAACTCACTTATTCAAATTATGCAATAAACATAATTCCATGTAACAAATTTACAAATAAAATTGTCAGAAACAACATGAGGGTTTTCATAATACCCAAAAATAGAAAACCCTTATTAACTTTCAAATAATAGACTATAAATTTTTTCCTTCTTTGTTCTTTTTCAAAAAATAAATAATATAGATCTCATTAAATAGTTGTTCAAGGCAAAATTGAATGAATGTGAAGGGTTTTTTTTCTTTTTACCTATTCACGGTGGGCGAAAATGAAACACATACCAAATGATACTATTGAAGACCATCGAAACTATCTAGCTGGATGATAAACCAACTACCATAGTCAACACTCTAAGTCCTTCCATGGTCCAGCTTGGTAAACTATCTTCTTTCACTATCAAACACAAAAAAATTATAATACATTTGCATGGTGGCGGCTAGGGTTTCGCATGATTTCACATTGGAACAATAATAGTTGTGCCCTAAACTTCCTTTCAAAGCTTGTCGAGGACTTTAAAAAATTCAATGATGATTTGAGGTCCGAAGAAAATCTAACACAATGATTAAAAGAACAATATTATATTTTTGAAACTAAAGAAAAGTCTTCAGCCACATATGCCAACAAAAATATTTCACATCATAACCAACCGCTTAATTTCAATGCCAAGTCACTAAAAAAGTGAGGTGAAGTCACATGAATACTCAGTCCCATACAACCCGAAATAAATATCAACAATATTGATTCTCAAGACTTTTAAAAAAGTCTAGTCCATTGAAAAACATATGCTTAGTGCACTCAATACTCTTTAGGAGTATAAATCAAACAAGCTTTTTTACCTTTCCAAATATTCATGCCAATGGTAATCAACATTAAACCAAAATATTTATAACCAAATCAAAAGCCAATGCAATGTGATACAAAAACACATGCATTTCTCAAATACCATGCAAGTTGCCCGATGTTATATATGATCAATCAAAACAGACTGAAGCCTTAATGACCAAATGTTCACCTTTGTGTATCAACCAAGATGTCTAAGAATGTGTGCTAGAAGACTTCACACAAGGTGAAGAACAAACAAATCTCATAACTAAATATGAACAATACCTTCATCTATATGTGTTTTATCAATGCCATGCAATCACTAAAACCTAATCATGAACTACACATGTATCCAAAAGATTAGTCCAACCAAAGATAGTATCATAATGACAACATAGAAATATAGAACCAAATTATATGAAATCATAGAGAATAATAATGCCAAGAATTAGTCAACTTGAATTGAATGTATTCAACATGTGGCAAATAAAATCAACTATGTAAAGCATCATAGGCCATGAAAAACAAACCATCAAACCATCAACAAGTAAAAATGTCGTCATCACTATGAACCAATTGTACACATCATGTGACTGTAGAAGTGTGAATCGCTAAAAATGAAAGCATTGTATCAAAACCAATGTATCATTTTTGACATCAAGGACAAATATTCCACAAAGAGAAACTCAACACATTCTTCTTTTGTATGCCTTTTCTTTCCACAATATCCACATTAGATTTTCCATTTATTATGAGGACTACAAAGAATACTCAAATGAAAGAGATTTAGTGTGAGAGGCATGATCACATGAACCAACAAACTCTAAATTAGAAATACCTAGATTTCTCCCCTTGATTTAGAGAGCCCCCTAATATTAATAGTGTCGAATGTATCCCCCCAAAACAATGTGTAAGAGAATTTTACAAGTTATGAAGATCGGATTCCAAAATATTCCATTTATAACTCATGGAGATTTTTACAATTTTCTTAGAAACTGACAATCTAGATATTAGTTTTACATGAAAAAATAGATTTTTTGAGAAATTCTGATAAAAATAAAAATAAAAAAGTTTACAAAATTTTGATAATCAGGGTGAAAGTTATGCCCCATCAAAATTTGTTTAAAATTATGATTTTGAAGGCTCAAAAATGAAATTAAACAACACAAATTCTATTTTTTTTCAATGCTAATTTTCCAACATGGAAAGAGCTTTCTATCGACTATTCATTCTTCAAAATTTGACTCCCCATTTATAAGTTATGCAAAAATATAAAAAAGCTTACAAGAACAAACAAAAAAGTTGGCAATGTAAGCTAACCACTTCTGGTTAGAATATTTTTGTACAATTACAATTAAAATTATTAGTATAAAATGCTAATCATATAATGATAAGTATTAAATTGTTGAAAACAAGGTGGAGAAAGGCTACAATATGAACTTATGAAAGTGAGTTCAAATCTGAAAATTAGATTACCAAATCAAAATTAAACATGTGATTGCAACATACATCACAATATAAAAAACATAAAATAAAATGTGACACTAGATTTACATGGAGAAACCCTTCCCAAAAAAATCCACATGAGAAAAGAGGGAAAGTATATTACAAATATTCAAATGAGAGTACACAATAATACACTTCATTATTGATCTCTGATCAACCTGGCATCACCTTGTTACCTGCAAGAACTTAACATGAAATTACAATCTCATGGGTCTAGTTTATAAAAATTTGGGGAAGTAAAACCACAAATGGTAAACCAAAATAAGAGGTACAAAAATAATTGTAAAAACCAACACCCATCTTCATTGACCCCTATCTCTAGAGGCATCTTCTTTAATTGATCCTAGGGAGGGAGGGGTAAATTAAAGGGGAGAAATTGATTATCTTGAATCAATAGCATCACATGAACATGGAAAAGAGTAGGAAGATGAAGAAGGGAGATAAGAAGAATGTGTAAAGGATATTTTTGAAGATAAGGTAGGAGTAAAATTTTAGAGTTACTAGCCCCCATGGGTTAGAGGAGTTGGTTTGAGTCTCAGGTTCGCTCCCTGAGGTCTTGGGTTCGACTCTCTTTGGCCCAAAAATCACCCCGCCGTGGATACTGGAGGGTTGCATTGGTTACCCCATGGCCGCAGGGATTAGTCTCGCCTCAAGATCGCCCCGTAAAGGGAACCCGTTGGGCTTGATTCGTAGGGATACCCTGACAACACCAAAAAATAAAATAAAAATTTAGAGTTACTTGAAATTAAATTTAAAAGGTATAATTTACACCTTTGTAGATATTATAATTATTAGAGTATGATTAAGAAATATGGATGCTAGAAAAGAAAAGGTGTTAGCCACTAAGGATTTAGATAAAAGTGCTAGTGTAAATTAGAATCACTATCATATCTATTTATCTTATCACCTTTCTAGGATTGACCTATTCAAACATAGCTTAAGTTTACTTAGGTTTATTTTTCTTTTGTGTCACTTAATATGTTTGAGACTTGTATCATCACAACTTCAGAAACCTATTGAAACTCACTCAAACACTTGTCAAGTGATCTCACAAGTTTCCCATCTATGGAGGGGTAGTCAAAGTTTCAATTATACCTTCTCACCTCTTCATCCTTGCCCATATATGCAAGGCACACTAATTATATTTACATACTCTTCATTTGTCTATTGATAGACATAATATTATGCTTATTTTATTCACTTGTAGAATTTTACTTCACACTCTTGATCTTGACACTCTACAAAATGGTATCTAAGCCATGAGAGTGTGTTCCTTCCCACATCAAAGTGACTCCCATACATATCCCTATAACTAGATTATCCTAGAGCTAAAGGGACACTACCATTGTATCTAGAAGTTTTGATAAATTAAAATATACCTTTCAATTCATTAATTTCAATAATTTTCAATTTTTGTAATTTTTTGGTCCATAGTGCTGATTGTACAAAAATTGTAAAAATTCAAAAATTTATTTAGCAAAGAGCCAATCTGAATCCTTGTCCATATGCCCATTGGTTAGAAAATTTTCTCTTTGTGAGATTTTTCCCATTTTAGTCTATTTGTAATATTAAAGGAAATTTTGTCTATTTTGGCTAATTTATAAACATATTTTGGCCTCTCAGGCCTATTTGTTGTTCACAATTGTCTAGTTTGTGGATTTTTTTGTGGTCTAGCTTTCTTTCCTATTTTATTTTAGGTTCACCTTTATTTACAAAAAAATATAGGCATATTCAACCTATTTGGAATGTTCTCTATATCATCTTCATGCAATTAGCCACATCAACTATTGGTGGCATCCATATTTTCTCACGCTCTTTTGCAAAGGTTGTAAGTATTTGATAAATTATGTTCATGCTACAAAAAATAATCCTATATGAGGGAGCACACATGTGATTTTTCATCAATAGAGATATGTAATGACAATCATGTGAAGAACTTTTTCTTATGATGGATCTCCATGTTCTCTTCCCATCAATCTATGTGTAGGCCCTTTCAATATATTTGGGTCATGTTGCCTTTAGTGCTGCCATGAAGAGACAATTTCAATCAGCCTGCACACTACTGTTGGCCTCCACTTTTTTTTTCTAGCTACCACAGAGCCTTTATCGATCACCACATCTTTTTTTGACCAACACATAGACTTTACCATTGACTCTTAATTTTATTTGGCTAGTGCAACCCCACTCTAATGCATAATATCAATGGATCTTCAAATCCACCCTCCACCAATGGTCTCACTACCACATCTTTTCCACACCATGAAGACTATTTCCCCAACATTTCAAAAACCTTTAACAGTCTCCTATGTACAATCACGATCTCCCCACTTGACAGCTAGTGGCTTACACCCATATTATTTCTTGTAAATTATTGTTTGTTTGTCATCCATTTTTATTGTCATGCATTATAAATTTTTAAATAAATATTCTAGTTTCTTTAACTATCAAACAAGAACTATTTTAACCAATTTCCACATACACCTCTAATTGTGAGACACAATTTTAATGCTAATTGATCAAAAGAGTTGTTAAGGGGGGCTCTTTATCATTTTATGATAAGTCGTAAACAAGGGGGTATTTTTTGAAGTGTGAATAATTGATGAGAAGCCCATTTCATTTTCAACCTTTTAACAGATCAATATTCTTTTGATTTGATGTTATTTGATAACTAATTGTAACCTTTGAGGTCAATTTTATAAGAAAAATTCGACAACGCATAAATTTTACCTCACTTATCGAAATATTGCATCAGTCCATTTATAACCATATATCCATGGTCCATGTTCCTAAATCACAATTGGTACCTTATCCATCTTATTTTGAGTCGTTAAACATGAAAATTTTCTTGGAGATCTTTGACCATAATTCAAAGGAATCATTGGGATCATTTCAATCTTTGGATCATGTATAGAGTTTAGAGACATTCATCTTACTTCCATCATATTCATATCCAAAATGAGAAGTCATTTTGTACATATTTTTGGTGTTGTTCCTTCCCAAGGGGAGAAATTTTGTTCAACATTTTTGGATCATCTTCAAAATCTAATGTTGAGCATCAACCAACACTAAAAGAATCATCTTGAGGGTAGGTTGCATGGTTTCTCTTCTCTTATCAATTTTTGGAGGAAACATTTCCTCATATGAAGTTCATTACTTCACATTTTTTGGGGGGGTCACATAACCTTCTCTCTTTTCTATCCTATAGGGAGAACATCCATTTTAATTATGTGATAAAATTAGTCCTTGGGGGCTCATCACGAGTCCTTCTTCTATCTTCTTCACTTGCACATTTTATTTAATTGCATAATTTCTCTTTTGGAGAGGGGTTTTTATTTTCCCACTGGGATTTTCTCCTTTTTCTATGAAATATTTTTACATCAATACCTTACATGGCCTTGTAGTTGAGACATGTTATTAGTGCATATGTTACTCCCTATGTTTCACTTAAGGGGGGTTTTAGTGTAAATAGAGTCATTATCATACCTAGTTATCTAATCACCCTTCTAGAATTGAACTATTTACACAACTTATATTTACTTAGGTTTCTTTTCCTTTTGTATCACTTCATATGATTGAGACATGTGTCCTCTTGACTTGAGACACCTATTGAAATTTTTTCACACACTTGTCAAGTGAACTCACAAGCATCCCATCTATGGAGGGGTAGTAAGAGTTTTACTCATACCTTCAAACCTCTTCATACTTGGCTATATATTCAAGGTTAGGTCATTTTATTTACACACTCTTTATTTGTATATTCATAGACATATTGGTGTGCTTATTTTGTTCACTTGTGAAAGTTTATTTCATGATCTTGATCTTTGAATTCTCCAATATAAGGCACTCAAGAATCCATCACCAATTTATATGATAATGGAGGTGAGCACCTCCCCTTTAAAAATTCACAAGGATACTAAGTTGGAACATAAAGGGACTTACCTCTCCTAATAAGTGTTGCTTGACTAAACAAATAGTAAACGAAAATAATCTTGATGTTTTATTTCTTTTGGAAACCATAGTTAGTAAAGGTGAAGCTATAGATATTTTAAATGGGTCTTGAAGTAGGAAAAAATGAGTCGTGCAAGTTTATTTAGTTGGAATAATAGGAGGAATCACACTACCATGGTATTAAAGGAAGTTATCTAGTAAGTAATTGGGATTCTCGAAGCACTCTCAACACATATTAATCACATGCATTCAATCTAATTTAAGTCTATATTTTTAACATATATAGCCCAAACTTGGAAACAAGTTAAAGTTTGGGGAGATCTTAAGGATTTATGATCCCATTTTTTAATATAAATTCATTAATTAGTAGGGATTTTTATGTTATTCTTATCCTAGAGGATGATGTTGGAGGTAATTGTCCCTCCTTTGTAGGGGCATGGTCTTTTAGGGGTCTATTTTCTTAGGTTTATCTCATATGTTTGAACTCTAAGGAAGGATGGTTCACATGGTTCAATAGAAAATAAGAAGGGGGGGGAATAAAATACTAATTGGAAAGATTTTTGTGAAATAATATTGTATTTTAAAATAATTTTAGTTTTGACTAAGGTCATCCCTACTACTCTCTCAAAACAATTGTCCATCTAATTGGAATTGAGAAAAGATTTGAAATCTAGAGGTTGCCCATTCAAAATGGAATTTTTTGGTTTCAACATGTAAAATTTGATCCTTTAACTTAAATTATTGTTATAAAGAGGAGTATAAGGGATGTAGTAGATATATTCTATATATAAATCTCAATTATATTAAGGAGAATTCAAGGTAATGGAACTAAGAAATAATATCAATGATATTTTTTAATAGAAAGAGAATAGTGGAAATTAATTGTAAGACCTATCAAGGTATAAATTAATCATAATGGCCTCTCTTTGGAATCTAGGGAGAAGGAGAGGAATTTTTTGGACTCCTTGAACTCCATCTTGAGATTGGAGGAACTTTTTTAGATGCAAAAGTCTAGGGTGAAATGGTTAAAATAAGGAAATTTAAACATAAAGTACTTCCACCTCTCCATGAATATCATAAGGTGGGTAAACATTATTGTGAGGATCATCCTTCCCTTGGGTAAAATTATTTCAAATATTGAGGCTATATGAATGGAGGGTGTAATCTTTTTAAGGAATTGTTAGGAACTCCTCTAAATGAGAATGTAGAGGGTAGAGGTTCTCCCTTGGAAAATATCCTAAAATTATAATAAAATCCTCTTAAATCCCTTCACTTTTAAAGAAATTATAATTATGAAATTTTCTTTGAGGGCTAAAAAGGCTCTTGGATGAAATGGATTTCAAAAAGGCTTCTTCTAAAGGTACTGGGAAATTGTGGTCTTTAAAATCTAGATTTAGTAGAAAATGAATGCTAGGCTCAAAAAGAACTCTTAAAGGAATGTAATTCCACCTTTCTTACCCTAATCCAAAAGGTGAACATCCTTAATAGTTTTTATTGATTGAATTGCATAATATTGTGAAATATAATTTATAAATTATGACTAAGGAATTGACTATCACTCGAAAAAAATGTATGGCATGAATAATACTAGAGGAGTAAAATGGGGGTAGCTAGATTATGTATGAAATAATTATAGCACATAGAACCATAAACTTAATTGAACATAGAAAGAAGGATGTGATGTCTATATAATTAGACTTGAAAAAAAGCTTCTAATAGGGTCTCCTAGAATTTTGCATTTTGGTTCTAAGATAGTTTGGTTTTAGTGAGGATTGACTTGAAAGTAGGTGTATAGTTGTATTTCCATGATATACTATTCAATATCAAGTAATGAGGCTTCCATGGATTTCTTCCTAGCTAAGAGAGGCATTAAAAAAAGAATTCCAATTTTCCTTTAATTTGTTTACGGTGGAAATTTTGAATAGGGCCCTAAAAAAGGAGATCGAGAAAAATAAATTCAAATAGATATATGTGAATTTTAATCCAAAAAATATCACACATTTATGATTTTTGGATGACACCTCTCTTCTTTATGTCCATGAAATTATAGAATGCAAGTTTTTGGATTAAAATGCATCCCCTTTTCTTTCCACATTTCGGATCACACTCAGTGATCCATCATTAAGAAGAAGAAGAAATGTGATATGAAGTGTCAAAAGAAAAACAAACACAATTTAATCCAAAAATTTCATTCTATAATAATTCTAACAAGTCAAAAAAACTAGCATTCTCAAAATTGAAACTAAAGATTTCTAAAGAAATACTAATTTAAAATGGATGACCAAATTATTAAGGCAGAACATAACCAAAAGATGGAGTAAGGCTCATGGGTCCCATTGCTAAAACTGTCATGTTCAAGATTTATTTGATGGGTCGCTCCAAAAAAGCAAATGACTATGAAGAAAATTGATCATTTTGTCAGTTGTTAGCTACAACTAGTTTGTCTCTTGTATCTTTTTAGTGTTGATTCTTGTTGATCTAGATTTCTCTTGGCTCCTTTCATGATTCTTATCTTGGAAGAGCCTTTTGTACATTATTCTTTTTACTATTAATAAATGCTTTTTTCTAATAAAAAAAAATAAGAAAATGACTATATTACAAATATTTGCTCCTGAACTAGTGATGAGCTATCCATCTCTTTTATGATTTAATCATTTTTCTTTTATTGTTTTTGCAGACTTTCTCATTTTTAAATTTCTCAGATGCCCATGCCTGAAGAATAGCTGAAGGAATGATAGTTGATAGATTATTCAACCTTAGAACAACAACATGTAAATTATTTGAGCTTGCAATATTGTTGGGTGATTTTCCAGTGAAGTTGTTCTTGCTTAAGTCCAGGAACTCTAGTTGTCTATAGTTGAGAAGCCCTCATGGTAATTGCAGAGAAGATGGAAGATCTTCTCCAATGGAATTTGTAATTTTTTCATCAATTTATGTTGAAGGGAAAGAGAGGGAAGATGAACATGGAGATTATTGTCTGACAGGTTTAGGATCTTCATATTATACATGTAGTCCATAACCATGAGGGCATGGTTCCCACCAAACTATTTCAAAATGATCAAGTCTATTCTAGTTGGACAACCATTTTGGAATGCTCCCTCACGTGTTACTCCCTCCTATGTTATTCAATATCTACTTATGTCATCCAAGAATTTCAACATGAGTGCATTATAATGATGCTCAACTCAATTATCAAAATATGGAGAGCTACGTGGATATTTTAAAGGTATGAAAATAACCAAATGTTTTAGGTTTTACCATGTAAATTTATATTTTATATTTGTTTTCTATTTTAAAACTTATCAATATTGTTAGGTATTGGTTGATAGATTCGTCCTTTAAGTAATTAATAAAAATGACTCTATATTGCCTAAAGAAAGACTAATCGATCAACAACAGTTGGAGAGATCACCATTGCATTGGTGATCTTCTTCTGAATTTAAGGTACACCTCCCTCTTCTAATATAATTTTGAATTTTTGAATATAAGTAAATGGGGGTATGATTTTAACTAGAAAGAATGAAAGACAAACTAACATATATCCATATTCATGAAAATAGATGTGATTTAGAAATTCTTTAAAACTATTAATAGTTATGAAAGTAAACTGGAAAACATTCAATATCATAGCTCACAAATCAAATTATTAAAATATTGCTAACTTGACTCACTTGCAACTTAACATTCGCTACAAATAAATAAATAAAATACCATTGAACAACACATAACAGGGAAGGAATATTCAAATTCTCATCTAAACTCATAGACTTATTCTTAAACATTAGCATTATATTCATGAATTCATTGCACATAGACAATAAAAATTCACAACAAAATATTAGACTACAAAATTGATAATTTGATTATGATTGATTCTTACTCATGCATCATAGTGCAAGCAGGGTCAAAATTTTGGACCCTTGCAAAGTTTAACGTATACATATTTATAACTTATCAAAATAATTGTCATCAGAGTCTTGAAATAACTGAAAGAAACAAATTCTTTAATGAATCTAAATAGACCAATTCTATCAGCTTTAAACAAAAGACAAAACCATAGGAACTAAGAAACATCTACTACCGAGGTGGATGGGTAAGTGTGAAGAAACATAAACTTCTCCTTTAGGTGGTGTTTTTTAAGAAGCTACAATGTGTACTTGGTAATCCTTTAGGGTCATCACAATAGTGGTAATTTTCATTTGTTGTGGGATGGTTACATTCCTTGTCCTCAACTGCCAAGTAGCTTTGGTAACATGAATGGTATCAATTTTTCATGTCATAAGAACAAGGGATTCTTCATTCCATGATAATGTTGAATCAATTCTATCCAAATTATTTAAAAAATCTTTATCAAATACATCTTATTCTAATAAAGTTCCAACCACCTTCAAGAAATCATTTTTCAACTCCTCGAGTGTAGCAAGTCCTTGGTTGTCAATTTTTATGATCGAAACATTCAAAATCAGAAAAATTCTTGGTGAAATTATTATTCAGGTGGATGCATTATTTCATTAACTTTTTTTGCTCCAGGGAATTTGATTTTATGACTTCAAGCTTTCACGCTATACTTGTTCTCCACATAAAAATTTGAGAATCTTCTTTAGATGAAATATTTTTTTTAGAAGCAGCCTTTTCCATACCCATCACAATAATTTTAGCCAACTCATGATCAATCTACAACCAATATTCCTCCTCTTGTTTATAGTTAACCAACTTAGACTTGATTGAATTTATTAGTGACAAAAATTCATCATACACCTTTTTTAGTTTCTTGATTAAAGGAGGCCCTTTTATCTTAATCTATGGTACCCAACTCTGGATGACCTTGCCATAATAAGTGTCCTTTTGGATTCTACTCATCATGGCCTTCCAGGTAGTAGAATTAGGATAAAAAATAGGAATTTCTTGGCTAAGAGGTTGAAGATAGGTATTTGTGAGAGTTATAAGGTATTTTGAAAGGAGGTCTACCTACTTCTTAACCCATCCTTGTCTTTTTTATCCTTTTATGTTCTCTCCACCAACCTAAAAGTTGTGACCTAAAAATTATGAATGTCTCCATTCCTACTAGGTGGACCTAAACCCACCTTAGTTACATTGTAGTCTACTGTAGTAACCTGATTAGGATCTTTTTGATCGAATACTGAGCAACTTCCATAATCAAATTTATAGAAGCTTCATCTTTCATTAGTATAGATGTAGTTTTCAATTTCTTTACTTTGGGTGTTTTCTGTAAAAGTTTCTTTACTACATCTTATTCTGGAAAAGCAATAAGAACCATTTTTATCTTCTTATAAAGGGAATTTTCTAGCTAGGATGGTGTAGATGGGGTAGCATCAAGACTTTGAGAAGTCATAAATGTTGAAAAGAAAAGGGTTGTATTGAGAATAGGAGTTTTCATTACACTATGTGTACTTGAAGGAAAAGAGGTTGAAGTCTTACCTTTTTGAATTTTTTTTGTTGGCCTACCTTGAGATTGATTAGGCTACTAGATATGAGTTTCCAAAACTTATTTGTCAACTTCATTATCTTGATTAACTCCTCCTAACTATTGCTCAACTTTATCCTCTAATTGTTCTTTACTTATGATGTCAACGAGAGGGGCCCCACCACATGTTTGTTCAAGACCCTTATCTTTCTTAGGAGGATCATCTTCATTTCCACTATTGCTTGGAAACAACGTGCTTTATGCTAGTGGCGGTGTTAGAACAAAAGGAATTGTGCTTGCATGCCTAGCACTAGCTTGTTCTCAAGCTCCTCTCTTCTATTTAGATGAAGCCTTGGTAGTTTTCCCCTTTTTCTTGGTCAACCATACATGTGTCCTTAAAACTGTTGAAGTTCTAACATGAATATCCTCATCTTCTTCATTGTTCCAATCAATAGGTGGCAAGGGTTGTGTTTGTATCCAATAGGTATAAACTAGATCAATCAAATCAAAGTCATCATCCCACACTCCCCTTATATTCCATCACAACTTGAAATTAAATATCTCTGGCAAGAAGAGACTCATCCAATCTGTTTTTCTTACCTCATTATCATCTATGCAATCTACCCAAAAATATTCAAGGTGTGGCATATGGTAATAACTAGGACTGATGTAAAGGTCATTCCTAAAAAAAAATTCCTATCGAATGGGAACCTTCTCTCATAAGTACCAAGGGAGAACCTTGCAATATCTCTTTTTAGATTAAGGGTATTAGACTGAGATTTGCATTTATAATACCCCAAGCCAATTAGAAATAGAATTCAACTTTCTTTATTTTTGCACACCTTTCATTCACCTCTACAACTTGGTGACATACTTCTATTAGAATAAACTTGTCTTCCACATAAATGGGAAGCTTAAGGGCAAAATCATTTAATCTACCAACCCTCAAATATGTAAACTTTTGAAACTGGATGAAGATGTTTCCATACTTGGTAACTACCTGGAAAGCCTCAAGGGGTACTCTTTGACCAATATTTCCTTTTAGTTCCTTGAACAATCTCATACTAAAAGCATCATTCACCCTTGATAAATTCTTATAATTCTTTTGGAGTTGTAAATTAGGGTAATAATCATATATTTGTTCACTCATCAAAATCCTCCATGGGGTTCAAACCAATCCAAGGTCTTTTATAGGCCAAGACGTAGAAAAGATAAGAAGACATGTAAAATGGTTTATTGACAACAAAACTCCTTATCATGTCGTACAACTGGTCACTAATTATAGTGGCCCAATCCAAATATTGTTGGCTAACAAAGATAATCTAGAAAAAATACATCCATTCTTAGAAGTCATGATAATTCATTATCCCTTTAACCTTATGCAATAGCACAATAATGTATGAGATTTCCTCCCTGAAATTTGATTTATGCATCTTCTTAGGGAGATATGATTTCCCTTTCTTTAGAGGATCAAACCATTTTGTTGCAATATAATTTTGATAATACCTCTTGTTATTTGAAAAGTAACACTAGGATAGGATAAAATTGAAATGAGAGTATACTTCCCTTTCTAGTAGCCTGAAACACCCGCTTATGATAGTTATATCCAAGGTTACCAACAAGTTATTATCTTTAGTGCAAATTTACCTTGTTTCACAATTGTAGCGAGATATAAATTCTAGCACAAGATCCATACATTGCACTACTATTGGGAAAGCAATAGCCTCCAAAAGGCCACTTTCCATAAACCTTTGAGTAATAAGTCTCTTTCTAGTTTACTAATTCTCTACCAAAAACCATCCAAATTCACATTACCTAACCTTGAAATAAGAGAACTATCTAATCCATCCATATACTCATATCCCAGGTATTTATACCTCATATTGATCCCAAAATATTTGTTTCAATTCAAAGCTAAATTAATTTATCAAGAGAGTTCAATTTATTTGCTTACTTGGTAATCTGCCACCAATTTATACTAAAATTGTCTTTTGTGATTGTTGACTACATATTGCACACTTTGCTCCATGGGTTTAGTCCAATTTTCTCTTCAACACAAATAATTATGCCACAAAAAGGAACTATAACCCTCGCATGACCTAGGCATTTATTTCACCTAAGCTGGCTCTAATAGTATTTAATAATTGGCATGCAAACCACTTGATGCCAATATTGTATTCTATAATGCACTTGATAGGGCAAGAGTTATGTTAGGAGCTGATGAAGTTAGAAAACTCCAATAAAATCCACTTCAAACATTACTTTCTTTTATTTTCATGTCTCTTCTTCATAGATTGCATGTTGGATGATGTTTACAAACTTCATTGGAACAAAAAATAGTTAGGGAGCATGTGTTAGTTCTAACAAGGTTTCCCACAACTATGTAAATCTTGCTTTGTTTTAAAGGATAGCTTCTTGGAAAGAGACTTCTTCAAAAGAAAAGTAGGTTATAAAACATGTGCAATGTCTAAAAAGGTATTGACAACTGGTTGAAAGAAAACACCAAAAATAAAAAACTTGAGATGAAAAATCCAAGTTAGTAAAAAGGTAAGTTGTGAGTATGTGGTCACAGACCGACAAAAGAGAAAACATACAAAACAAAAAGACTAAGGCAAGAGATATTCAAGAATTTGAATAACCTAAAAAACATTAACACTCAGGCCTGAACTCAAACACTTAGGCAACATTAGGATATTCATGTCTAATTTTTAATAAAATCGCATGACTAGGGTTTGTAAGTTTTTTATGCACATTTGGAAATATAAACATTTTAGGCTTCGCTAAAATAAATTTATAGTTTTCATATTTTTTATAATGTGTTTGTTGGGTTTGAGTGACATGACTTGTATGCATTATTGATATTGATTTTTGTGTGAAGGCATAATATAATGATAGACTTGTACACACCATTAATTGTTTATATGGTTTATGTGTCAAGGATCTAATGGAATGTAAAATTTGTGAAGTCTTATGGGTTTTGTGTAAAATTTATACAATTAATCTTCATCTAACTACTAGGGTTGTAAGTGTTTTTTCACATGTAGAAACATAAATATTTTAGGTTTTACTAACGTGAATTATATTTTTATATTTGTAAATTAATATTTTTTAATAAATTTCATATGTTTATGTGTTTATCAATGTTTAATAACATTGAATTGTATGCATAATTAGCATCAACTTTTGTGTAAGGGTATAATGGAATGTTAGGCTTGTACACATCATTAACTAATTATATGGCTTTTGTGTCAAGGTTCTAATGGATTGCTTGAGAGTTATAGATTTTGTGTAAATTTTTCTTGAATAATCTGCATCTAATTGCTATGGAGTGCATATTGTTCTTGTGTATAAGGATCAATGATATTGATTTCATAAAATGGAATTCCCGTCACTAATTATTATGTTATATTCTAGCACACTTATCCATTAGGGTTGAATTAAATTAATTATATGGTTACTATACATCAAATTACAATGACATGCTTAGTGTGCTTGTTCATACATCACTATTAAATGAAATTGACTTGTGTATGATGGTTATAATGGAATATGGCATATATGGGTGTCCATTAGGGTTGAATAGTGAACATGGAATAATATACTACAAGTGTTGTGGCTTTTGTGAGAAGCTTGTATAATGGAAAATGTGCATCAAACTCCCATGTTGTGCTTGGTAGGCTTATTTATGTCTCATGGTTAATGAAATTCACTAGTGTGCATAATATTTGTATGGATTTTTCATGAATACACACCATTGAATAAGGGCTTTCTCACCACCCAACAATATTGGCATCATGAAGTGTCATGGGCTCTAGCCAAACCCTTGAGAAAGGAAAATATTAACAATAATCATAACTTAAAATAAAACTAGATTATTGATTGATAGTCATAATAACTTAATAGTGTATTAGTGGGTATGCACCCTTTCTTGGATCTAGTTACCTCTGGAAATTATTTCACAGGTTTCCACCCACTCAGGCAACATCATTCATAATTTCTGCCATATTCATAATATTAGGCAATTATTCTAGACTCAAAGTGTCTAACATGTAATAAGGAAAACATCTAATAATCATTGAATTGAATCCCAATTTTTTATCACCAAAATCCATGATGGCAAGGTGAAAGCATACGACATAAGACTGATTCTAATGATAATATTTAAGAATACCATAAACATAATGCACATAATATCCATAATAAAAATTTAGATGGAATATCTAGATTAATATCAAATAAAAAAATCTACTAATCATCGAATTGACTTCATTTTCTGATCACCAAGATCCGTAATAGCGAGGTGAGAGCATATTGTGAAAGTCTAATTCTGATTATATGATTTAAGAATTAAATAACATAATTCACACATAATAAAATAATACAACATCCACTTATTCATTGGGGTTAGAAATCTAAAATAATAATGAAGAGAATACATACTCTCCCACTCATTCATTGGTGAGTGAGTTTCCACTTATCTAGTGAGATTATAAATCTAAATCATAATGAAGAGAATACACTCTTCCACTTATTCAATGGTGAGTCAATTTCCACTTATTTAGTGGGGTTAGAAATCTGAAATGATAATGAATAAATACATACTCTTCCACGTATTCAGTGGTGAGTGATATTTTACTTAATTAGTGGGGTTAAAAATCTAACACATAACAAAATGATCATATATTCTTCCTTTCCACTTTTTGATCACCAAGATCCTCAACGAGGCAAGGTGAGAGCATATGCTATATAGGGTTTTTATATCTAACTCAATAAAAAACTAATGATTAGAAGAATGAACCCTTTCAAATCAATGATGAAAAATAAACAAAAGTACATAATCAAAATTTTGAACACCCAGAATACTGAGAGGGGGGTTGAATAAGTATTCTACTAAACCATTTAATTTCCAACCATTCAATAATTAAAATATATTTAGCTATGAATGTAAACAAAAAAATGAAAGGAATCATAACATCACATGACACATGGACACTAGGATTTTATGTGGACAACCTAAAATGGGAAAAACCATAATGAGGATTAGCTCACAATATATTATAACTAGTCATAAGATTTTACAGGGCACATTTCTAGGACAAACTATCCTTGAAAGGCTCATAGCCTGAAAGGATTACAAAAAGAAGTGTGGCTCACTGCTAAAAAGATGAAATGATGGAATACACCTTTTGTGTGCTGAGTTTAGTTCCAATTAAGCTCTGGAATACAAAATCCTACACTAGTTTGCAGGTTCACAACAAATGCATACAACTTCGCACAATATCACATAGTCTCACATTACTTCTTATTTTATGTTGAATATCACACCCTCTACTCTACTCAATATAATAATATTATATATATATGTGCAATTACATCTTCATACATCAATTAGGTCAGCCTAATTAGATGTACACATAGTTAATTCAAATGTCGCTTGTCGACTCAACCGAAAACTTATTTTCTTCAAAACCAAATGTGCAAGACATAAATTAAGTTATCTTAGACTTAATAAATACCTCTTTAAATCATCCATGAAGTGTGCACCACTTAACTATGTCAATTAGAAGAAGATCCATACTATTTTGCACAAATACTGAGCATAATATTGTAAGCCAAACTTTTTCCATCTATATCTTCCATATCATTCAACCAAAATAATTGAAAACTTGTCTAGAGATGCAATTAGTAGTCCTCAAAAACATATTAAAATGTCATGGAGCGATATTCCACTATGAGCATTTTTGGACCAAATTATTGGATCAAAATAATAGAAACACAATTTATTGGATGGATAGAAATTATATCCAGATAAATGTTGGCATCAATGACAACACATTGGAGGGATTCATCTTCATTCTTCCAACACAAAATAAAAAAAAATATGAAAATATGCATCATTAGAACAAAAAGAATTTTGTTAGCACTTAATCCTCCATCATATCTTTAGAACAAAAAATATGCTAATGGTTTTAATTTATTACTCACTTTCTACAAAAATGTGAATAGGCTATAATCAAAATAAAAATAAATATGAAAATGTGCATATTAGAACTTAAAGCACATGCATAATGAAGCATATTAAGAGAGAAAAGCAGGGTAGGAGATTATATTCAATTTTGAATAAGTAAATATAAAATAGAATATTATCTCAATATATGAATATTCAAAAATAGATCAAGGAACCTTCAAATTGTTTTAAATTTATCCTTATATCTGAGGAATGGTGGTACAATGACGATTAAATTTAGTTCCATACACTCCATGGTACACACATAAAATTTATTTTTCTAGTTTCATGCTAAATTCATTCTTTAGTCTCTTCCTTTCATAAGCACATCAATACTTATCTACGCCAATACAATATCCCTCTAAATCATTTAAATTGTAGCCTCTTATTTGTTTTTTATCCTTGAACTACACGTTTTATTTATGGGCATAAATGTTATTTATTTTTAAGAGTTCCTTGTTCTCCCACATTGCTGAAACCCATAAACATAGAATATTAGATTTTTATTTTACACCTTCTGATATGATTTGATTGGTTACTTGAGTTGTGGCATAGCTGGAACATGAAACTAATGTTTAATCAATTTAGCCCAAGCTAGGTCAACTTATTCAGTAAGTCTAAGACTCGTATAATCCTTTTAATTGAGGCATGTTTCCTATACCAATAGGCGTGATCATGACTAATTTGACATTAAGATTGAGGCTCACATGCACAATAGAGGAAGAGTAAAAACTATGAATGCAACTTGTTCCCCACAATTAATATCAAATGAAATTAGCACAAATATATTCTGAAGAAAAAAATAAAGTTTTAAATATAATTGAATTCCTTTAGCAAGCTAAATAGTTTAATCCATAATTATACAACTATTTAAGTACTACCCATATACTTGAATCCTTACACCTATAACAAAAAAAATTAGGAAATTTCCTTAGTTTGTGTATTAATAGTGTCAAAAATAGCAGCACAACATTTGATTCTCTCTGGTTCATCTTTATATGTGCATATATTTGAATATATATACAAATTAGTGCTAATTATCACAATAAAATGGTTTGCATAACTCATACAAGCTCCTATCACACTAATCATTCTAAAGATATGATTGGGAAGCTATAACCCTAAATCAAATCATGAATAAATTTGAATAACATCTCCCATGTCCATATAAAAGTATTAAAGAGAAACCATTATGAAATATGATAAAAAAATGCTCAAAAAATCATTAGAAAAATCTTTAATGCTTACTTGTACATCAAATCAAAAATCTTGTTTACTAATTTATGGGGCTTCTCATCCAATTTATTCAAGGGTAAAATTCACATACTCCGCATATCATCATTGATATTACACACTAGAAGTATGAAAATAACTACTATTATTCCATGTCTTAATGCAATTTCATCTAATAGGGAACCATTTATCATCTCAAGCCTTGAAATCTCCCACAAACTCCTTTCAAACAAAATAATACTCTATTTAAATTTATGAGAATACATGGAAACTTTGTAGCAGCAATTAACCTTTCTTCCTGACTGCAAATTTTGTAAATCTGGAATTCCTCTTCACAATTCAATTGGTTTCTTTAGACAGAGTCACCAACTCTTTTATAGAGGAACACAATTCAAGAAGCATGAAGTCCTTTTAAGAGTAAATCACGTTTTGGGTCTTCTCCAATAGTGGAGTCACTCACCAATTCTCTAACACTTTTCTGCAACAAAACCTCTTCTAGATCCAAAAATTTTCAACATTTGAACTTAAAGTTCAGATTCACCAAATGCTTGACTCTATGATACTACCATCTGCACCTGGGATTCCTCTTTTCTTTTAAATTTCTCAGAAGTTCTCCCCAGTAGAGTCGCCATTTCTATTGGTTTTTTTTCTTGCTAGGTCCGGATATCTCTAAAGGGATGGTAAGCCTTATGCTCAAGAATATTCAGGGCTAGGAAGCCAAAACAATGAGCAAAGATCTAAAGGATTTTACTCCTACTCTTTAGGCTCTGTGAAACCAAGGAGGGTGTTCCTTATTGTGTTCATATGATTTCCACTACCTCAAGAACACTTCTACACACAAATTTTTCCCTATTGAGTGCAATTAGATGTACTTTGTCAGAGGCTCAACCAACCTTAAACAAATGACCTCTAAATTACTAGGAACATTTAGTAACTTGGAGATTTGCATCTCATCATGAATATAATATGAATTAAGTAGTGTTCTAACCATGAATCTGTAAATGGGTATTCTTTGATCATAATAATTGTGAGAATGCTTAATGAATAAGCTAGTGCCTCATCAAATTGGGTAGGAGTCAAGCATGAAACATTCAGTCATACACAATACCATATCCTGATATGGGTGAATGTTTTACAATGCATTACATCATAGAACTTCACTCTATCTAAAGCATCACTACTTATCTAATACTTAGCCCATTATCAAAAACTTACAATTATTCCTTAAGAATCTAATTAACTCATTGAGCTAAAGAAAGCGAAAGAAACGTACATTCCAAATAAACCATTGAAAGATAAATGAAATTATACTTGATACTTTCATTCACAGCCTATCATAACAACACACAAGAGAGCACATACTTTAAATTTTTTAGATTTCTTTTGATATCAGTAATTACATAAGACCATTTAAGATTGTTTCATACATATACCCTACCCAAGACAATTAGTGGTAGATTCATTAGGAATTCTGCATTCTGTATGTTCACTTTTCCCTACCCTTACCTTACAAGACTCAAAATTTGAACCTTGCAATGAGCCTTGATATCTCTTTTATAGCATAAGAGAGTGACAAGCATCGGGCTCTTGCATTTACATTTCACCAAAACTTCATTTTAAATACATAATTTCATCTGCATTTCAAAAATCCTAGATGGTTGAATGTAATCATTTACCGCATGAGGGAATCAAAACTATTACAACCCACGTAACTAGCTGTCACCATACCCATAAAAAAATTCCATTAGAGGCCTCTTCGTCCACTTCCACGTCGAACCCCAAGATAACTAGCATCAACATCACAACAAAAATTGAAAACCCAAAAACACACCATCACCCAGAACCTGAAAGAACAACATAGCCACAATACATATGCCCACTTCTTAGTGGGAGGAAAAACAGCCACCTCAACTTCATCATCACACTTCTCAACACCAGTGCAACATTACATGATGCCACCATGGTAATTGGATAAATCATGAGGACCTCTTCATTAACACCAACCATTTCAGTCAAAGTCATGAGGAAATAGCTCTAAACAGAGTCAGTCTTTGTGTCACTACCACTAGAATCATCAAATACATCAATGGGTGATTTTTTTCAACCTAGAGAGCCATGACGTACCTCAACCTGGACTTTGATCCCCTCTTATACTCTATAGGTTTCATCTCTTTGTTAAGCACTGTCACCTCTGACCTTGCAACTTGGCCCTTGAGTCAAGAGTTGCACCTAATGACCCCTGGGATGGGATTCATACTTTCCATCTTTGGGCTGAGAGAGCCTTGAAGACTATCTTGTTCATCCGATGGGAAATCACCACCATATTTTCTAACATTACCTCTATTTGATCTACGCATAGTCAATGGAGACATAGTCGACATGTTCATTTTGCACTAAGACTCAAAACCTTTGCAGGAGCAACTACTCACCACAAAAGCACAAAGCATTCTAGAATATTAATTGTTATGGTGAAAATGAAAAACCATTATCCAAATTTATTTAATACATTGATAAAATGATCATCAATGATCCAATTGAAGCACGAGCGAATGAGTGATCATTCACTAGCATCTACATCATCACTGTTAATTCCCAGGTACATGGAAATCGGTGTAGAATCCATCATAATTTCCAGGAAGTAGCCATATGCACGCATGGAAATCAGGTTCTTATCCTTCGAAGATATTTCACCATTAATGCTCACCATTTGTAGAGCCTCATTAGCCATCACATGGATAATTATGTATTTTGAATGTGAGTCATCGATGCACTAGTGTGTTGGCTTATTGACTGACTCAGATTGAGTAAAAAACATTTGAAAATTCAACGCTATCACATGGCAGATCCATCAGCCAATGATACCTCTCCCAGTCAGAATACACGTATATGATCCATGGGCCCCATCCAACCTCCTTATGTTGCTAGCCAAAACCATGTGTCATAGCGCATAGGTCGTGCAAGGAGTTAGGTGAAACCATTTAAAATTCTACATGATACGCACGCTATGACTCAAATTAAGACTCATCAATCCTCAACAATGGGAGATCAAGCCAACTAGGGGAAATGGGTCCCACTTGAATAAAAGGACATATGGCCCAATAGTGCACACTATGTGGCCCAACCAAAATTCATTATTTTAACACTACACGACATGCACACAAGGGCTTGGATTTCATTGATTAAATCCAATGGTTCAGAATTTTGCATGTGCATATTGTTTGTTATGAGGAAGGGGCCATAGGCTAGGTGATGGGAAATGGCCCCTCAAATAATTAAATATTAAGACATAAGTCTTTAAAAGATGAAATATTTTGGGCCAACCATAAATTATAATAAAGTTTGATAAATGCCCAATGACCGGTAGGCCTAAACAACGAGGCTGATAAAGACAATGAAAATGATGCCATAAGTCATAACTAAGATGACTGGTGACCTGGTACAATAGGTCAACATGAAAATATAATTCAAGGGTTTGATAATTTTGAAAATTTGAACAAGGGTGACAAACCCCTAAACCCTAGGCCAATAAGCACAAAGGTGACAAATTGACAAAATTTTCCCTGGTAACCAGCTAAAATTTGTAAAATTTTGAAAGCTTTATCAGTTCCCATGCAAGGCACCATAAAAAATTATCTTTAGTAATCCACTTGGTGGAAGTTTCCACTTGGCCCTTCCCTATTATGCTTCTTTTTTTTGGACAATGAGGCATAGATTTAGAACTTTTAGTTGATGCCAAGTGGAAAGGATGTTGTTATCCTAGCTTGTGAATTGCCACTTCTTCTTTCATATTCTCATATATTTTAAAACTTTCAGATAGCCAACTCGATCTTATTAATAAGTGATTTCAATATTATTGCTTTACTAGTGAAGATATGTGAGTTTTTTTCTTTTTAAATTTGTCATATTATGATGGTAGGTGAATATTTCCAAACTCCTCCCCATAGTGATTCAATATGCATTCTAAGTCAACTCAAGAAAAGTCATGTAGTTGTCGAGGGTAGAGGCCCAATCCATCCAAGTTTCCTTAAGATATTTTTCCAACATTCCATTACAACTTCGTAACCTAGGAGAATGTGGTGTGTGGTTTCTTCATTGCTTGTGCACATTGGGTATTTGTGCTAACCAACGAAATCAATCCTATGTAATCATTCCCCTATTAAAATTCTTTGATGTAAAGTGGTCCAAGTAAAGCCCCCCACATTTGGTAGCATATTTTTTCCCCAACATGAGTATGTTGGCCACTCTTTTTTATTTTCTTCCATGCTTTGTATTTCATAACCTAATACAAAATATTCTCCTGATTTAGCCTCACACCATAAAATTTCATCATCCTTGTTTGTTAAGAATAAAATTCTTAATGATAATTCCTTACATATACCACCACTTTGCATGGATCTAATAGGAATTCAATTTATTTCCATTAAAAAATTTGATGTTCATTAATGTTTCAAAATTATAAATGATCCCTCACCTTTGTACCATATCATTCCTCTAATAGACGTATTGCTTCTTGTATACCATTTATTTCTAGTTCATGCATATGGATTTTTGATCATCCTCCATGTTAGTTTTTCACCCTGTGTCATATTCTATTTATGGATGTCTCTAATCACTACACCACTAGTTTGTTTCCTTTTTCAGATTGTATCAAATGTGATTAGGGAGATTCTTCTTACATCATTTGGTCCATACCATAGAAAGTGTCATTGTATTCTATTTATGTCCCTTTCAACTTTGGATATTATCCATACACAAGGCAACATATAGATCAAAATTGTTGTTATGATAGATTTTATCATTATTATTCTCCTCACTAAACTTGGCCATCTGGCCCACCATGCATTTACTTTATTGTTGCATTTTGATTTGAGGTCAGACCAATCAGACGTTCTTATGGTTCCTTCATATAGAGGAATAACAAGGTAAGTTATTGGAAGTGATATGCACTATTTATCTCTATTTATAATTTGTCTCAAGAATCTAGTGTACTCTTCTAACATTCTTTATATTACCTCCATTTCTTAAAGTGGTGATGATTAGGAGGGTGTCATCAACAAATAACTAATGTGTGAAAGGTGCAATATTTTTTTATAATTGTTATTCCATTCCATTGGCCAATTGCATATTTTTGGGATATGCCCTTGTTGAGTGTATCTTTCATTATTATAAATAAGAAGGGAGATAATGGATCCCCTTGTCTGATTTCCTTTGCTCCTTCAAAAAACTAAATGGTGAACCATTGATAAAATTTGACTATCTTGGTGTTGAAATTTAAGCATAAACCCATTGTAACCATTTGTTATTGAACCCGATTTTTTTCATAATCTTCATAAGGAACCACCATCTAACTTTCTCATATTATTTACTTAAGTTAAGAATTTTAGGATCATTTCTCTCAAGTTTTTATTGCCTCCTATATTATTACTATCCCATCAATGATTGAAGGTGAGGAAAATGGTTCGAAGGAAAAATCAATAAAAACATAAACAAAATGTATTGAAAATAGCCTTATACCTTTAATTCTCCTTCTCCATGGATTGAGCTCAATTTTCCACCCAAGAACTTGTTTATTTTCTCTTAATTGATGATTTGTGAATTTATCTTGATAGTTACTTCAACATAATTTAGTTAGCTTGAATTGTTGTGAAAATGGGAAGGATAGGCTTCAATTTATAGATTTTTGGATGGAGAAATGCATGGTCAAGATCTTCTTGTGAAATAGGTGGTTGAGATTGAATGATATGGAAAAGATTTATCCTTGTGACAAGTTTCACAAGGTGGAGGCTTATTAATATGACATGTGGCATGGGTAAGAGAGAAAGGTGTGCTCACACATGTGTGAGCACACATTGGGAAGAGAAATAAAATGACATATGGAAGGCAAGGTGTGCTCACACATATGTGGGCACATCTTGGGAAGAACAAGATTGTGAAAAGTGGAAACAAATGAGGAAAGGTGTAAGATGAGTAGGCTTTGACCATATGACAAGTGGTGATAAATGACAAGTGTAGGGTGGCTCTTATGGGGATGAAGACCTCACACATGTGTGAGCATCTAATGAGAGGAGAGGTCTTTGGATGAGTTGGATATTGATGGTGACTTGTGCATGCAACACTTGTCACATGTCTAGAATTTTGGAGAAATAGGTACAATAAAAAATTGAAATGGTGGAAAAAGGGAAACCTTTCTATTTTTTAGGGAGGGTTCGATACCTTTTTCTTGTTTCATTAAAAAGAGAGGGAGGATGAAGGTTGTGGATAGATTGTTTACGGGTTTGATGGATTTAGACAAGATATGTAATTGACTTAACACTTGAAATGTGAGTCAACCTATCCTTGAAAAAATATAAAGTGACCTTAGGGATAAAATGAAATTATTCAACTAATCTAATGATGAAAATGATTGTTCTAATACAAAAACTACAAATCTAGAAAACAACAGAGGAAATTAGATTATAAAAATGGACTGAGTAGCACTATACATCTGTGACATGAATTTGGAGTTGAAAATGCTAGACTAAGTTGCACAGGGTATGAGTGTCTTTAAGTAGGGTGAATTCATATCTAGTTTCATAATCATCGAGTGCTAGATCAGAGCTTTTTTTTACACTTGTTGTACTATTAGATCATTATCCGATTATGAAATCATTGATTTTCTATGAGTTGTCAAGGGGTAGGTTTTTATTGCAACAATTAACAATTGATATTTAAGCTTCTCCCAACCCTCTTCAAACCTAAAACCTACACATTCAATGAGAGAGGAATGGTTGTGCCATTCAAGGGCTTGCCTTAGCCAAACTTCATGTTAGAGTAATATTGGTGTTGTTCATATCCTTTAGGATTTTTCTAGATTTTCTTAGTTCTTCAACCACCTCACAAATGTCTTTCTTCATGAAGCTCCAACATGTTTAATAATATAACACCAGAAAATTATCACGTCCTAGAGTTTTGTTTGAATGTAGTTGGAATAGAGCATATTATTCAACATCGTCTTCAACAAGTGCCATCAAGATATCATTTTCCCTATCATGTACCTTGGTCGGTATATAATTTATGAAGTTGTCTTGGAGGGGTTCAGATTCTTCTTGTCCTGTTAGTAAATTATGAAAGTATCAAATATCTTCATTTTGTATTTCTTTTATATCTGTTAATATATTTCCTTCATTTTTATTTATTTATGATATCCTGTTAAATAATATCTTCATCTTTGTTCAATTATGGAAACTTTTTGTGTTCACGTCACCTTCAACTAGCCACATTTCTCTAGATTTATATCACTAGTATCATTCTTCTCTTACTAGAATTTCATTATATTCCATTAGTAAGGCTTTTTCTTTGACATGGTCTTCTTGAAACATCTCATTTTTTATGAATTTATGGTTCAATTCTTCCAACTCACCTTTTATTATTTCCTCCTCCTAAAAAATTTTTTTGAAAGTTTTTAAATATTCATAGCTTTAGTTTTCCTTTGATGAATTATAATTTTTTGGTGAGTACAAAATTTTTTTAGCCTTCCATGACTATGAGTTCCATCCACCAATTTTTGAGTAGCTCACAAATTTCCCCCTAACATAGCCACAATTTTTAAAAGTGGGATTGACTCTATGGTTGTTGACATTTCTTCGACTGCCAATTCTAAAGACATGGGAAATGGTCCAACAAAGATACATGACATATGTTAGAAATGGAAACAATGGATGAGTGAATCCAATGAGGCATGAGAAGGAAGTGGTCCAATATTTATGTAATATTTTTAAATTCCTTTTACCCGTTATTCCAAGTAAATATTCCATTGGTTGGTATTATATAAACTAGACCTATTCTTATTGCTAGTTTTCGGATTCAATTATGTAATTATTTCAATTGAAGTTTCAAATCACACTTAGTGATCCATAATTGGGAAGAGGAAATTTTTTAAAATTCTTCTTGGGACTGTGATACCCTTATAATCCCCCTAGTTTTTAGATATATCCAGAATAACATTGATGTCACTACCAATGAAAATATCCTTCTGTGCTATATTATTTAATTCATTTTCGATATTGTTCCATAATATTCTTTTCTTTGCTAGCTATGCAGGTTTGTATATATTAAAAAGAAAGAGCTAAACATATGTACCAATTAGTGAGTTCTCGATTATTATTTGTTCCAATTATATTGATTGATATTCTTTTGGTTTTCCATAGTATTTCTAGTCCTCTTGAGGAATCTAATCCTTCTGTGAAATGGCCAAACCATATTTTGCAAATTTTAAGGAATATCTTTGCTTCCTTTTAATTTAGCATTTTTTTTGGAGCAACACACAATCAATCAATTGATGGTTTAATTGATGCTTGATCATGCACCTTTTGTTAGGCACATTAATGCCTCTAAAATTCTAGCTGGGGATCCTCATTTGTTTCCAAGGGGCGTGATTCCTCCCTTGGACCTAAGCATGTAGCTCTTAATGGATTTTTGTCTCACATTGTGCTTCCTCTTCCTTCCTTATGGCCTTTTTTTTGGCTCCCTTTATTCAATATTTAGGCAGCCATTTGACTAAAATGCATCTTGGGTCCATCATGTCAATTTCATTTATTAAATCCTCTTCCTCTATTTGTGATCCTTCTTATTTTAGTATTTTATTGGTCTTTGTCTCTTGTTTATAAGGATTTATTGTCCATTAGGATACTTGATTTTTTGTTTCAAGCCCACTATCCAATCCCTTAGTAGATTTTATTTTATTGTTTGAATCTCCTTGATTGGAATCTCCTTGATTGGCTAATTGCGCATTATTTTTTCTTTTAGTCCCTTCACTTTATTTATCTATTGTTGAGATCTTTTTGGTATTCATTCTATTTTGAAAATGGGGGGTGGGTAGTGACATGAAATTTCATTGTCTTTGGCTCTTTCACATTTTGTAATAAAATTTAGGAGCTTCCAATTGTGATTTTTTGATCTCTTTTATTGTAATAATTTTGATTCTTGCATAAATTAGGGTTTCTCTATTTCGTAAATCCACATCAATTTTTCTTCCAAGCTTATCTCCAATTATTGTTAGGCATTCACGAGACTAGTATTCAAAGGGTAATTTGTAAAGCCTCAGCCATACAAGTGTGTTTGCAAGATTCATGTTCAACGAGTTGAATTTTGGTTCTCATATCTATAGATATAGTTGTACCTCATCTTTTTCCCATGCATATTTATCAATTATTCACTCTCTTTCATTCTTTATTTCAAACATCACCACAAAAATGTTTTGGGGAGAAAGTTAAGAATAGGAAAACTTGGCTAATTTTCCTTGATCCATTTGTGTATCTCAAATTTGTAAGGTTTGATTCCAATAATTTTTCCAATGATCACCTTCTTAAAATCCCTAGAATTTCCTTTGACAATTTTAGTTAAGTTGATCAAAAATTCCTCTTATGTTTTCTCCTCCCACACCCTTTTCTTTTTCCCTGCACTTCTCTTTTGATATGCTCTACCTTGCAACCAAATTTTTGTGTCATTTTTACTTCAGAATATATAAAATTATTTAAATAGTTTTTATTCAATAAAATAAGTAGTTTGATATAATATTTTTTGTTCATATTTAAAATATATTTAGAAAACTCATGAAAAAATGTATTGATAGATTAAGAAATTTCAAGTAATAGTTGATTTGAATGTCCAATTAAATTAAAATTTTAATTAGTTTTGTTTTGAAAATTTAATTTTTATTAAGATTTAAAAAAACAAACTTTAAATAAATTATTAAAATAAAATTATACATTAAGAAATTATTGGGTGGAATGATGTAGTGATGAGATTCATCCCCAATCCACCATGTCAGTTTGCTCAAGTTCGGATTCCCCAAATCACATTGCATATGACATTGGGAGAAGAAGTGTTCCATTGAGTAGCATTTCCTACATCTAAATGCAATTTCTTCATAGTTAATAGGTTAGCTCTTGCATCTATTTCCCACCTTCAGGGAAATATTAGTAGGGAGGCCATTGGCTAAATCCATTTCAACATAGGTTCTAGCACACATAGAATTTTTATAGCTAATGATATTTTATTGATTAGCATATTGATTATGTTGGAGTAAATTAATTAATATTTACTCCAATGCTTAATGTAAAATTAGGAAAATATGATCTAGTTCTGACTGTGAGTGTTATTGCATTCATTATGTATTTCAATTAGTCATGTGCTTTATTCTTTATGTTGCACACAAGATAAAAAAACTAAATTGATTCATACATTTTGTTTTCTCACTCCTCTCTCAATCAGAACTCCATTAATCAGGGTCTCATGTTGAGTTTTCCTGATTCTACATAAGGATATTTAATCCTTCATTATATTCATTCAATAATCAATAAACAATTTCTCATTTGTGTGTGACAAGTTTCTCTTTAGAATATCATCTAGAGCTTGTGGGATCTCAATCATGGTATCAAATCTCTAGATCTAAAGATCCTTGTTCACTTTTTTGAGGAATTTTATTGCATCAGGACCGTGGTTTTTAGAGGCATAGAAAATTTGTGGAGGCTGCCGAATTTTGTGAAGTGTGTCCACAAGCCTATGACTTGAAGCTCTCACCCATGCCCTCTAAATAAAAATCTTCAATAAACTGTCTTTTTGCATATTCCTCTATGCACTGCATTTTTGGAAGCATCAATTTGAGTTTGGAGTCCTACAAGGGCAGTCTTTGTGCAGGTCTAATCAATTGTTTGCAAGCTACCAATCATGCATTTCAATGATGAAGGCATAAAATAGGTAGATTTTCCTATGACACTCAGGCCATGGATTTATGTCTTTGTGATGGAGGATTGATTAAAGGCAAACACTTATTCACACTGGTTGTGGTTCATTTGACTAATCTAATTCATGCTTCCTACCACATGAATTACTGTTGAACACATAAGGATGACGTGATTTTGCTTGCTTATGTAGGCAATGATTCGATTTGAAGCTCAAGAGGGCACATTTGGGTTGTGATATGTATAGTGAGGGTGTGCTTTCCATTGCCATAGCTTGTCATGGTTGGAGGAGGCATTATTTTTCACCGAGGATCATGATTTTCTCTAAGTTGTGATCTACTTCGATCCGCTATTTGGAGGCATGATTCACTTGTTTGAAGCCAACAACATTCATCAAAGTTGCACTTGAACCTGCAGTCTTGTTTTCATGGTGTGACATACATCATTTCAAGCATAATTTGTTGTATAAGTTTGTCTCTCAATACCCGCTTACTGCAAGTGACTTGCATTTGGAGGAAGAGATATCAAGAGATCTTTTCTTTACAACAGCTTCAATAGCTTCAATCTCTTGATTGGAGTTGATTTGTTGTATGTAAGTTATAATCTGAGATCAAAATCCTTGCTCTTATAGGCATAGTATTCTCTCTTTTTTGCATTATTACTGTAATTTCTTCTCTCAAGTCTGTATTTTTTTTGGAATCATGGATTAAAATCATGTAACTCTTCTCACTCCCTCAAACTTTCTCAAGTGGAAAACCCAGATGGAGATCACTCTGAAGAAATTGGGGTTGTATCAAGTCACCATAGGTACCAAGCTTGAACCAAGTGCTGCTACAGAAAAGAGGAAATGGTTCAATAGATGTGATGAGTCTTTTGGTACTCTTTGTATGTCTATCTCTCCTGATATATTATTTCACATCTAGTCTTGTAAAACTCCATAGGAAATTTGGGCCCATCTTGAGCTCTTGTTTGGTAAGAAAGAAACACTTAGGAGTTATCAATTAGAGAATGAGCAGATATGTCTTGATCCTTTTGATTTTGATAGTATCCAAGACCTCTTCAAAAAACTTAAGTCTTTAAGGCTTCATTTAAAGTAGTGTGGTATTGAGAAGAAAGATGAGCAGTTGATTCTTTATCTACTTTCCAAGCTTGGTCCTAATTATTCTATCTTTGTTTCTACATTTTATGCTACTAGAGATGCTATGGGCTCCAAATTTACAATTTGCTCTCTTGATGAATTTTCCAAATCACTCATGCGAGAACAATCAAAGTTAATCCATATGGATACATTGAAATCTTCAAAAGCATCTGCTCTTTTTGTTTCTCAAAATTCAAAAGACATGAAGGCCTCTACTAGCAAAGGTAAGAAACATAAACCAAAGACCATAGAGCATGATAAAGATTCCAGTTCACATAACACCTTTGATTCACATTCTCCTAAGGTGGAATCATCGAAGAAAGAAAGACCCAAGTGTGCTTAATATAATAAGCAGGGACATGACGAGTCTAAATGTTATGAGAAGAAGATAGATGGATATGCAAAACAGGTTTCTGATTTGAAAACTCTTCTTATTAAGAAAATAATTCATCTTCCTTATTCATCTACATTAGGTGGGTCTTCTTCTTCACCATCATTCCAAATAGATGGATAGAGAAAACACAAGGGTCATGCATTATGTGAAACCACCGGTTCACATTCTTCTAGATAGCTACCAGATTCAAGTGCTTCACACCATATGGCTTCTTCTTAGGACATGTTCCCATCTTTTGAGGCTACATCCTCACCACACATATTAATGGGTAATAACACTTATATGAGTGTATGTGGGAAATGTTTTATTGAAATTGATGATGGTACATTCAATGATGTATTATGTGTACCATCTTTATTCACTAACCTTGTCTCCATCTATCAGGTTGCTCACAGTTGGAAATGGAAGACAATTGAGTTCATACCTAATTCAATGCACATCAAAGATAGTTAGACTGGTAACATTTTTGCAATAGGGATAGTTGATCATTCTTCTTGATTTTATGCATTCTCACACTTTGGTCCTCCATCTCCACTATCTGAGTATCACTCTCTTTCTTCAAGAGAGCATGTTGTATCTGAGGTGAAGTTTGGTCACTTGAGCTTATGTGTTCTTCCATCTATTCATGAGACCAGTTTTGTGACTTCTACACCTTTACCTCCTATTGAGATCACATCTGCTTAGCAAGATCCCTCTTCAACTTTGATTGACATTGTAGCTCCATTCATCAATCCATCTAGTGCTATTGTTGAGGACATATAAGAGGATATTCTTTCATCTCATATGACTGATTCAACACATTTTTTATCCCATCTTCTTTAGAGATTCCATATCAAGATCATTTTGAGTTGTCTAATGTTGATACATTTGATTCAACATCCTACCGTTCAGACACTTATGTTTCAGTTCAATTCTCCATTGAGCATCATCCAAGACTTCCATTTTCACCTCACATCTAGGGGTTTCCTCATCATCGACCATTGGATTTGTTTCTTTCTCAGGGGAGACAAATTGGTTTGATCATCGACATAGGGGTTCTCTCATTCTAGGGGGATTTGGAGTCTCCACTCTCTCTTATGGGGGGTATTTGATTATATATCTACATATTTTCTTGAGAGTGTCTCTTGAGACATTCCATTTGTAATCTTTCCATTTCTCATTTGGAGAGGATTTTTGTTCCCACGAGGTTTTCTCCTTTACTCCATTTGTAAGAAACTTTCATGTTTTTCATGGGTACCTCATCAGGCCTTATGTCAGGACCCATTCTACATCCACCATTGCATTCTTTTCCTTCATAAATTTTTTACTTCTCCTTAGTTTCCATTTAGGGGGGGTGTTAGAGTAAATTAATTAATATTTACTCCAGTGCTTGATAAAAACTTAGGAAAGGATCATCTAGTTGTAATTGCGAGTGATTGCATTAATTATGCATTTCAATCAGTCATGTGCTTTATTATTTGTGTTGCACACAAGATACAAACACTTAACTGATTCATGCATTCTATTATCTCACTCCTCTCTCAGTCAAAACTCCATCAATCAATCTCATGTTGAGTTCACCTGAGTCTACATAAGGATATTCAATCCTTCATTGTATTCATTCAGTAATCGATTCAATAATCAATAATCATTATTGTTTCACATATTTTGGTGTGTAATTTCCCATTCATGTGTGATAGTTTTCTCTTCATAATATCATCCAAGGCTTGTGGGATATCAATCATGAATTCTTTCACATTATTCGTATAAATGATAAATCTTTGAAAGGGTTGACACATGTGTCTTATTTTATTTACACTTATGTTATGAATTTAGCACATGTTCTCATTGCCTACTTTTCTAAAACTAGTCTCATGAATATAGTATAGATCTAGTAATATTTCTTCTCATTATTTATTATTTGATGCTTTCTCATCTATTATTTAAATGAAATATAAATATCCTTATCTCACATTTCATGCTCATAATTTTCTTCTAGCATAAACAAACCTACTTTTTTTTCATAAATAATTCTTAATCATAGGATGAAATAGGTGGTGGTGGAGAGGTGTAAGGATGATTTTGTGTGTCATATACCTTAGGTGAGATGGGATCCTTAGGTTAGTTGAGACAGATCTTTGAATTTATGTTGATCTTGGGTGAACTTGGTATGGGTATTTATGGTTTATGTTCCAAGTGGGATTTTTATTGTGGATGTTGTATGGCTAGTGGATGGGTTTTTGAACCTCATTAGGAATGGAAGTTTACACTTTAGGTGCTACAAACCCTTGATATAAGGTTTTACCTCTAATGGCTAGGGGTCATTTCTCCATTTCTACATCTTCATTTTTCTCCTCTTTGACAACCTCTATTGCAAACTCTTTACTAGTCATTCCATCCTCATCTTCTTTCCTTATGTCTTTTTATTCAATTAGTTGTACCTCCAATTTTTCTAGTTTATCCAATCTTTTGTTTATATTTTTTATCATCTTCCATGTCTTGTTTTCTTCATACCATTTCCATGCTTCCCAAATCACATGCCTCTTCCTTATGACTATAAACATCTTTTTTTTTTGTTGCAATCTCACTTCAATGTACAATTTTCCATCACACTCAATTTGCAAAACAAATTCTTTCATGAGATCAAGATCTCTCATTTCTTAAGACTCCTCACACACCTACAATAGCCCTCATGAGCTTCTTCTCTACTACCCTCTCTCTTTCACTCTACCCACTGATCTTGGTATAAGCTACCTCATGTTCAATGATCTTCTTATGCACTCAAAACCCAAGGCTCTAATACCACTTGATGTAGAAAAAAACACAATCTCAACTCAAATCCAAAATTTTACATTACAACAACTCAAAAAATAATTAAACCAAAATTGAAAATAACTTGTGCCAATTTTTAATCGATTTAAAACTACATGATTACAAAAATCAATTCAAACAACAAACAAATATCTTTATTTCAACTTCAAGATAAATAAGAATTACAAATTTTACGGCAACTACTTTGCTTCCCTCCTCTGTCCAACTTTGCATCTTCCTACTTTCCACACTTCATTCACCTCTCCTTTATAGTGTTAGTCTTCTACCACACATTATTACCTCATTGTCATCCATTTCTCTCTATGCTTTCAATCTATGATGATTCTCCTTTGAATATGCTCGATATGGCTTTGACCCTTGCAAACCTATCTATGCTTCTATGGATATCATTTAAATCTACATTTAAATTTTAATAACTCGTCCTTACCTCAACATTGATACTTCTCCCTGAGGTGCAGATTTTTTCCCTATACATTTTATTTAATTAGCATCTAGGGCTCCTTCATATGTTGACCCTTGTGGCCCATGTTTCTGCATGGCACACGATACTATTATTTTTCCCATCCTTAAACTTCTATCGACTTATTTAAGACAACCTTTTATGGCATTTCAATTTCTCAAATCTTCTTTTGAATGGTTCAACCTTTATCCCTATGAATTCCTCTTTAATCAACCTCTTCCTGATTGTCTCACACAACACTCCTCTCTCTACTTTATCTTTAAATTCTATAGAAGACTTCCCTTACATTTGCAACCAACTATTTCTCAGTATTGTCTCCTACACTACACCCCATCTAGCATCTTATGACTTGCACTATATCTGCAACAACTTGGTGTTGATCCCAGGCTATGTTATGTGGCCTAAGGGTCTTTTATTGTTTCAAGAGCATCTCTCATTCCCACATCATCCTATTTGCAATAGTTTTGGTAAGCAGTTATCCTTCCTTTATTCCTATTTTATGCTTCCTCTATTCTGTCTTTTGCACTAGCTACCAAATGCTCTCTTCCTAGAATGTGTAGCCTATCCCTTTCTCGATGTTCTATAGTTCTTCCTTTAAAATATTCAACTCATGCACAATCTCTTTATTTTTCCTTCAATTTGCCTTCAAAATACATAACACCTCCTCCCACATTTGGCCTATGTTGAACAATTTTTGGTTTCTTGGTAATCTACCTTCAAACCAGAGCCATGGCATGGGTCTCTCCTCACCTAGGCATACCTCTTCCACTCACTAATTTTTATTTTATCATCCCAGTGATGCCTCTTCACATTTTTTTTGCAATTTCTTCAACTTCGCTTGTTTTTCCTAATATTCCAAGCTCTTTAACCATATTCTTTCCAACTTTCACATCCTCATAATATATGAATAATGATTTGCATAGCTTTATACAAATCAAATTACCATTTAACCACATTGGAAACTGATTAATGTGCAGAATATATATAGATATGAGATCATGAAGATACATATAATGAGCATTCGAACTTATGACGTTTTACCAAACCAAATGAAATTTCTAATGGAGGAAAGAAAAACAAAACCAAAGAAAAACCAAATCGGATTTTTTTTTCAATTAGTGCAAGATTGCCTATGGACTCAGATGCTCCTTCATTAGACATGTTGGGTAAGAAATTTATGAGAATAGGTCCACAAACATGGAGTTGAGTAGTCAAACTACTCTTCTAGGTTGAATGCAACTTGCAGTGAACTCCATCATTGGGATAACTGCACAAGATTTATTATTTTTTCTCCTCTTCCAACACCATGTTGGAACAACTATAATTTTCCTCCCACAATTCTATTCACAACACTTCTCTCCTCTCATGGATTCACCTCCACCATGTTTCATCCTCCTCCACAAAATTATTTCTACTCTCATCTCTTTTTTGCGATCCAACCCACTAGAAACTAGCCTCCTCCACCAAACTCTCATATCAGAACTTGCTATATAAAAACCTTTATTGAATACCTTATGGAAATTGAAGATTTTTGTAGGTTCTTCTCCACTCTCTTAAACCCTAACCACATTAAGAGGAATTATAAAAGCATCATCAATATATGCATTAAGGTTTTCATTCATTGTTGCAAATCCACCATTGACTGCATTATTAACTTCTACTTCATTTGTTGTAATGCTTATCTTCTCACTTTCAATCACTTCAATATTTTCCAACCATTCATTCTCCACTGCCAAAATTTGTGACAAAAACTAATCCCCTTCATCATCCTTCACTACAATATATTTGTATTCCATTGCTACATCTTCATTTTTCTCCTCTTTAACAACCTCTACTGCAAACTCTTTACTGTTCATTCCATCATCATCTTCTTTCCTTATGTCTTTTTATTCACTTAGTTGTACCTCCAATTTTTCTAGTTTATCCAATCACTTGTTTATATTTTCGATCATACTCCATGTCTTGTTTTCTTCATACCATCTCCATGCTTCCCAAATCACATGCCTCTTCCTTATGACTATAAACATCTTGTTTTTTGTTGCAATCTCACTTCAATGTACAATTTTCCATCACAATCAATTTTCAAAACAAATTCTTTCACGAGATCAAGCTCTCTCATTTCTTAAGACTCCTCACACACCTACAACAACCCTCATGAGATTCTTCTCTACCACCCTCTCTCTTTCACTCTACCCACCAATCCTGCTATAAGCTTGTGAACCCCTAAAACTGCAAATGTACAAGAGCAACAAAACATGTTAGGTTGTTAGATCAAATGCATGCAAACAAGTATGAGATATTCCCCATGAAATCCATCTATTCAAACTAAAACTAGGAAATGAATAACACAATACAAGAAATGGATTTAAATCCTAATTAAGCCAATAGATTAGTAATCCTATGCGGGAATTGGTGCCAATGAAGTGTTGCAATTGGCCCTTTCCCAATTCCTAAGTTGAAATGTTGAGTGATTGAGCAATAGTCAAATCTCCAAAGAGATTTGAGCATAACCTTGTTACAATTTGTGAAAATGGTGATAGGTTGGGTGAAATGGGCAAAATTAGCTCTCAATGTGAAGAGAGTAACTTTGCATGCAATTGTGGATCAGAAATGAGGAGAGAAGCCTCTAATTTATAACTTTCAATTTAAGTGAGATTTGAGCAATGTGGGACTAAATTTCAATCCAATGGTTGAATGCCACATGTCATGATGTGAATGGTTAGTGGTTGTGCACATTTTGGCCAAAGTTCCAATAAATGCACTTATTTTGAATTTGAATCTGTGAGATGACTTGTTGAAGAGGGAAGAGAAATGGAGTTAATGTTAGTTGGCTCAAGGCCAAGGACATGTAAGAGGCCTTAAATGCCTTGTTGGAAGGACCAAGTCCACTTGGCATTTTTGAATTCAAATAAGAGAATATTCCCTTTTGATGCCATGTGAGGGAAAATAGAGAATTAAATAAATCAAAGTAATTGATTTATTGTGCAACTTGCATTCTCTAAAGGATTTTAATGAGAGGGATTAACTTAATCATGGTTTTGATTAACTTAATGAAGAATTAAATGATGTGACAATTTAGACTTAAATTTATGAATTGATTTAAGTCAATAATTGAGAGGAAAAGATTAATTAAATAAATGATTTGATTTATTTAACTAAGGAGGTGTTAGCTCTCAAAAATGCAGGCAAGATGCCTCAAGAGGATGCCAGTCTCTTGATATGCTTTAGGGTAACAGACAAGGTTAAGGAAACTCAACCTTCTACTCTTTAGGTGCTGCTAGACCTAGGTGGGTGTACCTAATTGAATTGGGCAGACTTGACTTTTAATCTTCTCCTAATGCCCTAATTTGTCCACAATGGCAAATTTGAAATGGACAAAATAAATCAAATTTGGTATAAATTATATATCAATATCCAAGAAACTAAAACCTAACAGGCAAATGAAACTAAAAATGAAAACAAAAGACCAGTGCTTTATAGGGTTTACGGAGTCAAGAAAATCCAAAACAAGTCTATTTATTCTAGTAGACATTCAAGTTGTTTAGCATTTTATTTGGTTTATGACTTGTATAAACATGCAATATTGTGATTATTGAGTTCTTCTTAATAATCCAATTGATATTCCCTAATTACTATGATCAATTCAGAGAATTTAATCTTTACTGGAAAGAGACAATTAATTGATCATACAAGTACAACAAATGTGCATCGATGAACTATGTAAAAACTTGTTTACACTAACTCAAATAACCAAGAAACACCATTACGGAGACAACTTCAATAATACCCTTAAATGAATATCTTAAACAACTGATACTAGAAAATAGTGCACCATCATATTAAATTTTCATTTGATATCTCCATGTTTTACATATGCAATCAATCCCGTCTTCTTTCAAAAATTGTATTCTGCTGTGTCTTCTCTATTCTCTATCTAATTCTACTTCGCTCTCCCTTTACATTGCTTTCAAAATGGACATTTATACATTAAGAACATGAAAGGACGTGTCCCTTCGGAAATAGGAGAAAACAAAAATATACAACAAAGATAGAGAATAATTAAGCTCTAGTTAACCATAAGTGAGTCATAGCAAGGTAATCCAAATAATCTTGGCAGTTAAAAGCATCCGCATCTTCAACAGCATTCTGGATCGTGATTTCCATTCTGATCATTTCCTCAATCTGCTCGCTTACTTCTCCTAATGTTGTACCCTCTGTAGAAGATTTCTTCATGAGTTCCTTCAGCACTACATCGCATTCATTCCTCCACCTATTGGCATCTTTCAACTCCCCTTTACTATCAGAGAATGCAATCATAGTCTTCGTGGTAGCTTCAACTAGTCCCTTTTTATCCCCTAGTAATTCTTCATAGAATTTTTTATGGTGACCGACAATATGATTTGCAGCTTCAAGTGCAATACTGCCAGCCTCATCACGTGTGGCCAACTCTTGAAATTTGTCCATAACCCACTCATTCATCCTCTCATGCTCCTTCACCGCATCCAGAGTAGAAGAATACTTCCCCCATAATTGATTTAACCAAGATGTCAAATTCACCTATCTTTTCTTAACAATGGCTACAATTGCATCATACTTTCCTTGATTATAGGCACTTGACCCGATCCAATGATCTTTTGTCTGAGAGCTTTCTCCTTGAGTGAGCATTTTGGATAGAACTATTGGAACACCAACCAATTCTTTCAATCTGTCATCTCTCTTAACATTCTCTCATTATTTGCCTTATACATTTCTCTTTCTCTTATCAACTCCTGAATCTGTGCTTTATTTAGTTTTACAATGTCTATCCCAATCTCTGCAGTAACCACAGGATCAACCTCTCCAACCTTTACAGTCATCACATGGCCAAATGCCTTTTATGTATCAATTACTACTAACTTCCTGTAGGGTGGGTACAAAGCCCATATCATCAATGATCCCTCATCAGTGTTTAACTTAGAGCCTGCATACACCTTTGTCACCTTATCCTTATCCAATTTGTGTACAGTATTACTATCTTTTAAGAAGCTATCAAATACCAATGCTTCAAATAAAGTCCAGGAAAGATCATTACACCAGCATTCTCCAACATTTTTCTCCCCTTTTCAAGAGTCATATTTGTCATTTCATCATCCACACATCTTCTTAATTGATCCAATAGTTGCTCTTCATTCCCAGAAGTGATGGCACCAACACCTTCTCTTATTTCTTTCCCCTTCTATTTGTACAAGAATGCTTTAAACTTTGGAGAGTTTATAAATTCATCGTCTGAGACAAATGATTTATATTCCATATGCCTTGCATCAACATCACCACTTTCAAGACTTTGTTCTCTAATCAGGAAAACATACCTCTAAGTCCTCAACCTAGATACTTTCTTTGTTCCGCTATGTGGCACCTTATTCATTGGAGTTTCCTCACTCCCAGAAGACAAATTTCCTATATCTTGCAATCCCTGGTTATAGTTTTCAACCACTACCTCTACTTCCTCTTCATCCAAATTTCTGATCATATCATCAAAAGGATAAGGTACAAGCTGATACCTTCCAAAGTTAATCCTTTCTTTAGTTGAATTGATGTATCCTTCAGGGTCAAAGTTTTTCCTGGGTGGTCCACTTTTCATATTATAATGTAATAACCTATCATAGAGTGAATTATATCCCTCCTTGGCCAACACAGTGAAATCACCAAAGCATAATGTACTAGGCATAAAAGCCTACTTCCCATAAGAACTGAAAATCATGACACTGCTGTAATCCATTTGTCTAACAATTTCCAAATATGCAATTCTGTTTGGAACTACCCTTGGTAAAATAAAAGGGGTACCTTCAAATCCATACACCCTGATCATTGTAGCTCCTTCCAAACAGTACCAGTCACCCCAGTTATGATCAATTGGCCCATTAAAATCTTTGGGACGAAGAAACCTCTTGATCTCATCAGTTAATGAATAATTACAAGGATACTTATACAGTTTATAAAAAAGTTTTCACAAAATACTCTTCAAAATGTATGAAACTAGAATTAGCAAACCAGCTATCCCAAATAGCAGTCCACAACTGAACAGGGAATGCTTCACCTTCCTTACCAATCTGAAAAATTCTCATTTCTGGAGGCCATATTCCCAACTCCTGACCAAAGTACAGCACCAAATGCATCAACAATGAATAGTGTCGAAGATGGACAATAGAAGCTCCATTCTTTATAGCCATCAATCCTGAATCAAGCTCTCTAGCAATATATGAAGCATAATCAAATGGCCTGGAGTTATGATATTGAATATCCACTGTGATAATCATTGGCACAATTGACATAAGTTCTGGGGCATCCATCCCTAAGACTTGACACACTGAGAAATATGTGTACTTGATATAAGGTTCAAACAAATCTACATGATAAGGAGGCCCCTCACTGTCTTGCAAAGGTTCTGATTTGCTACTCGATTTAACTCTATGAATAGGCAACCTCCAACCCTTATAGATTGTATCCATTCTTGAAAATTCCTTTTCCAACTCTTCACAACTGATCTCCTCATTGCAAAACCCTTCCAATTTGAAAACCTCACCTATTGCTTCTTTAGACACATATATCTGTGGTTTTCCAGATGGGTCACATATAGCCTTCTGCTTTGGATCATAATTATTTGCAAGCAATTTTACTAACTCTGCATTTACAAAAACATTAGGGCACACCAGTTTCCCTACATTCAATTTCCACGGGTTACAGACTAGTTCAAAATGGTTTCTTCTATGGTAGTGGAAATTGAAAAGCTCATAACCTATTGTGGCAGTCCAGACATCACCTATGAATTTACACTTTTCATCTAATTTATCAACTTCTGCCCTAAGTTGTGCAGACCTTCTCGCTTTAGGGCCCGAGCTAGGTAACTGATCAATAAGGTCCTAATTTAATCTCCTTTCAGTACCCTCTTGCTCTGTATCAACCTTTTGTTTCTTTCCCTTTGACAAATTACTCACAAAAAGCTTTCTACCCTTACCCTTTCCAGAACCAGAGGACTCCATTCTCAAGCTTATAGAATCAAAATGCAAAAGCCAAGGAATAGTCACTTACAGTATTTTGCTCGAGCTCTTCAGACTGAAACTGTCTCGGTTCTCTGTTCAGCATGCCAATTCACCTGCAATCAATTTAGAAATGAAGAATTGATTCAATTTTTATTGTTATATCATGTCACGCCATTAATGAAGCACGAATGAACACCCATTTGAAACTGGCATTGTCGCATCAAATGTCCTTTCAATGAGATATTTTCAAATTTGGGGCGAAATCCCTTTTCAACGTCTATTTCACCTTTCGCCAAGACTGAATACAGTCTTATCGACACCTGGACTCCAAAAAAATGATGACTGTCACTCTTGTTTTTTTATATCGCTATAACAATTATGAGTCGGGGAGATATCACATAGACTTCATTGTCTCATATCGATATGCATTTCTTCAAGTCATAATCGCTAAGACAAAATTACTCTTTTACCGATGAATTCCCACTTCGGCATGTCCATCAAGTTTTCTCATCAAAAAAAAACCTACCAATGAAATCATTTTCAGCAAGACATAATATCCTCGGGAAGACTCATACCAATACCAAACGTCTTACCGAAATCATCTCTATAGATTACTCCTATTCAGTGAGACTCACCCTGAACTACTTGTCGGTATAACGCTCAAACTTCGATGAAGCTTATGCCAAAAGATTCTTCTCCTGGTGATACATATCTCTGTCGGCATATCTTCTGGATCATATCTTCTGGATCAGCAAGACTCCAACACTTTCTCCAATAGTCTTTTGAATCCCCTTGTATTAAGTTCAGCAAGACAAGAGTGATTTCACGAAGACCTTCCCCAACGACATAAGTCTTACCGAGACATTTTACTTACAAGCCAATCAGCTAGACACAATGATGTCGCTATAACTTCACGCCGATACCCACTAGTTCGGCCGAAATGACCTTTCCATATTACTAGTCGGCAAGACCAACAAAATTCGCTGTGACATTATGATGACGCCCCAGCATATGCCGATATGAATCTTCTTAGTCGCCAAAACAAGAGAAAAGTCTTGTCGATTGTCTGCAACCAATACATGTTAGTAAAAAAGACATCTCGAGGAGACTTTTACTATGTCTTCCCGATATGGTTTTTAATGGAATAAGAAGAGGTAAATGGATTCAAAATGAGTCATATGACAAATAATACACAAGACAATGCAAAAAGGGGATTTTATGCTTATGGTAAGGACTTAATGTTGGAAACTCATGAATCCAATAGACTGTAAAAATTCAAAATTTTACAGTTCTAACAGGAGGAATATGTTAGATTAAATCAAATAAGGTTTAGTTTATTTAATTTAATAAGAAGATTTTAGGGATTTAATCAAAGAAAATGAATTATTTAATTAAACAGAGATGTAAGGTTAATTAAATTAAATTGATTAATTTAATCAAAGGAGGTGATAAACCTAATTAGATGAATAATGGTCCATTAAATTAAGAGATAAAATTATGATGAAATGTTGAAAGTATGATTTAGGAAGAAATGTTGTTAGTAATTGGGATCAAGTGTGCCAAAACGAATTTTGTACATTTTCCATGTCTACATTTTGCCACTCTTCGAAGCAATGTACTTGTTGCATTGATTCAAAGAATAAAATTGCTATGTTCAAAATTTTACTGAATTTTTCAGATGCCCCACTGCTGCCCCAGTGAAAGGATAATGTTGGATATTGCCCCCTCGAGAGATCAGACGAAAATTTTGATTTTTTTTTGGATGATCTCGTGAAAAAAAGATAACAATGTGTTGAACAGGCTAGACACACCCCAGAATGCCCAAAAATAGGTTAAGATGCTCAAAAAAGATACAACACGGCTCTTGGTTGGATGAAAACAAGATCGGGGGACCGAAACCCTATTTGGAAGGTTAAATTAGGTCAAAAAACCTTAATTTTTAGGCTTAAATAGACCTCAAGGGGTCACTTTCAATACATTTGCAATTTTAACCTTGAAAAATTTGACACCTTGAGCTCTGAGTCCTGATCATGATGGCACAATGAGAGCTTCCTCTGCATGTTTCGGAGCAGGTACGAGTACATCAACAACCAGTCACTGCGGGACCTGTGGTATGTACCCCTATCCAGCTTTTATTTTTCTTGTTATTCATGCATTAATTAGGGTTTAGATTCGTACTAGGCAGCACAGCCAAATATAGTGCCGCAGAAAATGTAAATTTGGGGCCACACAGTCCTATATAGGACCACTTGTACATAGAGTGTTGCATGGCACAGTTTAGGTTTTTAGGGCTCCGGTCACCAAACTCAGCCGCATGCACAAATAGCGTTGTGCGACGCAGTTTGTCAAATTTGGGTGCCACAGTCCACCATGCGGTGTAGTTTGGAACATTACAAACTGTGCTGCTTTGAAAACAATGTCACTTTTGCTGTTTCAAAGGCGAAATGTGATAGGGACAAGACATTTTCTTTAGGGAAACTGACGTGGCTGTCTTTCCTTGCGTAGGAGAGTCATGAGGTCATTCATTCGTGAGAGCACTGGTGGCCAGTACTCGAGAGATTATAGGGTATGCATGTATATCTCCAAGAGAAGCTTGGGATTCTTGGGCTATGGCACGTTGCATACATCTGTCCCATTCGAGCACATCTAGGTATGATGCATGCCTTAGCCGAGCGGTGGCATAGCGAGACGTCGTCCTTTCATCTTCTTACTGGCGAGACCACCATTACTCTTGAGGATGTCTGGTGCATCTTGCGACTACCCATTCATGGAGCTCAAATGATCTATGATCTGGAGGAGGGTAGAGATGCCTGCTTTGATGTTATGGGTATCGACGAGCTTATCCTTTGCGATGGTCAAATAGACCTAGAGCAGTACTAGGGTATAGCCCCTACTTACAGGTTGATTGTGGCTATGATTATTTCTGGTCTTGTTGCTCCTAATCGGTGTGGCCGATACTTCAATCCAGGTTGGGGATTGGCATGGTAGCGGATGTGTGTTTATCGGGAGAGCTTTGCTTGGGGATCAGTACTATTGGCCTCTTTGTACCGATATTCGATGAGTTTCCTATTTGGATAGTCGGGCTCTTGAGGCCAGATTGACTCTTCTGCACATTTGGGCATGGGAGTGGATCCCAATGCTTTTCCCTATTGTGACACCGGTTGTTATAGATATTGATGATCCTATTGTGTGATGTTACGACGGGGTTGAGATTCACTTTACCCACATGGGTACAGATGGTATAGCCTACTGACGGTGGGTTTTGGATGAGATGACAATGTTCATATGGAGGCCATGGATGGGTATAGGTCCGTTGTACGATGATGCTCAGCAACTCTTCTTTTCTTGCCAAGATAGGTTTATGCAGGGCTGGGAGCATACTATGATAGAGACGTACCTTCCTAACAGGGTAGCCAGATAGTTTGGCGAGGTGTAGGACATACCTGATGTTCAATATATGGTCCTCTTTGCCCATATGGCAAAGGAGACAACATGGGGGTAGCCGATTCCAGCAGAGGAGGCAGTGTCCTCATTTAGTCAGTTAGTGGCTCGTTCGTGGCCATATGATCAAGGCCCAGCAGACATAGGGGTGACTCCAGCATATAGAGCATGGTTTCAACCTACTTCGAGATTGATAGTTCCTAGGACAATGCTTCCATGTCGAAGGCCCAGAGGCAGGGCAGTAGGTAGGGGTCGGGGAGGTGTACTACCTCCTAAATAGTCACCTTTGAGAGACAGAGCACAGCAGGTAGCAGGAGTGGATGGGAAACCCCAAGTGGTACCACAACACCAGCCAATGGGACAGCCAGTGGGGCAGCCAGATCCCTGTGATGCATTGATTCAACAATTATAGGGCCAGGTATAGGTGTTGACAGCAGAGCGAGATGAGGCCCGACAGTAGGTTATTGTCGTCACAGCTGAGAGAGATCAAGCACGATCCGAGAGGGATCAGGATATTGGCCGATAGAGACAATTAGAGAGTGTAGCCTCCACCTCCCGAGGCTGATCAATTGACATTCAAGAGTACATAGAGGCTATCAGAGAGGTTGAGTACTATCGGCAACACTACTGATAGGCAGTGCCATCAGCGAGCAGGGTGCCAAATTTCTCCAAGCAGACAGGGAGGCGACCGACAGAGGATCATGGTGACTGATAGGTGGGGGAGTGTAGTAGTCAGTAGGGCTAGCCCTTTTGATCACAAATAGTTTTGCATTTTTGATTTATGGGCTGCACTATTTTGGCCTTATTGTACCATGTATTTGATGTACACTTGATCCGATTTGTATCATAATAGTGTATTTTTTGATGATATATATGAGATGATTCACCTTTTATGATATGTATGGTGAAAATGTATGATATGCAATTTTATTATGATGCTATGAGATGTTCCTATTCTTATGCTTATGTGATGTAATGTATGTTTTTTAATGGATGCATTTCTTTTTGTATATTTTCATGTTTTTTAATGATGATCCTATGGATGTAATGTATGTTAATGATGGTGTAATGATATGCAAATGGTTATGTATGCATAATGATTGTGAATGATGTAATGCTTTCTTAAGGTTCTTAGAATAAAAAATTTATATTATTCATCATAAATTAAGATAATGATATGATGCAATGTGCAAATTATTATGCGAATGTAGAGTGTATGCATTGGTGATGCTGTGATGACTGTTATGATACCATGTTAGTGTGGAAGGAAGATAGAAGAATTTATAGTTAATGAGTTAGTTAGGATGATGATGGTGATTTGTATTGCTAGGAGTTGGGATTTTCAAAGGGTTAGTTGTGTTATGTTTGATAACACACATAGGTACGATGCATCAAGGTATAAAGGACCAGGATGGCATTTGTACCTAGTGTGATGGATTTTGATTAGTCAAATAGATAGGAGTATTCTTGTTCACACTTAGCATGCATACTTCATTCAAGATATAGTTCAGACATTCTAAACATCTCGGGCCAAAACACAAGAAAGCAAGCTTTCCTATGTGGTCAACAAGATACCTAAAACATCCTCCCTACAAACCAAGCAAAGCATGCATGACTAAGTTATTTTACAAGAGTATCTAACAAGCATCATAGATAAAAAAGATAGTGATAATTGCCCCATTCCTTTCTCTCTAAACCTGTTTTGTTTATGCATCATCGAGAGGTCCTTGGAATGAGCACAAAATAAGATAAGTAAATAAAAGACTAAATAAAGCAAACCAAACAAGTTAATGTTCTTCATACCGCTAGCCAAGACTAACTACTATGGAGTACCTGATGCTTATGTCCATAATAGGAAAGCTTCATCCTAGGACATGTTGTGATCAGGGTTTTGATGGGACTGATTTGGATGATAAGCTATTGATACTCCGAGTTGACCAACTTGCTTGCTTACTGACTTAGACTTTCAAGACTCTGATGATTAGAGAGTTCACTTTTAAACTTGCTAGACTTGCTTCTGACTGACTTACCAAAGGATGAATGCGGTGATTGATTTTATTACGAGTGATGACAGATTATGAGTAAGAATGAGATGAAATGGATGCACCATTTTGGGTTTTTAGATATTTTGAGGCTGTTTTTTTGGTATTTTCAAATTTTACGTCGAAAGGGCTAACTTACAGACCTATCCTAGGGATCTCGGGAGTTGATCCATAGATTATCCTTGCCTACATTATACATGCAGATACCATGTAGTTTGACTAATGACATATTGACTTGATGATAAGATGGACAAACGGATTGCCCTTTTATTTCTTAATGAACTAACTTAAGATGTAGACCAGATGGGCAAACAGATTGCCAATGCGACGAATGCCTAAAGGACTGACCTTATTGTCTTGGGGGATGATCAAAGATCAACCTTGCCTATGTTCAAGCTCAGAGATGATGTAGTTTGGACAAGGTGAAAGACTGAAAAGACTAAATAATGATTTTTTTGAAGATTTTTTGATATTTTGACATTTTTTTGGATTTTTGATGAATGTTTTGAATGTTTTTGATTTTTTGACGTTTCGAGAAGATTTCAAGAATATACACGACTTTGATCTGATGTCGATACCAGAACATGCCCCCAATGTGGTACGATAAACTACTTTGATAAAGGCATGATGAACTGACCTTAGGAATATGCCAAGTAGTAGTATGGTGGAATATGATACGAGCGCAAGATCAGGCTATGGTACAGATGTGAATGAATGGCTAGATGGAGGATTAATGAAATGTGATGGGATGGATGAGTGAGTCACACAGATCCTGGTGGATAAAGAGTGCTTTATTTACACTTGACACCTATTTGCCAGGTTTTCACCAAGTTACTTGTCCAAAGCGCCATCAAAGTGGTTTTCACAAGAGGACGGTTTTTTCCTTTACTGTTTTCAATCCTTTTTCTATTTTTTTTTGGATTTTTTTGTATTTTTTGATTTTTTTGTTGTCGCCAAGATGCCTGTTTTCCAGGTTTTCATCAAGGTAACCATTTTTTAAGGATTTTTTCTGATTGTTTTTGTATTTTATGTTTCTATACGTTGCAAGTTCTTAGGCATAAAACTTTTTGAGATGACAACTATTCATGGGTTTCTACAGAGGCTCACCCTCTGGTGTCGCCAACTGATATACCCCTCATTTATAGCTTGCGGTGATGATGAAAGGTTGTAGCGAGTTAGGTTCAAATTTTCCTTTGCTATCCAGGTTTGGTACATTCTTTTGGTTCTTTTTTAGCACAAGGTCACTAACTTGGAAGGTGCATTGCCTGATCTTCTTGTTGTAGCTCCGCTTCAAGAAATTTTGGTACACCTACAAATGATTTAGGGCATCCATGCATCATTCATATAGTAGCTCTAGCTCATTCAGTCTTGTGACCCTATATTCATCATCTGTGATGAGGTTTTGCAAAGATATTCTCAGGGATGGGAGCTCGATTTCAATAGGGAGGATGGCTTTTGATTTGTAGACTAGGGAGAATGGGGTGGCGCCTGTTGGCATGTGGATGTTGGTGCGATAGGCCCATAAGGTGGGATTTAACTGTAGATGTCAATCATGATCAGAGTCATTGCCTGTTTTCTTAAGAATCTTCAGGATAGTTTTGTTGGTAGCTTTTGCATGGCCATTGCCTTGTGGGTAATATGGTGTGGAAAAGTGGTGTTGGATTTTGAATTTTTCACACAAGTCATGGAAATCCTGGTTCTTGAAGGGTGACCCATTATCAGAGATAATGGATTGGGAAACATCGTATCGACAAATGAGGTAGTTCATGATGAACTTGGATATTTGATTTCCAGTTATGTAAGTCATGGGAATTGCTTCGACCCACTTTGTGAAATATTCGGTGGCGGTGATGATGAACTTGTGGCCATTAGATGAGGTGGGTGAGATTTTACCTATGAGATCAAGCCCCCATTGGGAAAAGGGCCAAGGTGTAGCAATAAGATGTAATTCTTGAGTTGGTGCATGAATGAGGTCTCCATGTTGTTGGCATTGTAGACACCTTCTGACAAAGTCATGTGCCTCTCTCTCCATTGTTGGCCAGTAGTACCCGGTTCTCAACAACCTCTTAGCCAAGGTCATACCACTTGAATGCAAACCGCAAGTGCCATTGTGTACCTCAGTTAAAGAAGTCAAGGCCTCCTCAGGTGTTAAGCAATGTAGTAGGGCTCCATTGATACTTCTATGTAAGAGGGTTTCTCCTAGGATGACAAATCATAAGGACCTTTTGACAAAGGTTCGCTTGAGGTTCGAGGTAATGTCAGCTGAGGGGATTCCTAATCTTAGGTAGGTGTAAATTTCATGGTACCAAAGATCACCAGGACCAACGAGTTCACATGCATATTTTGATTCTGATACCTCGAAAGTGGGTATGAGAAGCTACTCTACCAGGAATTCATGTTTTGAGACATTGCGAGGGATATCCAATAAGGATCTGATTGTTGCCATTACATTCGCTGCTTTGTTATTTGCCCTTGGTATTTTCTCAAAGGTGATGTCGATGAATGATTCCTTAAGGCTTTCTACTACCTTTTTGTATGGTGTGAGCTTATCGTTGTTAGTTTGGTATTCACCATTGACTTGGTTAATGATAAGTTGCGAGTCTCCATAGACCTTTAATGCCATGATTCACCACTGTGCCACAATTTTGAGACCTAGGGTTAAAGCCTCATATTCTGCAATGTTGTTCATATAGGGGAATGCCAACTTATAAGATATCGGTATGCAATTCCCTTGTGGGGTGATGAAGAACACATCAGCTCCTGATCCATGTTGTGTGTGGGAGCCATCAAAGTACAGTTTCCAGTGGTTGGTTGTACTAAGATTGAAAAGGGACTCATCTGGAAATTCTGATATGAGCAGTTTGTCTGTGTAGAGGGGAGCTTCTGCTAGCTGGTCTGCAATAAATTTTCCTTTGATCACCTTTCACTCAACATACTCAATATCATATTCAAATAGTATCATTACCCATTTAGCCATTATGCCTGTAAGCAATTTTTTTGACAATAGATATTTGAGGGGGTCTATCTTGGCAATTAGCTTAATTTGATGAGCTAGCATGTAGTGTCTAAATTTTTGGGCTGCAAACACCACTGATAGACAAGATTTTTCTATTGATGTGTAATTGAGTTCATGCCCCACCATTGTTTTGTTGATATAGTAAATGGCCCACTCGGTTCCCTTTTCATCATGTTGGGCTAAAAGGGCACCAAGGGTGGCTGTCGTTGCTGAGATGTATAGAATCAATGGTTTCCCTACGATCGGTGGCATCAACATAGGTGGTGTAAGTAGGTATTCCTTGATCTTTTTGAATGCTTGTTCACACTTGTTGTCCCACCTGAATGCTACTCCCTTGTGAAGCAGATGTGAATAGGCGATCTATTTATCTGCTAGGTGTGCTATGAATCTCCGAATGGACTGGAGTCTACCTTGTAATCCTTTGAGTTGATTTAGTGTTCTTGGAAATCCCATATCAAGGATTGCTTTTACCTTTGTGGGATCCACTTCTATCCCTCTCATTGAAACTATGTATCCCAACAACTTTCCTAATTGTACCCCAAAGACACATTTCTTTGGGTTGAGTCTGACCTTGTAATTTTCAAGCCTATCAAAAATTACACTTAAAGTCGCTATGTGATCTTGCCTTTTCTTTGATTTAGCCAATATTTCATCCACATAATCCTCGACAGTTTTGTGAATCATGTCGTGGAAGATCAATGTCATGGCTCTTTGGTATGTAGCTCCTGCATTCTTAATCCCAAATGGCATCACATTCTAGCAGTAAGTGCCCCAAGGACATGTAAAGGTTGTCTTATGTTGGTCTTCCTTTGCTATAATTATCTGATTGTATCCTGAGAAACCATCCATTAGGGACATCATCTCCTGTCTGGCTATCATATCCACTATCATGTCAATGTTGGGTAGTGGAAAATCATCCTTAAGACATGCTTTGTTTAGATCCCTAAAGTCCATGCAAATGTGAATGCCCCCATTCAGTTTTGAGACTGACACAAGGTTAGATACCCACTTTAGATAGTCGATCGGGCATATGAACCCAACATCCAAGAGCTTTTGTAACTCAATCTTAACGAGCAGAGCTATTTGTGGGTGCATTTTCCTCAACTTTTGTCTCACTGGCTTCGCTCCAGGGTAAACAACCAAATGATGAACTACTAATTCAAGATCCACACCTGGCATGTTAGTGTAGGCCTATGCAAATTTATTCTTTCTTTCTCTTAAGAATGCAATAAACAATTCTTGTTCCTCTGTCCAGAGAGACTCGGCGTAGAAAGTGATTTGTGGTTCTGTCTTCGTTCCCAAGTTGGCAGGATTGCACTACTCTGTTAGGACCGCTGATTTCTCTTGATGTAGAGCAACAAGGGGGAGATTGAATCCTTCATCCTTTGGTGCCTCAAAGAGGTTCTCACCATTGGATGCATCCTTTATTTTTACTATTTTGTGATTAGAAAGTGCCACGGTGTGGTTTTCACTTCCTAACCCCGAGCTTATTCTCGATATTTTCCTTTTGCAACTAAAGGATTCAATCATCTCCCTATAGTATGCCTGGGTGTCCAATGTGATGTCAAAACCCACCTTGTGATCCTCACATAGAACTGTATCCCTTAGTCCCATGAATTCTGAGAGAGCCTCATCGTTTTTGAATGAGTCTAGAATTGGTGGTCCACATTGGTCATGATCAATGAGTTGAGGGTGTACTAAGGTGATTTGGTGGGTTTGTTGGCTTGACTCAGCTGGTGAGGCACTAATCATTAGTAGGGTGGAATCCTCAAAGAGCCTAGGAAGGCCTGCTATGGTGTCATCATCGTCACTACTGACACAAACATCAGTGACGTCAAAGGTGAAATTGTCCAGTGGGATACCTAGGCAGATAGGTGGTCTAAGGGTAGTTGCCGACACTTGAGGGGAGGACCTGATTGCCCTAATGGGAGTACCTCTACCACGTATGGTTATACTTAGAGGAGTACATCCAAGGCCAAGGTTCTGCATTTTCTTTCTACAATGATGGGCTCTAGCCATCCATCACTATTCCTTCCAAGGCTTTCATTCCTTTTATAGCCCATACCAAACATCATTTGTAACCCTCTGTTAGTTTCATCCATGGGTAGGGTGAGGGTGGGCCTTTCATCTTGGTATAATGTGTTTGAGATGTCTCCCTCATCCACAATTTCTCGACTGAGATCCCCCCAATGGTGGAATCCAGGAGGTTCTTCCCTAAGAGTGTGGACAAGTGTTTTAGCTGGCTGAGGTTGTCCATGCGACCTAAGAGATTGTGGTAACTCTCCTACAACAAATGCATTCCTTTTCATTCTGTAGTCACCACATCCATTGTCCTAGATCATTTTTTGATTTTGGATATGTTAGGGATGGCGGGTGCCTCTATCGCAGAAGTGGAAGCAAGGTTGGCTGGGTCTGTTTATGACGTGGACGGTCCTTCATCATTTTTTGGTACTTGGGGGATCTTATAAAACTTGGCTTCCAAGTTTTTACAGTAGGCGAAAGGTTCAGGATCCCCATATATAGTGACCTCTTCATTTTGGTGTGAGAACTTGATACATTGGTGATACGTCGAGGCCATTGCCTTCATTTCGTGGATCCACAGGCGTCCAAGGAAGATATTATATGGTAGGTCAAGATCAAGGACCTAACAAGTGGTTTCCATTGTTGTTGGTCCCACATGGATGGGGATTTTGATAGTGCCCTGAGACACTCTTTCTTGATCATCATACACCCTTATCGTGATGTTTTTTTTCTTATTAATGGAATCCTCGGCAAATCCCAATTTCTTTATGAGCTTTAGGGAACAAATGTTAAGGCCTACACCTCCGTCCATTAGGACTCTTTTGACTTTCTTTTTATGGATGAGCACTTGAAGGTGGAGTGCGCGATTATGAGATGGTTGTGGGGGGAAATCTTGGTCAAAGAATGTAATGAGATTTGGGGTAACACTGTTACCCACCATATCCTGGAACTGCTTTGTATCAAGGGTGGTGGAGACAGTGGACGCAACTAAGGCTTTATCAAGGATCTTCCTATGGGCGGTGAAAATTTTCAATAGTTCCATGATGGAAATTTGGGTGGGGGTTCTCTTCAGTTATTCAATGACATTGTAGTCATAGGTGGTGGATTTTGTATTAGAAATGGGGTTCTTAGCTGGTTCCCCGACAATGGTAACCTTTCCGCCACATGTGGTGACTCCATAGTCATTGTTGGCTCCTTTGACATTTATGACTGTGACCATTTCATCGACGCATTCTACTATTTCTTCATACACTAGATTGGCACTAGCATATTTTTGCTTAACTTTATTGTTCCCCTTATTATTTCCTTGATTGTTTCCTTGGTTGTGGTTCAACATCGGATTCGTGTATATTTTCAAATCTTGGTTTCTGGTTAGCTACTCAATATTGATAATCTTATCCTCAATGAGGTCTTGGATGATGTTTTTTAGTCTCATGCAATTGGCGGTGGTATGTCCTTTGACCTTATGGAAGTCACAAAGGAGATTTTCATTATACCATGGCGGCTTGGTCATGGGTTCAACGTATTTCTCAGAGTTAGAGACTTTGATTAGATTCTCTTTGACCAACTTCTTCATTATAGACTCGATAGATTCCCTAAGAGTTGTGAACTTCCTCTTGGGAGGATACTTGCCTCTAGGAGGCGGTCCTCCATGATTGTTTAGATTGTTAATTTGGTTGGTGGGAGGTGGTTGTTGTTGTGTTATGACTTCATTAGTTTGCACATTGTTGCGATTAAGATTTTGTGATTGATGATGGGTTTGGATGTTCTACTTAGGGGCACTGATGACCACTTTAGCATTGACCACGCCGTCATTTGTGATATTTGTGTTCCTCGACCATGTTTGAGGTTTATCATTATAGTTATTGGATAGGCGGTCATCTTGTGGTGGAGTGAATGTTGATGTGCCTCCTCACGTAGTAAGGGCTCTTTCGATGTTGAGTGCCTTTGGGATTAGTTGATCATAGGATGTGATGCATTTCATTTTCAAGTAGAATGCCAAGTTCTCATCTAAATTGGATATGATGGTGAAAACTTGTTTTTCTTTCAGCATGGTCCACTTGCTCTGATTGGCCTTGGATCACCATCTTTGCAAGAAGGATGCAAATAGCTCTCCTTTTCTTTGTTTGAGTGTTGATAGTTCTTTCAAACTAACATCCGCACCCATGTTGAAAGCATAATTCTTAAGGAATGCTTCCACAATTTCCTCGAATGTTTTAATGCCCGTGGGTAGGTGAGAAAACCATTCCATAGCTGGACCAGTCAGACTACAGGGGAAGAGTCACATTAGATACGTGTCATCGTATGCCACCTCCATGCAATGCACCTAAAATTCCTTGATGTGGTTTTCAGGGTTGCTCATTCCATTATACTTGTCAAATTTGGGGATCTTGAATCCCTTTGGGAATGGTACCATGGTGAGACTTCTGTCAAAAGGATAAGGGCACAAGTTGCCTAGTGTTCTTATTGTTTTTCCTACTTGTAAATCCAACACTTGTTGCGAGAGCAGTTTGATTTGTGTTGTAACATCTTTGCTTGGGTCGGGTGGTGGAATGAACATGTTTTGAGGTGCTTGATGGGTGGGAAGATTACTACTGGGCATTTTCTGCAAGCTCTACTGTGCATTCAAGGCCTGTTGGTGTGCCTGCATTTGTGTCAACAATGCTTGTTGTTGATCCTATTGTTGTTGTTCCAACAACCTTTATTTTTGGTCCATCTATTGTTGTTCCCATGAAGCCTGTTGTTGGTCAAGATGTTGTTGCGCTAAAAAATATGGTTGTTGGTCTAGCTGTTGTTGCAAAGCTTGTTGTTTGGCTTGTTGTGCTTGAAAATCTTGCAGGGTTTGTTGGTATGCTTGCAGATGGATTGCTTGCAGTTGCTCTTGGTATTGGGCTTGTGCCTATTGTTGGGCTTGTGCTTCTGCTTGCGCTTGGGCTTGAGCTTGTGCTTGGGCTTGGGCTTGTGCTTGTGCTTGTGCTTGTGCTTGTTGCTTTTGCTTGAGTACTCTTTGTTGGTTGGCTTTTTGAATGGTTTGCATTAGAGTGGTGAATGAATTTTCCATGTTGGATTTTGGTGGGATTGGTGGTGGAACGGGAATCATGCCAACCGTTGTGACAGGTGAAAGGGTTATGGTGGTGATTAGAATTTGGGTTGTTGGCGGGGTGGTTGAGATGCTTGGTCCTTGAGAGGGTATGCTTTGGGATATTTGAGGAAAGATTGATGTAGTGGTTTTAATGGTTGCTACTTGTTTTTGTGATGTTGTAGGAAAAAAGAGGGAATTTGATGTGATGTTCACATTGCCTAGTTCTGAGAAACTATCAGTGCTTGGGGGGGAAAACCCAATCTGAGAGGTGATGTGGTTGTGAACGAAAATGGGGGAAGAGATGGTATGCTTCCCTGGAAAGAAAAAGGATAGGCAACATCGATTGTTCCAAACAAGCCACCTTCTCCTTGTGGTAGAGAATTTTGTATGTTTGATTGATAGGCTAGCGAGGCACAAAATGAAGATGAACCAGTGGGATTATGGAATGTGAGTGGGACATATGGGTGTAATGGATTTATTGGGACAAAATTATTTGGTATGGTGGTGATGGTCACCTCATTGTTGGTCACAAGGCGATGTTGTTGCAACTCTCGAAACATAACACTTCGTTTGTTCACCATGGGTGAGGTTGGTGTGATGACTGATGTGGTGTGAGTCATTTCTTGATTGGCTTTTGATATAGGGGATGTGTTTGTAAGAGGCATGTTCATACTAGTACTTGCGTCAAGGTCAGAAGGGAAATGGACCCCTCCTTCTGCTAACATGTTTAAGTATTTGAACATGGCACTAACAATTTTTTGGTTTTCTAGATTTTGAACCATTTTTATCATTTCAGATTGTGTCATCCCCATATCCTCGTTTATGATGTCCTCTTCATAGCTCTCCTTTGGAGGACTTTGTGATGGAAAAGAAGACTTACTTGGGGGATTGCTTAATCCCACAAGGTTTATTTCAGAGGTTACCTGACCCATGTCAATGGAAGTTGATATTTTGCTAATATTTTCCATGTTCTTGTATTGTGATCTTGTTTGAACCATAAAAATAGGGATCGTTTGATCCTAACCTTTTAGGCTCAAAAGAGAAGAACTAGGGAAGTCAAATATCAAAGAGGGTGGTAATGATGATGGGATAAATGGGTGAAGCGAGTGAGTGAAACCTTTTGGAGAAATTTTGAAGGGTTATGCTAAACTTGTGAGGACTTCGATTGATTGTGATGGTTTGACTATGTGTATTAAGTCAAACAAGTTTGTAGTGAAGTTGTATTTCTAGGAAGTTGTGCTATCCTAGGGGAACTTAAACAAGAAGATGAATTGACTAGGTGTGTTAATTCAATGTGATTGTGAACTAGTAGACCTTAGGAAGTTGTGTTATCCTAGAGGTAAATTTTTCCAAGAGTTTTGACCATTTTGGCTAGGTCTGTTAAGTAAATATAGGGTGATGTTGGTTTATCCCTTTAAGTTTAGCATGAGTGATTTTTCAAAATTTCACAAAAGGTTTGTTGATGGAATGAGATTTGGTTTGATGAAGAGATGGATGAGGATGACAACTTTGACCTTGACCCTTAACCTAGACATGACTCCCTTTTACAAAACCTCAGTGTTGAAGAACACACTAGACTTCCTATGGGAGGAAAGCAAATCTTTCAAAAAGTTCAAGATTTTATTGATAGTAGAATGCATACAAAGTGGGATTATTCCTTGAAGCCTTTTTATAGAAGTTGTAGACCATTCTTTCTTTGAATTCAAAAAGTATCTCAAGGCACTCCTCTCGAGCTTTTAGACTAAGCTTCTTGAACTTTGGTTTTTGGACTTTGATCTTGCGGGAAATCATTTAGAACCACACATATGAGGTTCGATTTTGTCCTTTTATCTTGGCTTAGTGAATTCCTTTTACCAAAGACACTTGCTTGCTTAAGTTTCAAACCATATGTCTAATGTCCCACTTTCTTTTTCATCCCACAAGGTCCATTATGTGGAAATCAAGGAAAATAGGGAAAAAGTCTCCTATTTTTAACCTTATTGAAAATAAATGATGATATAATCCAAGCACTTAGAAACCTCTAAGGATATGATCCCTAGGGAAAGCAAGAGTGCTCAAAAATTGTCAACGGTATTTGTTTCCTAAAAGGGGTTTGAAATTTGGAGGTCTTGTAAATGTTCATTTTGTAAATGTTTTTGAGAATCAAGCAATGCATTTTTTACTTCTGATCACCTTTTATAACCCTAAGATGATGAGACAATATTTTGTTTGGTTCCCACTTGGATGAATCTAGCTGTGCATATTTTGTGCGGATGGCTAAATGCTTGACCACACTGGCTCCCCTCCATGACACACACTTCTCGGGTCAACCAAGCATTAGTGCCCATGAATCTCCCATGGCATACTTTCCATCTCCACAATAAAACCGCATGTATAACGTGGGGCGGCTTCAAAGGACATGAGCATTTTGCACCAACAAAATAGACAAGGATTTGGAATTTTCTAAACAAAGGGTTTTAATTCGGGCATTCCATTCATGGGGGATTATCCAACATCGGTGAGAGTCCATTTTTGTCCATCTCGTCGGAATAATCCTCATGATTCTTGAACTTTCCTCAAGAATCCACACTTATATACCGGTTGGAAGTCGCTTGGCTTTAGCGTGTTCCCGGTTGGGTCGTTCCCTTGGGTGGGTAATTTTTTCCCACAAGGCAGGCCCTCTAAGATAAACAAAAGTGAGTAAACATATTCGTAGTTCGATCAACCTTCGTTTAGAAACAAAGGTAGAACACTCGCAATAAGTTTACTCACACTCGCATATTTTGTTCAATTGTTAGGTACCCAAATTGAAATGTGGAGGCAATCTTTTATGCAAGTTAGTGTCACCAAAAAAGACTTTTGATTCTCAAGTTCACCGTGAGGCATGAGAGAAGTGCATACGCCTTTTCAAATGACAATACTTTACAAAAAGGATTACAAGACACAAAGAACACATGTTCGTTTTAAATCCCTCAAAGCAATAATGAATTATTTTTAAGCATCAAAGGAAATATGAGATTGCTTTGTTCAATTTTTATCCTTTAAACCAAATCTAGTATGTTTGTCTAAGGTTATTTTTAGCCCTTTGGCAACTTTGAAAAGAAATTTGATTGTTTATTTTAGAACCCAAAAGAAGTTTAGTGTTCCTAAGGCCAATAAAATTAGCAAATTCCTTTTAATCAAAAATCTAAAAATCCTTAAAGAGTGTTGAAGAACACTTTGTGCAAAATGAGCATGGTGCCATAATGAATCTCCTACTTTGCTTGTAAAAGGGAATTTGCTTGTTCTTTTCAAACCCAAAGTAAATTTAGTGTTTCTAAGGCCAAAGATTTTAACGAATTTCTCTTTCACAATCAGAATTTTGAAAATTCCTCAAAAGTGTTGAAGAACACTTTAGTGTTTAAAAACACTTTTCCTTGCATGATGAGTATGAGGTCATGATGAGCTTCTTCCCTCACTTTTTTCTTGCTCCAACCTGCAAAATGACAGAAAACGAGAGAGCAAAAAGATAGCAAACAAGGTTAAAGATTAGAAAAATCCAAATTTAAAAAGCACATGTCAATTTTAGACCTCACTATTTTTTCGCGGCACAGTTTGTAAAAGCGGCATAGTTTGGGCGAAAGTGACGCTATATAGCACTATACGGCTGACTGTGGGTGACGCTCTATAAAAACAAAGAGTGGAAAAGCAGCGCAGTTTGGAAGCGACCCTGTTTGAAATTTCAAATTTATTAGGCCGGAAAGCTGGAGGGGTGGAGTTTGGAAGAAATGCAGTGTGGTATGGCGCCACAGTACTAAAAGCAGTGCAGTATAATGCCGTGGAGATGAACGCAATGGAGTTAGGAAATTAAAAAAAAATGACAGGCGGGAAGAAAAGCAATGAGGTTGAGAAGTTAAACGCGGGTCAGTATGGCACCACTTTCCTAAAAGTGGTGAAGTATTGCACCACGCCAATAAGGGCAACTCAATATGGTGTCGCGTGGCTGTTTTCTTGTGACCTGTGAGAAAATGCTAGAAAAGAATGGGGAAATTTTAAAAAATGTGATTAATTTTTTGAGTCTACCCTCCTAGCGCCAAAATGTGAACCCCTAAACTTGCAAATGCACAAGAGCAACAAAACACGTTTGGTTGTTAGATCAAATGCATGCAAACAAGTATGAGAGATTTTCCATGAAATCCATCTATTCAAACTAAAACTAGGAAATGAATAACACAATACAAGAAATGGATTTAAATCCTAATTAAGCCAATAGATTAGTAATCCCATGGGGGAATTGGTGTAGATGAAGTGTTGCAATTGGCCCTTTCCCAATTCCTAAGTTGCAATGTTGAGTGATTGAGCAATGGTCAAATCTCCAAAGAGATTTGAGCATAACCTTGTTACAATTTGTGAAAATGGTGATAGGTTGGGTGAAATGGGAAAAATAAGCTCTCAATGTGAAGAGAGTAACTTTGCATGCAATTATGGATCAGAAATGAGGAGAGAAGCCTCTAATTTATAGCTTTTAATTTGGAAGAGAAAGTGAGATTTGAGCAATGTGGGAATAACTTTCAATCCAATGGTTGAATGCCACATGTCATGATGTGAACGGTTAGTGGTTGTGCACATTTTGACTAAAGTTTCAATAAATGCACTTATTTTGAATTTGAATTTGTGAGATGAATTGTTGAAGAGGGAAGAGAAATGGAGTTAATGTCAGTTGGCTCAAGGCCAAGGACATGTAAGAGGCCTTAAATGCTTTGTTGGAAGGACCAAGTCCACTTGCCCTTTTTGAATTCAAATAAGAGAATATTCCCTTTTGATGCCATGTGAGGGAAAATAGAGAATTAAATAAATCAAAGTAATTGATTTATTGTGCAACTTGCATTCTCTAGAATATTTTAATGAGAGGGATTAAATTAATCATGGTTTTGATTAACTTAATGAAGAATTAAATGATGTGACAATTTAGACTTAAATTTATGAATTGATTTAAGTCAAGAATTGAGAGGAAAAGATTAATTAAGTAAATGATTTGATTTATTTAACTAAGGAGGAATATGTTAGATTAAATCAAATAAGGTTTAATTTATTTAATTTAATAAGAAGACTTTAGGGATTTAATCAAATATAATGAATTATTTAAGTAAACAAAGATGTAAGGTTAAGTAAATTAAATTGATTAATTTAATCAAAGGAGGCGATAAACCTAATCAGATGAATAATGATCCATTTAATTAAGAGACAAAATTATGATGAAATGATGAGAGTATGATTTAAGAAGAAATGTTGTTAGTAATTGGGATCAAGTGTGCCAAAATGACTTTTGTACATTTTCCATGTCTACAAAGCTACCTCATGTTCAACGATGCACTCAAAACTTGAGGCTCTAATACCACTTGATGTAGACAAAAACATAATCTCAACTCAAATCCAAAATTTTACATTACAACAACTCAAAAATAATTAAACCAAAATTGACAATAACTTGTGCCAATTTATAATCGATTTACAACTGCATGATTACAAAAATCAATTTAAAAATAAACAAATATCTTTATTTCAAATTCAAGATAAATAAGAATAACAAATTTTAGGGCAACTACTTTGCCTCCCTTCTCTATCCAACTTTACATCTTCCTACTTTACGCACTTCATTCACCTCCCCTTTATAGTGTCAGTCTTCTACCACACATTCTTACCTCCTTGTCATCCATTTCTCTCTATGATTTCAATCTATGATGACTCTTCTTTTAATATGCTCGATATGGGTTCGACCCTTGCCAACCTACCTATACTTCTATGCATCTCATTTAAATCTACATTTAAATTTTAATAACTCTTCCTTACCTCAACATTGATACTTCTCCCAGAGGTGCAAATTTTTTTCCCTATACATTTTATTTAATTAACATCTATGGCTCCTTCATACGTTGACCCTTGTGGCCCAAGTTTCTGCAGGCCACATGATACTATTCTTTTTCTCATCCTTAAAATTCTATTGAATTATTTAAGACAACCTTTTATGGCATTTCAATTTCTCAAATCTTCTTTTGAATGGTTCAACCTTTATCCCTATTTTCCTCTTTGCTCAACCTCTTCCTAATTGTCTCACACAAGAATCCTCTCTCTACTTTGTCTTGAAATTATATGGAAGACTTTCCTTACATTTGCGACCAACTATTTATTAGTATTGTCTTCTACACTACACTCCATCCAACATCTCACGACTTGCACTCTGTCTACAACAACTTGATGTTGATCCTAGGCTATGCTATGTAGCCTAAGGGTCTTTTATTGTTGCAAGAGCATCTCTAATTTCCACATCCTCCTATTTGCATTAGTTTTGGTAAACAATTATCCTTCCTTTAGTCCTATTTTATGCTTCCTCTATTTTGTGTTCTGCACTAGCTATCAAATGCTCTCTTCTTGGAATGTGTAGCCTATCCCTTTCTTGATGTTTCATAGTTATTCCTTTAAAATATTCAACTCATGCATAGTCTCTTTATTCTACCTTCAATTTGTCTTCAAATTACATAACACCTCCTCCCATGTTTGGCCTATGTTGAATAATTTTTGGTTTCTTGGTAATCTACCTTCAAACCGGAGCCATGGCGTGGGTCTCTCCTCACCCAGGAGCGCCTCTTCCAATCACTAATTTTTATTTTATTATCCCTAGTGATGCCTCTTCACATTTGTTTTTTCAATTTCTTCAACTTCTCTTGTTTTTTAATCTTCCAAGCTCTTTAACCATATCCTTTCCAACTTTCACACCCTCATAATATTTGAATAATGATTTGCATAACTTTATTCAAATCAAATTACCATTTAACCACATGGGAAACTGTTTAATGTGCAAAACATACATATGCGAGCTCATGAAGATACATATAATGAGCATTCAAACTTATGATGTTTTACCAAACCAAATGAAATTTCCCATGATGGAAAGAAAAACAAAACCAAAGAAAAACCAAACCGGAAATTTGTTTTGGTCGATGTGGGATTTCCTATGGACTTGGTTGCTCCTACATCACATATAAGAGGAGAGAATGAACTCCCTCTAGCATTGTGGTGAGAACTACAAAATATTTCATTCCCATGAGGGGATTCGCAAGCAAGGTCACTGTGAGCCTTCCAGGTTTAGGTCTCGGTCTAGGAATGAACTTAGTCATAGGAGCTTAGCACTTTTGAGTGTTAGCATGTAAGTGGTGGCATTTATTTGTTCTCATCGTGGTGAATGAATATTTTTTGTATTTAACAATTCAACTTGATGAAAGATGTTTGGTTGATTAAGTTGGTAGTAATGCTAATTGAACTTAAAAATTCGTATAGATTTTACATTCACAAATCAATTAATCACTTTTATATTATCCCAATATTATGATGCCAACATAACAAATAGTTGGTGTTTAAGAAAATAAGCCACAATGTAATGCCTTCGGTGTTTGTACCTTGTATGTTTGTTGATTTTTCTTTAGTTCCACTCCTCTTATGAGTGATGATGATTTTTATTACCAATATTATATTTTCTCAATGAGGTTTTGTATTGTCGTTTAGACTTTCAACTATTTATTATGGTATGCATGAGTATTCCATTATAAGTTTGAATTAGTACAATGTTAAGCTTCATTGTTTCCATTATTTATGATATACGTGTGATTATTATATCTAGTTCTACATTGTGGATTATTATTAGTTTTTGCATCTTGATATATAGGTCATGCTAGTTATAGATGATTTTTAATTATATGTGGAGATTTATTATTATTTTATTTAGATACTATACTATGTTGAGTGCTATGTGCATTACTTAAGCTTTTCTTATATGGGGCAAGTGCAATTTTTTCACAATTGTGGTTAAATTGGAGGTGGTCATATTAGGTAAAACACATATTTATAACATCCATCTCACTTGATTCAAGTGCAAGATAAGTCTTGTAAATTAAGAAAATTGGATCTAGATCAATGGTGATTCTAAAATCCATATGTTTAAACCCATAAAATGAATATATCATTTGTGTGTGGTTATTTCATCTCATTGCATTGCTTTTATATTATTTCGAGTTATGTGTTAATCATGTTTATGAAATATTTAATATGATTTAATTCAAAGAGATAATATTTATGCCTTGGTAGAAAAACCTAGATCTATTGAAATATTTTATTACTTGTGCAAGAGAATTAAAGTGTTTCTCTTGGAAATAAAATATTTTTAAATTAGAAAATGAAATTTGTCTTACAGTTAATATTTAAATTATTTACATAGTCAATTTATATATTGCTGATTCTAAATGTTTGAAATCAATAATATATGTGTTGAAAGAAAAATATTTTGAAATATCTAATTATGAAAAGGCTTTGTTTGAAAATGGCTAGTCTCAAAAAGGAAGGAAATGTGAGAAAATCTCTTAGGGAATTATGAAAAGGAAAATAATATGCATTTTCATTCACTTGTTAGTTTGCTTTGAAAAAACCCTCTCTCTTTTTTGAAAAATACTTTTTATAAATTATAAATTTTTGATTTGGAATTGGTTTGGAGTGGGTTAGCTTGGATTCCAAATTGTAAGTGTAAATGTGTTGTATGTATGAGTCGAACATTATGTGGTTGTATGTTCTTACATGTAGTTGACATTGTATTAGTATCTACTTGGAATATCTTTAAGACCATATTACTCTATATAGATTGAATTGGAAACATAAGCTCAATCACTAATTTTGATTTAAAATAGAGGCCAAAGATCTCATCCTAGATGTGTGGATGAAGTGTTTTTATGTTCAAATGGTGTGTGAACCATTGAAATTCTAAGTCTAATAAATTGATTACTCACAAGCATTAGACAATCATATGAGACATTATATATTTATATTATATTGTATATGATGTCAGTGGTTCTTATTTTCATGTCTATTGATTACTCCTATGAAGCCAACTATTGACTTTGGTTGTAAACTTAAAAAAATGTGTTGTTCAAATAGACTATAGAAGGTCACACCCAACAACCACACAAAACACGATATATTTTATTCACAACTAACTAGAAAAACCATGCTAAAACACTTAATAAAATGCATTACATTATTTTCTCTTATCCAAATGTGATTAAATTACCTTAAAACAAACTTGTTTAGAATTCTAAATATATCTAATCTAAATTTAATTAAATATTCATCTATTGTGAGAAACATATAAAAGATTTCTTACTAAAATGTTAATCTAATTATCCATTAGAATAATGTACCTAATTTATAAAAAAAAATTATTTAAAATTTAATTATGAAAGTGATCCAAATAAAGAAAATTCAAAGGCTAGTTATGGAGGCAATTGTGAAATTGTTTGCCTTTGATTTTTAGAGAAATTATGAAATAGAATTGAAGTCTGAATGTCAGCTAGACTAGGGGTTGGGATAATAGTAATGCTAGCATAAAAAGGGTCCATTTATTTATTGTGTTCTTTAAAATTGGTATTTATTTAAAATGACAGTTATCGTTGCATATTTAAAATTACTGTTGTTTGTAAGATAATTTTAAAAAGAAAAAAGAAAAACGCAAAACGCAAAACGCAAAACCAGTAAAAGCAACGACACTCAAATTTGAAACCAAAAAAGCAGCGTTAAATTTGATTTCTCCTTCATGTTTTATATGCTGAGAAATTAGGAATTAGTAACATCAGAAGGCCCTTCACAGCAGAGCTTGATCTGAACCAGGTATGTGCTTCATGTATACTAAACCCTAACCCTTGGTTTTTAATTGTATAATTCCAAGATTTCTGACTTCTCTTGGGGATTACATATGGAATTGTTGAATTCGTTGAAGATTGTTGTGGCTACGGCCGGACTGGTATTTCTTCTCTCTAAGGGACCGAAAGAATTCGTTGAAGATTGTTGTGGATGTATGATGAATGGCTAGGCTGTCTAAACATGCAAAGGAGTAGTTAAAGGGAGCTGGTTGTGATCAATAAGGAATAAGGTATGTCAGTCAGTCTTCTTTGTTTTAAAGTTATGCTCTATCAATTTAAATTATTCTTTCCTCTGTTAAATTATTCTTTTCTCTACTTCCATTTTTATCATTAAATCAGACCTTAACCCATGCTCCTATAGAATCATGAGCATTAAAGTTATTAAAATATTTATAAAACTAATAACAGAGCATTACAGTTCTCCAAAGATTTTAAGTATAGGTTTCAACTGCATTTCCATAACTGGTGAAATCATTTTCAATCTGATAACATAAGAAATACAATAGCTCTTAAATGTAAGAGTACATGGCAAACAGACCAGATCTACAGTGAATGTATGGCATATGAATATGAAATATGTAGGGGCTAAGCAATGCCATGATTTTGCTTGGGTTTCTCCTAGGCATTCTGCTCGTACAAATGAAGAAGAGCAGCTGCAGAGAGTGCTGCCAGAGTAATACCCTCCTGTATACATCAAAATCAGCCAATACTTGAAACCATCATCAAATTATTCTAAACATAGCTGGGCCAAATGTTATATATAAATAATTCTCATCCACCAAATCCCTTCTGTTTCATTGAAACTGAAATGACAAAGAACATATAATCTAAGCAACAAAGTTTAGCTGAATGTTAACTATGAAGAATTAGGCATGTGTAGTTGGGTATTTACCAAGTATATAGTAATAAATACATCTTGGCAAGAACCCAAATTATTGGTATCTAGGCTTGATTTGTTGTATGTATGTTGAACTTATTGATTCGTATAAGCATTGTTACTGTTAAAAGGGCCTGACAGTGAGCCGGTTGTGATAAAAAAAGTCTGCCTCATGAGTTCAGGGCTTGACAGTGAGCCGGTTGTGATAAAAAAAGTCTGCCTCATGAGTCCAGGGCTTCACAGTGAGTCCGTTGTGATAAAAAAAGTCTGCCTCATGAGTCCTCTTCACTTGCTAGTTTGATTCTATGTATTTTATGTGTTTACTATTCTGTAGAAAATAAGGTCAAGCTTGCCAAAGTAGGTCCACTCTATTTCATTGAATGTCTTATTGTGGTGTTTAATCATATGAGTATTGGGGGTGTTTAGGAGGTGTTTTAGAAATTTTGTAGTTTTATTGAGTTTAAGTGAAATTTTTAATGTGCGCGATTGTATTTGGATTATAGGAAGTGAAAATTTACTCTTTTGAAACTTTTAATCTCTAAATTTGCATTCATCTTCTACAACATTCAAAAGAGAGTTTGCACAATAATAAGAAGATTTTAAGTTTTATTGGGGTTAACTGAAGCTTTCAATGTACACAATTTTATTGTAACAGAGGTCAAGGTAGGACAGAGGAAGAGGCAGAGGAAAAGGTACGCCAGAGAAAGAGGCAGAGCAGAAGAATCGATATCTGATGGAGGGTGGATTCTTCTTATGATAATATTGAAAAAGATAATTAGAAAAAAGTGTTTTACCCTAATTTATGTAGTTTTAGCATTATATCTTTATCAATTCTTTCAGGTAACTCTTTGTTACAGGAAGAGGTAGAGGTAGGACAGAGGAACAGGGGGAGAGGAAGAGGCAGAGCAGAGGAATTGATAGCTGATGGAGCGTGGATTCTTCTTCCAGGTAATTATTTGTTACATATTCTCTTTATTAAGTTGATAATATTGAAAAAGATAATTAAAAAACAAAGTGCTTACCCTAATTTATTTGCTTTTCAGTTTTCTATTCCAGTAGTTCTTTATATCATTATCAATTCTTTCAGGTAACTGGGCTGCAATGACAGACCATCTGCATTGGTCTGCATGAAAAGCAGATCTTAGATTTTATATCATTGTTACCATACCAAAGATTCAATCAATAATATTGGACTATTTCCAATTTTCTAAGAGTATAGCTACCTCATAACTGCTTCCAAAAGTATTAGAGGCTACAAATTATATCTTCTTCTTCAGAGAACTCTCCATGTTTTACATTGGGCCTCAAGTAATTAAGCGATCTAAGTCTGCAACTGTTTCCACACCTTTTCAAGCCTGAGTCACTGAGCATAGATATCACTACAACAAACCCTCCAAAACATTCTTTACTTTATGAAGAGAAAAATGATAGAAGCAGAAAATTGTAGATGCTTTTGTCTTCAATATAGACCTAACAAACTGAAAATAATACAGTTACACTCAACACCATTAAACTGTAGATCTCAATTTTATTTAGTGCAAGAAATCGAAATCCTAACATAATATAGATACTGACTAATCAAAATAGATGAGCAGGAGACCAACAGTGTGATAAACATAAGATTTCAGAAAAAAAAACTAAGATCTACTTTACATGATATGAAAACTTAGATCTGATACACGACATTAAGAAACCTAACTACTTGATCAAATGCTTAAATCGTATGTTGGAAAATCTATCATACCATCCTTAAACACCTGAATTTCAACCTAACATACTGATGATGATTATCAATTTCACATTTCATAAAATGTACAAGGTAAACAAAACTATTGAAACCTAAACAACTGGTATATTGTTTGTTATTTAGGGCATCCAAAACCCTAAATAACAAACAAAGTTAAAACCCCTGGGAATCAATCTTAGAAAGCAAAAAAATTACATTCTGCCTAATTTGATTTCTTGCATATACTGCACTATGTACCACTTTTCTGACGCAAAGCAATCCAATTGCATCCAGTGCCATGCTGCTCTATACAAGCCGTGAGTTTAGAGTCTTCTTTAGGAGACCATGGCCAACTAAATTACATTCTGCCTAATTTCATTTCTTGTTATAGAATATGTAGGATACACTTCTATCCAACTCAATGAATAAGGAAGGCGGGCAGTCAATAGGCCAACTCTATTTTCAAGCTAGAACGTGAGTTTTTCTCTATGGCAATGTTCTTCAAGCAATGTCTTTCTTTTGGACTCTACTGCCTGTAAATATCCTTGACTTAGGCATGTATTCGTCCTGAGTGCTTATCCAAAGCAATGGCATTGACTAATAGAGCATGGAAGGAGCAAAAATTTCAACTATGAGTTCATAAGAAGTAAGGGGATGAAACCATAACAGCTACAAGAGTTGAGTTATAAGTGGTGTCTTGTTATAGAATCCAGAGATATTTGTCCTGACTACTGATAATATATGCACAAGGCACATACAAGGTGGTTCTGACTACTCATCCCTTATTCCTAAACACTGGGTAAGAAGCTACAGAGAACCTTAATCAGCACTATATCAATTTCCACAAAGCTTGTCAAAAGTGCAAAGATACTGACTGATGATTTTAGGTAAAACAAGATGATCAATACTGGAATTCTTGACACTGAAAATATGATAATGAGAAAAGTTGATTGCTTTTTAAGGTGGGACAAATGATCCAGGTGGATAATTCAAACACTAAAACCATTCTAATCTTATTTCATGCTTTATGGTCTGTGGATAGGACACTAACCTATATTTTTGACAATGTTTTTGAATCCTAACTGGGATACTTAAGTGCCCTGTTTGGCTGCTGGTAAACTCTCATGCTTCAAATTGTATACCTGTATTCACTGTGGTGTAAATTGTTATCAAATTAATCCACATCTCAGACCTGCAGCTCTCTATTTTGTTAAAAAATCTAACTGTGGAATTCAGCAACAGTTTGTTTGATCTGAGCACATCTATCATTAATTAATAGTATTTCCAGATCTGTGGTACTTATTGTCATAAGCTAGGGTTTAACAGTAACAATTTGGGTTTGATATTTAAATTTCAATGTTGTGAGTAAAACCCCAGGGTCATAACACTGAAATAAAAACTCAATTTCCTGCTCTTGCTTTCCTGCCTTGTACTTGCTGCCGAGTCACGGAGGTTTGTAGCAGAACAAATTGCATTAAGTATTTTATTATGCTCTTGATTGTTTTGACTTGTACTGAGTATATGTATTATGTGTAATGGATGAAATCGAATCAATGCTAGCAGAATTATTGATACATTTCTAGCGAATGCCACACATTTTTTTAGTGGCATGACATTGCAGTTTTGTTAAGGTTAAGTGTAAAATGTTCTCGTGATGCTATTTGTTTTTCTTTGAGGTATATGTTGGTTGATTTCAGTTTACTAAAGAATATAAACAGTAATTTGAAGGAAGCATTTTTGGATAGTAAATGTTGAAGTTCTCTAAGAAAAAGTGTGAAATGTACAATGTGCAGGATTCATTCAAATCATATGGAATAAATTTACATTTAGTAAGTTTATTTTAATTAAAAGATGTCAATATCTAAGCTAGAAATGGTTTTGTGTAGTATTGAAAATTTGAACAAAAGGTTCAAGGAAAACTTAAGTTCTTTGTAAACAATGCTCAGTTTTGTGTAGTATTGAAAACTTGAACAAAAGATTCAGGGAAAACTTATGTTCCTTGTAAACATTGCTTAAGAAATAAAAAGACATTATTTTTGATGAGGGATAGAAATATCCCTCCAAACTCTCAAGGATGGCCATGGACATTCTTGAAGAGGTCTCTTTGTCCTTTTTATGGTTTTTTAAGTTTAATCTCTTGTGCATTTTAAGTTTTATATTTTTAAAAGATACTAAGTTGTATGCTATCAAATATATGTTTTATAAGTCAATTAAAACAATTTGTTTATTGTAAAATAAATGATTGTAACTATTTTATTTATTTATTTTAGTTTATGTTATTTGTATGGTATGTGCTTTTTTAGAGTTTAGTCTAGAAGATTATGAGAGCTAAGGGATAAGACAACAACTAACTTAAAATTATATATTCTTATTGTATATATTTGGAAATATAAATATTTTAGGTTTTGCTTACACGAATGTATAGTTTTCATATTTTTTATAATGTGTTTGTTGGGTTTGAATGACATTGACACTGATTTTTGTGTGAAGGTATAATAGAGTGATAGACTTGTAGACACCATTAATTGTTTATATGGTTTATGTGTCAAGGATCTAATGGAATATAACAATTGTGAAGTCTTATGGGTTTTGTGTAAAATTTGCACAATTAATCTCCATCTAACTACTAGGATTGTAAGTGTATGCACATGAAGTAACATAAATATTTTAGGTTTTACTAATGTGAATTAGAATTTTTACATTTGTGAATTAATATGTTTTAATAAATTTCATATATTTATGTGTTTGTCAAGGTTGAATAACATTGATTTGTATGCATAATTGACATTGAATTTTGTGTAAAGGTATAATGGAATGCTAGGCTTGTACACATCATTAACTATTTATATGGCTTTTGTGTCAAGGGTCTAATGGAATGCTTGAGACTTATGGATTTTGTGTAAAATTTTCTTGAATAATCTCCATCTAATTGATATGGAGTGCTTATTGTTCTTGCATATAAGGATCAATGATATTGATTTCATAAAATGGCATGCATGCCACTAAGTATTATGCTATATTCTAGTGTGCTTATGTATTAGGATTGAATTAAATTAATTATATGGTTACTATACATCAAACTACAATGGCATGCCTAGTGTGCTTGTTCATACATCACTATTAAATGAAATTGACTTGTGTATGTTGGTTCTAATGGAATATGGCATATATGGGTGTCCATTAAGGTTGAATGGTGAATATGGAATAATATATTGCAAGTGTTGTGGTTTTTGTGAGAAGCTTGAATCATGGCCAATGTGCATCAAACTCCCATGATGTGCTTGGTAGGCTTATTTATGTGTCATGGTTAATGGCATTCACTGTTGTGCATAATATTTGTATAGATTTTGCATGAAGAGTCTAATAACATATATGTCACTAAGTTGTATGGGTTTTATTCAAAGGTTGCATCAAACTCCTTTAGTGTTTCTTGTGTGTTTGTTCATTCATCATAGTTGAGAGAGAGATGAGACGTGGAAAACACAAAAGTAGAGAGGGGAGGAGAGAGATAGAGAGAAATATTGGGGAGGGAGGGAGAGAGGGGGGATGGAGGGATAGGAGGAGGGAAAACGAAGAGAAAGGTGATATAGAGAGAAGCATAGATGAAAGTGGATTGAGAGAGAGGGAGATGTAGAGAGAAGAAGATAGGGAAGGAGGGAGGAAGAAGTAGGGTGGGAGATAGTAGAGAGAGAGGGGGGGGCGCATGGGGATGGAGAGGGAGAAGGAGGGGGAGAATGGGGATGGGGATGCAGAGGGAGAGGGAGAGGAGGAGAGA
>CM021100.1:825687350-825779155 GCA_007115665.2 Sequoiadendron giganteum | reverse complement strand
GGGAGGTGAAGGGAGAGGGAGATGGAAAGGGAGGGGGAGGAGGGGTAAGGAGAGGGGGGGAGGTGGAGGGATAGGGAGAGAGAGAGAGAGAGAGGGAGAGAGGAAGTGGGATCGGTGGGAGAGGGAGGGGGAGAGGGGGGATGTGGAGGGAGTTTGAGAGGGAGGGGGGATGGAGAGGGAGAGACAGAGAGGGGAAGTGGGAGAGGGAGAGGGAGAGGGAGGAGAGCAGAGAGAGAGAGAGAGATAGAGAGAAAGGGGGAGGGCGAGGGGGAAGGAGGAGAGGGAATGGGGATAGAGAGAGAGAGAGAGAGAGAGGAGGGAGGGAGAGGGAGAGAGAAAGAGGGAATATGTGTTTTTTCAAGGTTGAATAACATTGACTTGTATGCATAATTGACATTGACTTTCGTGTAAGGGTATACTTGAATGCTAGCTTGTACACATCATTAACTAATTATATGGCTTTTGTATCAAGGGTCTAATGGAATGCTTGATACTTATGGATTTTGTGTAAATTTTTCTTGAAAAATCTCCATCTAATTGCTACGGAGTGCCTATTGTTCTTGTGTATAAGGATCAACGATATTGATTTCATAAAATGGCATGTCTGTCACTATGCTATATTCTAGTGTGCTTATGTATTAGGTTTGAATTAAATTCATTATATGGTTACTATACATCAAACTATGATGGCATGCCTACTGTGCTTGTTCATACATCACTATTAATGAAATTGACTTATGTATGATGGTTCTAATGGAATATGGCATATATGGATGTTCATTAGGGTTGAATGGTGAATATGGAATAATATACTACAAGTGTTGTGACTTTTGTGAGAAGCTTGTCTCATGATGCACTTGGTAGGCTGATTTATGTGTCATGGTTAATGGCATTCACTATTGTGCATAAAATTTGTATGGATTTTGCATGAAGAGTCTAATAAGACATATGCCACTAAGTTGTATGGATTTTAATTGAAGGTCGTATTAAAATCCTTTAGTATTTCTTGTGTGTTCATTCATCATGGTTGAGAGAGAGATAAAGAGGAGGGGGATGGGGAGAGAGAGGGGGAAGGGTATGTGGAGGGAGATGGAGAGGAGGGAGAGAGAGAGAGAGAGAGAGAGAGAGAGAGAGAGAGAGAGAGAGAGAGAGAGATGTGTTTTGTCAAGGTTGAATAACATTGACTTGTATGTATAATTGACATTGACTTTTGTCTAAGGGTATACTTGAATTCTAGGTTTGTACACGTCATTAACTAATTATATGGCTTTTGTGTCAAGGGTCTAATGGAATGCTTGAGAATTATGGATTTTGTGTAAAAATTTCTTTAATAATCTCCATCTAATTGCTTTGGAGTGCCTATTGTTCTTGTGTATAAGGATCAACGATATTTATTTCATAAAATGACATGTATGTCACTATGCTATATTCTAGTGTGCTTATGTATTAGGTTTGAATTAAATTAATTATATGGTTACTATACATCAAATTATGATGGCATACCTAGTGTGCTTGTTCATACATCACTATTAAATGAAATTGACTTATGTATGATGGTTCTAATGGAATATGGCATATACGTGTGTTCATTAGGGTTGAATGGTGAATATAGAATAATATACTACAAGTGTTGTGGCTTTTGTGAGAAGCTTGTATCATGATGCGCTTGGTAGGCTTATTTATGTTTCATGGTTAATGGCATTCACTATTGTGCATAATATTTGTATGGATTTTGCATGAAGAGTCTAATAACACATATGTCACTAAGTTGTATGGATTTTATTTGAAGGTCGCATTAAACTCCTTTAGCATTTCTTGTGTGTTCGTTCATCATGGTTGAGTGATATAACATATATGTGTTTGTTCTTTATCTATCTACCTCTCTTTTTGTTGCTCTCTCTCTCTCACACCTTTGTCTTCCTCCTTACCTCTTTGTCCCTACCTCCTTCCCTCTCTACTTCTCTCTATATCTCATCTACCTCTCCCTTCCCCTTCTTTCTACCTCTCCTCTCCATCTCTCTACCTACTTCTCCCTCCCTCCATCTACCTACCCCCCCTCTCTCTCTACCTCTCCCTTCATTCTATCTTTTCTCTCCATCTCTCTACCCACTTCTCACTCCCTCCCTCCCCTTCTTTCTCCGAGAGAGGGAGGGAGGGAGAGGTAGGGAGAGAGAGGGAAGGAGAGAGTGAAAGAAAAATATTAGGGGGAGGAGAGAGAAAGATGGGAGATGTAGGGAGAGAGAGAGAGAGAGGCATAAACGAAAGGAGTAAGATGGAGATATTGAGAGAGAGGGAAGGAGGGAGGGAGAGGTGGAGATGAAGAGAGATAAAGAGAAGAGATAGGGAAAGAGGGAGGGAGAAAGAGGTGAGATATATAGAAGTAAAGAGAGGAGATAGAAAGAGGGGGAGAACATGAGAGAGGGGAGGGAGGGAGGTAGAGATAGAGAAGTAGAGAGGGAAAGAGGGATGAAGAGAAAAGATAAAGGGAATGTGAGGGAGAGAGAATGGTGAGACAAAGAGGTAGGGAGAGAAATGTGAGATAGAGAGATGGATAGGTAAAGAGGCAAAAGAAAAGAAAAGTGGGGAGTGAAATAGGAAGGCCTAAAAATGAGGGACCTATGCCAAAAAGCAATAGGGGGTGTCCACCTAATCATAAATCCACCTTTTCCATGTTCATTAGGAAGAGGGATAGTGTCACAAATGGTTAGAATTAGCTTGCAACTCTCAAGGCGAGTCAACCCTAGGTTTGGAAACTATGCTGCCCTAACTTCCTTATGACAAAAATATTTGAACAGTTTTTGGAGAAGGAAAAAAGTGCATTAATAATAACACATGAAATTTAACACTTGAAATATGAATTTTCATGATAACATTAGCAAGAAAAACCATTAACCAACATATCTGAGAAGGTTAAGATGGTATGTATCTGACTATAAAAATGGGTTTCAGGCTTTGTTGAAGGATATATTCACCTAGGGATGAATGGGTCTATGTATAGGGCTCTAAAAATTAGTTTTTCAGTCCTCTAATGTCAAATCTAAGGCTTTGATTCCCCCAAGTTTCACCATCAGAAAGCCGAAAATAAAACTTGTAGGTGAGTTTCTATGTGGGTGATCCCATAATGCTGATGTACAATTTTTGGGAGATTTTGATTTTTGCTAAAATCACATATTTTTAGAAAATATAATGATTTAAGCCTTAAAAAGTTCCATTTGAATAATTCCAATTGAAGAGGGTTTGATCAAACCACCTTAGATCAAACCCCCTTGGATAGAACCCCACTAGTTTTAAACCACACCTATAATGGAGTCTCCTTTACACTGAAGTCTAACACATCACTCCAAGGATAGGATCTTGCATGAAATGGCTTGATTGGATGCTTGATTTGATATTTAATTTGATGCTTGAAAACTTGAAACCTACATCGCAAGGTTATGTCAATATGCATGAACACACATAAATCTTGACATCATGATAAGGTCTTGAATGTTGCAATAATTGATTCAGAAATCTACTCTCTAATGGTCTTGGCTATAATTTTTCTCCTTCAAAAGTCTTAGGATTTGAATTTGATAAAATAACCTTGTATTTATAGGTGATTCCCTAATTACCTGACAATTAAACATCACAAGTCAACCTTCGCGATTTGAATTTAGATCATTAAAATGCTACCAAAAGCATATTAAAAAATGGATCCTGAGACTTAAGGAGGACCCATTCACCCTCAGGCGAGTGGGTCCTAGGCCTTAAACCTAAGACACACATTTTCCAAGATATGTAATTAAGTGTAGGCATTGATCAAATGTGGGTTTGTCTTTCAGAAAACAAAATTAATTAGGTTTGTGAATGCATAATTTGGCTAATTAAAGGATTAATTAAGTCCAATTAATTAAGGGGATGCAAACATAGTGTGAAAATGTAAAGGTGTACATTTTACAACACTGCAAGAGGTAGTTCTTGAGCTCAAGGGGGAGAAAGTCAATCAAATAGATGAAGATAATGAGAGAGAGGTCTAAAGCATAAGGGATAAACGATGAGTGAGATAGATAGAGAGAAAGATGATACAACTTGTTAATTATTGATCTCTTGATTACTGAAATTTGAAATGTTGATTACTAAAATTTGATTAAGTCTAGAAAGTTATAAGATTTTCCAAAAACTAGAGTTTACATTATAACTCCTAGAGATTAAAAAGAACTCTCAAACATCCTAAAACTATATAAATGAAATATAACTTAAAGTATAAGAAAGTAAACCATTATCAATGAGAGTACATCCTATGCAAATATTCTAGAGTTTAATTGTATGGTGTTTTATCTACCTTTGAGTTGAGAAGAACTATTGGATCATTCACAGTGGATGGTTAAATCATATGACTAGTGACAAGAATAAGTTTTTCAAACTCGAGAAATATGAAGGTCTTGTTAAGTTTGGTGATGATACATATGCTAAGATATGTGGAAAAGGTTCAATTAGTTTTGATGGCAGGCATAATACAAATGATGTTCTTTATGTTAAGGGTATACAACATAACCTCTTAAGTTTAGGGAAAATATGCAGTAAAGGATATAATCTTGTGTTTCGGTAAAATGGTTGTGAGATTAGAAAAGGCTCGAAAATTGTGGTTGTTGTTGGAAGGATAGATGAGATTTTTTATCAGCTTAAAGGTGTTGATGGTCACTTCTTTATGACTCAACCAATGAAAGTTGGCTATGGCATAGAAGAATGTGTCGCGTCAATTTTGATAGCCTAGTAAGGATCAATTTAGTTTAAGCTATGAGAGATATGCCAAAGATTACAAAGCCTATCAATGATGTCTACAAGGAATATCAGATTGCTAAGCAAGCTAGGAGTTTCAGTGTCAAAGAAGAAGCTACTACCAGACTTTTGGAGTAAGTACATACAAATATTTGTGGACATATCGAAATAAGAATTTTTCAAGGTGTCAGGTATTTCTTACTATTAATTGATGATTATTCTAGAATGACATGGGTTACTTTTCTCAAAGGAAAAATAGAAGATCTAGATAATTTTAAAGCATTTAAAGCTATGATTGAAAATGACATGGATATGAAAATTAAATGTTTAAGACTAGACAGAGGTAAAGAGTTCACCTTCAATGAGTTTAACATTTTTTGTGAAAATCATGGAATAAAGAGGCATTTATTAGCCCCTAGAACTCCTCATTAGAATGGAGTGGTTGAAAGATAGAATAAGACTATTTTGGAAGCTGCAAGAACAATGATGGAAGAGGCAAACCTACTAGAAGTCTGCTAAAGATAAACAATTCATACTATAGTCTATACACTTAACAAAGTACAAGCAAGGGACAATAGTTCAAAGACTCTCTATGAGTTATGGTATGGAAGGATTCCTACCAAATATTTCAAAGCGTTTGGAAGAAAATGCTATATATCAAAAGAGATGAAGATAACTTAAGAAATTTTGATATAAAATGTAATGAAGGTATCTTCCTTGGATATTCCACAAAAAAACAAAGTTTACAAGTGCTATAATAAGAAGTTGAACGAAATTGTTGTAAATGCAAGTGCCAAAGTGGATGAAGACTTACATAAGAGTTTAGTGATGATAGATGGATATGAATCAAATGATTCTTCTTGTAAGGAAGAAGAAAAAGTTGAAGAGAAATAAGTACATGTTGAAGAGGTTGTGAGATCTATGATGAGGTCATATGTTTTATGCTTGACCATTAGTGTAAGGAATGTGCAAAGTCCATAGAAGGTTGAGGTTTGATACCTTGAGCCACTTCTCAATAAATGCTCCCTATAAATAGAGTAGAGAATTTTGGACCAACAAAAAATACCAAATACTCCCTCCAAAAAAGGCATAGGATTTTGGCCCTACAAAAATAGGAAATTAAACCTCAAACCATGATCTAGAAGTTATAAATTTTTTAATTTTTCCCATAATTTTATCATAAAAATAAAATGTCACCCAAAAATTAATCTATGTTTAATCGAAAAAATAAATTTTGCCTCAAAAATACAAATTTTGTATAAGTCATAGGGTACATGGAGGTAAGGGATCCTAATTGCTTTTGCAAAAAATAATAGTGATGAAATAAGTGGATTTAATAGGAACTTCTAGCTAATTGGGCCTTTTAGATGTGATGGTGATGTTCATTTAGCTCTATGAAACAACCTATGATAGGGTTAAGTGGAGGATTAACTAAAATTGGAGAGGGAATTAAAATTCATAGCTTTGATACCATGTTGGATCAACATTAAGATGAATTCAATATCTTATCCAAGAAAATGCATGCAACAAAATAAGACAAAATCTATGAATAAAGTGTATAAAATGTAAAAAACAACTCTGTGTACATTTAAGGTAATAGATACATATTAAGATGAGAGTTTATCATTAACTAACCCTCTAAGAGGTGTGACACATGTAGAACACTTGTGAAAAGTGTGAGATCATGTGTCATGTGTCTATGAGGTGAAACAACTAAAAAACTAAGTGAACTTAAGCTAGTGTGAATAAGTCTACTAGTTATGGAAACTAGATAAATGTAAACTACATGTGTAAGGGATATTTTCACATTAACTATAAAAAATTATAATAGTGCATGGGAAATGAATGCTATGATTATAACCCTTTAGTAGACCCGGTAATCAAAATAGGATTATCATTTTACCAAATAATATTAACAATAAATTTCCTCGGAAGAATGTCATCTCTACCTTTCCAATTAAACCATTCTTCAAGCAATATATAGGAAAAAAAGTGTAGGAGATAACAAGAATCCTATATTAACTCCATTTTTTCTCTAAAAACTCTCTAAAATACCTAAATTTATAATTCTTAAACATATTCATAGAGCCTATAGATAATTTCCCTAAATTACACCTGGATACCAAGATCCTTCATTCTACACCATAGCTTATTCCTAAGATTTTTTTTGAAATCCTTCTTGAAATCAACAAAACAACAATAAGCTCGATTTTTCCCTTTGTTGAATGTTGGTGGGTGGGTTGTTCTTTTGTCATATATTTTTTTAACAAGATAGAAAAATTCATATTGGATTATGGTTTAATTTTAAATCACCAAGACGATTTTCAACCACAACCTCTTTTATCTTATCAATCAAGCTTTGTGAATAAATCATGTAGTCAACAACATATTTAATCCATAATAAGTCTCAAGAGTATATAATTTTTGGATCTCTTCCATCTAACCATGCTATAAATAATCAAATTAAAGAACCCTTACCATTAGTGGTTTACCCCTTTCGTAAGCCATAGAGGATTTGTAATTTCCACAAACATTCGCTCCTTTCTCTTTATCATGTTTTGGAGTATCAAAGATAAGTGATATTACGATGCACTCTTTTCTATTGTGAATTAGTGGTTTCTTCTGGATCTACAAATTTTCTAATTCAATATTTGATATGTGCATTTTTTAGTATAATACTTTTATAAATGTGTGTATTTGTATATTGTTTGGTTTTTCAATATAATGTTTTCATTTAATGATATGCTTGATAGATGGACCTAGTTCCTTTAAGTTATTCTTTAAATGATTAATCACATGGAATCATTCTACTTGAACAAATGAATGAATTAAATTAATACTATTGTATGTTTATTCGATTTATCAAATTTTATTCAACTATTATTATATACTAGGTTGATGTACGTAATGTTTGATTGCATGCACAATAAATTTATAGGTGTTTGACCAATAGTTGACATGTGCATAATGTTTATATGGATATTACTAGCCATCTCAACTTACTAGCCTTGTGTTTTTGACATGTGTAAGATTATTATCCAAATCGAATAAGATTATGGATTCCCATGTGTTAGACAAGCTTGGAGACAATGAGATGAATATTCCATGATTGGATTATGTGTTATGTTGTGACATGTTCAATCTAAGAACTTGATTGTGTAAAACTTAAAAATAAATTCGGGTAGGAAAACAATGCTAAAGAAGTGTCCATCTACCTAAGGGTAGTGTAGATTTCATTGAATAATTGTCCCTACTACCTTTCTTGGGATGTTAATAAATGCATCATATGTGTTAAGTGAAAACTTTTTCTTCTCGCCTTATTTCTTGGGATGTGTTCCCTTCATGAGGATCTCATATGGCTAGGGTGGTTCCCGCAATTTGTTGATTATTTTCCCGAGATCATTTTGAAATAACTCATAAATTGAGGAAGTTGTGCCTTATTAAGGGTAGAAACTATTTATCATTGGTTCCTTAGCCTTATATTTTATTTTCTCTATTTAGGCTAGGCGGGAGCTGAATATCGAGTCCAGATGAGGTGGCATACTACAAAGATGTAAAAAACTCTTGATGTGACTAAAGGAAAGTCGACTATATAGCAATAGGCAAAGGTTATTGCATACACTTACATAAATAATAAAGAATCCATCAAAGACTTCATTTATGGTCACTAGTCAATCACATATGATACATTTAACCAAGGAAAATTGGTATTAAATAATATGCAACTATTGATTATTATACTAATAAAATATTCAATTAGATTATCAAAGAAATCAAGCACTAAGAAATGATGTGGGTGTATAGGATATTAGATAGGCCATGGTGGTCAAAGGGGTGATTCCTATAATGCTTAGTCTGGTGGTCTTGGATTTGATCCTTGTTTAGGAGAGCGTGATTGAATTCTTCCATGCATTGGCTTTGAATAATGAAAATGTGGTAGATGATTGTCAGAGAAGTCAAAATTCAATCAAAGTCAAAATTCAATCATAGTTAGGGTTGATGTCCAAATTAGCCATGCCCAAATGATAGTAATTGATTACAAGAGCAATCATTAGCCTTTTAGCCTCCCTTACTTCTACCAAGGCCTTAATTTTTGTGTTTATCTTTCTCAAACATATTTAATGCATAAGAGACAACTATAATTCAATGAGAATAATATATGTGATTTAAACCTTATATTGTGACCTACAAACTGGAAGAAAAATTACCTCAAAATCTTGTAATTGAGTGAAAATGACCAAAATAGCTAAAATAGTTAATGGGAAGATTGGCCCTTTGCTTAATTTTACAAATTTTATACAATCAACACAAAGGCCCAAAAATTTGCAAAAAATCAAAGTTATTGAAATTGATGAAATGAAAGGTACTTTTGTTTCTCAAATATTCTATATGCAATGGTGTTGTATCTATGGCTACACAATGTTATGATGGTAGGGGTATGTTTGAGAGTCACCTTGATCCATGAAGGAATGTGCTCTCATGGCTCTAATACCATGTTGGAGAAAACCAGGATCATAAAGAATGAATTTATAACCTTCCACAAGTAAAAGTATGAACATAATAGTATGTCTATCTATATGATATGAAAATTTTATAAATACAATGAGGAATCTTGAATATATAGGCAAGCTAAATGAGGTGAGAAGGTAGAAAAAAATGATGGACTACCCCTCCACAGGGGCAACACTTTGTGAGATTAATTGACAAGTGTGTGAGAATGTGGCAAGTATGCAAGAATTAGGTGTCTCAAGTGATGAAGACACATGTCTCAATGCTATGAAGCAAGAAAAAAACATAAAAAGCCTAAGTATACTTAACCTAGAAATAGGTCAATCCTAGAAAGGTGATATCCTATTCAAATGAATAAAGATAATATTTATACTAACAACCCCTCTTAAGTGAAAATTAGGGAGTAATATATGCACTAATAATAATTCTTGACTACTAGGCCATGTCAAGTACTCATGTATAAATTTATCATAAAGTGGAGTAAAGGAGAAAACTGAATGGGAAATAAAAATCCCTCTCCAAAATATAAATGATGTAATGAAATCAAATATACAAGTGAATAAGATAAGTGATAGATGGAGAACTAATCATGACCCCCTAGGACTACTTCTAGCACAATGTACAATAAAAAGTTCCCCCCATAGGAGAGAAAAGATAGAAGGTATATGTGATGCCCCCAACAAGTGTGAAGTTATTGTCATGCCCATAATTTTACGCTAGAAAACCCAACTATTTTTTTTTTAAACCCAATCGTTAATATTACTATCACTTGTGATAATAATATTATTTTTACACAAATAACACTCAAGATAGTATTACCATATTAACATTAATTATATAGATTTTCTAATATTACCAATTCTATATTTACTTATAATATCATCAAAGATCATTATTCACAGGGTAATATAAATTTTCTATTAATAATAATATTTTTTACCAGCTATAACTTCTACTATGAATTTTACCATTTATTATTATCTTTCCCATTTACTATTACTATTAATTTTACCAACTAATAATTAAGTAATAATCAAACTCTTAAACATAACTCACTTTACCCATGATGAGTATTTTTTTAACTACACTTGTAAAAATAATTCTAATACTATTCACATAATTAAATGCTTTTAAATTTACCTTCAATTCGAATATCCCACCAATATAAAATGTATTTGATTAATATGACAATAACTTTACCTACTATTAAAATATTATTAATATTATCTCATCACGTGTAAAGTATTAAATTTATAATATCTAAATTTTCTAACACTATTTCTATATTTCACATTCTTTTAAAATGCTAATATTAATCTTTCTTAAATTTAAATTGAAATTTATTTCATAATAATAGATAACACCAATAACCTTCTTATTATCAGGTTTATTTCTCTCATGCCCAAAAACAATTTACCATTCATAAAATATCACTTACATACTAAAATATAATTAATTTAACAATTCTTATTTAAATAAAATAATAATACTTACATAATTATTATACATAAAAAAATAACATAAATTTCTATTTGAAAAGTTAATCAAAATTGAAATAATTCAAACCATTTAATATAATTAATTCTCATTTTAAATTCATTACTCTTTTTCAAAACAATAATCCACGTAGCCTTCCATTTTTAACCTCTTTTACTTTATTTATTTTTAAAAACAAAAAAATTTACTCCATTACTTTTTTCTCCTTTTTTTAAAGGCCAAGGAATAAATTATTTTCTTCTCTTTCGTTTATCTGAATTCAAATTATATTAACATTTTATGTAAAACTCTCATGATTACTTTTAAAACTTTTTTTTGGAATCCATTAGAATAATCAATTATATATATATATAAATTCACCGTGTTAATTTGGCTGCACATACTCCTCTTCCAAGAGTAAATAAAATTACCTTTGCTCTTTTAAATCCCTGTGTGAACAAGATGTTAGTGCTGGTGGCCATGTGTATATTTTTTTTTATATTATCGCTCACACCAAATGAAATTGATGTAAGTTTGAAATACAAGAGCTATAAAACCAATCGTTTAATCTGCCTTATTATTTTATTTTTTTAATTTTCTTTCTAAATTAAGACAGACCCCTAAATTCAAGGATTCACAGTTAAAGATTTTAGCAAGATTTAACTTTATCCAGATAAACACAATAATAAGAATCATATGTTTATTATGACTAAAGACTATGCTACGAAATGATTAGACTTGTTGATGGGATGAGTAATCTTGTGTTTTTTTTTTTTCTTGAGTTTTCTTATTCCGGTGGAAGAATTGATCCTTTTCTCAACAACAGTAATACAATCTTTGTTTCATTCGATCTGAATGATTCTATTATTTGAATTGATCAATTTACTGTTGATATTGATACTAAAATCATAATTAAATATTAAAATTGATGTACATAATGTTGAATACTATATCAAGCTGAAAGAGCTGCCCATCCCATCATTAATGTTGATGTAAATATTATGCAGTTCCAGGAGGATGCATCAGCAAAAACTTCCAAGGAATTGTGGTTGTCCACCCGTGACTTCTGGTACTGATAGGTGAAGAGCAATAACTATGGCGAGTGGGATTTGCTACTCTCTTAAGAAATATTGCACCTCGAATCAAGTTATAGCTGCAACGTACCACCCCTATACCAATGTGTCAGATTTAATTGCTACTCTAATGCATATTGACAGACGATATGATCGATCTCCTACTTGACCAATATCCAGTCAAATCTATTCATTGAATGGAAAGCAATATCCTATCTAATGTTGATAGGTGAGGAGTTAAAAAAAATAAAATGATTTGGGCGGTTTAAGGCAGCAGAGACACCCTCATCGCTAATCTGAAATCACTTATTGAAAGCTTATTTCTGACTGCAACACATCAAGCTCGTGCAAAGCCAGTTGATTTGCCTGCCAGTGAGTGGATGATCACAACTGGTAATCCTTGTGCACAAGCCTAGCCTGCAGATGTTCGCCAGAGGCTAAGGAAGTGAAGTGTAGTGTATCCAGATTTCATAACAGTAGTGGTATGAGGAAAATGTGTAGGAACAACCAAGCATGGGTAAGGGGCGCCTCAATATTTTCTTGGCAGGGGATGAATTTGTTTAAGATCTTCTTTGCGAGTCTTATATATATATATTTTACTATGCCGACCATTATCTATCCAAAAATCCTATGCATTAGACTGGCATAAAATGTACAAGATTTTATTAAAAAGACTATGTTTACATTTTGATACATATACGTCTTCGTATTTTTTTATAATGCTTTTTTTTTCTTTTTCTTGTGCTTCTAAATAGGATAAATTCTCCTCGCTTTTGGGGCCGGCCTGCTGCTTCTAAGTAGCTGTTGAACAACCACCTGTCGTAAGAATGGACGACCGGGGGGTGGGTGAAGGATTCATGATGTAGGCCTGTCAACAATATCTTAAGTTTGTTTTTTTGTTTTTTAAAGATTGCGTGAAAACTATCCATCTAAGATATGTGGAGCTTGGCTCTGCCAATAGTCGCCCTTACGCACTTTATTGTTCCTTTCTCTCTTTTTCTTAAACCATTATTTGAATTTTAACTGTCTAAAACCATTTGGAACACCATTTCCCACAGTTAGATTTCAATTGAAAACGTTACTGCACATTACCCTTCTATTCGTATCTGTATACCTGTTTAATCCGTATGAGAAGGTCTATGCCTTGGTGTTTTGAGAATATTACCAGATGCCACAGTAAAATCACCGATCCTTTCTATACATGCTTTAACTTCTCAGTGTATTATTAAGTGGAAACACAACATCAATCCGACTGGTGATCACTCTAAGCAAGAAGGGCCTATTAATTGTGATACTACATATTGATCAATATGTGATTGCTATGGGATGACAACACCCCCAAAACCAGAGTTAAAACTATACAAAACATGGTCCAGATTAAATTTGGTGGCTAGGTAATGTTGATCTAACATATACGCATATAGTTTTTCTGAATGTAAGAATATGTTTGTAAATCACTAAACACTTTTTATGTTATTATCTCACCACATAATTCCCTTCCCAAAACCTTTATGTTATTTGGCAGAAAAAAAAATAACTCGTATTTCGGATCTGCTTAAGATTTCCAGTCTGAATAGATATACAGTTACTTCTGATATACCATGGGAATAGGGGGTTTCCCATTTAATAGCTACAAGTAAATAGACTAGATAATTGTATATATTTAAAGAGAACATAACAGATAAAGCATACAGGGTTATACTCTTGGGTTTGAGTACATTCCTAAAGTGAACATGCATCGCTCATTATTCGTTATTCACCCATTCGTTCATCACAAACACAAGGGGTAGTAGCTCTTTTTTGTTTCAATAAAATATAGATCCCTTAAGCTACTTTTCATAATACAAATGATACAACCATAGCAATGTGCAAAATAACATGTTCATGCATCAAACTTGCAGATTTTATTTTTCATTTCTCCTTTAAAGAAAAGTATAACTCTCCTCTTTTAACATACCTTATTACAGATACTATTGAGAGTAATTTATTTATTTATTTTACATACCAATGAATTCAGCCTTCCTCATTTCCATTCTATTTCATGTTACATTAAGACTCCAACTTTTCAAATTACAAAAAAAAAAAGAGAAATACAATGGACACACAAGTGATTAGGACTTGCTCTCCACCCTACCGTAATGCGTCATGGAGCCTCATGGGCTCTAGCCATACCCCCGAGCAAGGAAATCTCTTAGCTCCAAGATGATGCATGGAGTTTTTTTTAAAAAATTTTTTTTTTACAAAGGAATAAGAATGACATAGCACTGAACCTCAAGTATCTAAGTCCTCTAATCTTTGTTTCCAACTATGATCCATGCAACATACCATTTTTTTATTTTTCTATTTTTTTTTTGCAAATAAACACATAGGAAAATGGAAGTAAGGGAAAACTTATCTTGTTTCTTAGGTGAGGGAATTCAACTCCCTTATCCTTCTTTCCTCTCCAAGCCAAGCCATCTTGATCACCATCTCCCCCCAAAAATACTTCTCCTCTTCTCTCCTTATTCTTTCTATCACCTTCAGTGAAGTTCTCCAAAAGGAGAAATGGGCAATGCCCAAATCTTCCATCTTTTTGAGGTATATAGAAATCCTCCAAACCTACACTCTTTCCCACAAGTTCTCACACATGTGTGAGTCTTGTGCCAATTCCAAGAACTTTTTGGGGAGTAGGAGGTTGAGAGTGACAAGTCACTCTTCCCAAGCCCCATCACTTTTAAATTCGTCACATTCATGAATGTGGACTTTTGAGTGGTCTTTTCACACTCCAAGGACAAGTTCACACGTCAAAAAGGTTCTTAACCCATAGGTATAGGTCCTAGGGGTCTATTTGTGATAAAAAACCAAGGAAATTGACTCATAATCCCTTTTTAAAATCCACGCAAGAATCTATACGAGTTTCACACTTGGATAAGGGTTCCTAAACCCTAACCCCCACTTACACCTCACATGACACAATTAAACACCCTCACAAAACAAATAAATAAATTAGCACTTTAATATCCACACTCACACCCTAATCTACCAACACATTAACTCTATTTCCTTCTAAGCCCAAAAAGAAATCAAATACATAACCACAAGGGGATGTCTTTCCATTTTCTTTCATTGGTTTTTTCTTCTCATACTGGTACTTTGACTTTCCTGCACATTACCAATGCAATCATTAGCAACAATCATGCATCACATTTGTTTTCTAGTTAAATATCCCAAGATTTGACCTTACAACAATTGAATTTAACATTTCAATTGTATTCCCTAATTTACATACATGTCTAACACACTCATGGCAATGGCAATGAAACAAAATGTTAAAATGAAATACAAGAATATTTCCACATAACCACACTATTTATTTCTCACACCACATCTCACCATCTATTCAAGGAGACATATAACAAACTAGGGTTGTATCAATCATATACGAAGTGGGGTTTTACATCTGAACTTCATGTGAGGAAAAACTTCCTCCCAAAATGGTAAGAGAAGAGAAACCATGCAACTTCCCCTCAAAATGATGTACATTGTGTTGGTAGATGCTTGACACTTGATGATGAAGACAATCCACATTGAACAATATTTATTCCTTTGGAAAGAAACAACACCACAAATGTGTGAAAGATGACTTTCCTATTTTGGATAGGAATATGAAGGGAGTAAGATTATTGTCTTTGAATTTTGTACATGATCTAAAGATTGAAATGATGCAAATGATTCCTTTGAATGATGCTCATAGATCTCCCAACCATAGTTGATGGGTAATGATACAAGTTGATGTAGGCGGGGCAAGAAAAAGATCCAAAGATGGAAATAGTGATGAAACTTCATCAAAGCTAACATCAAATAGAAGAAGAATATCCTCAATGATGTCATTTAAATCTGAAATTTAGGATTCTGCAAACAAGGATGTGATGTCTAGTAGATATATATTCCAATATGATGGATCTAGAATGACAATAGTAATGTCATGAGGCAAAGAATCATGAGAACTCACAAATGATTCCACTCTAGATTTAGATGTTGCAACATGCGATATGGGTCATGAGATCTCAATGCAAGCCATGTGACTACATTGTTCATCCCCAAATGATGGTATCTCACAAGATGTCCAAGTAAGATTAAATGATTTTTTTGCATGTGTTGGAACTATAGGATCAGGTAAGGCAATACCATGATTAAGAATAATTTTCTCTATTTTCTCAATTCTACTAAATTTACATTATTCTTTTGTATTCCTTTTCTTTCCATAATATTCACATTTGATTTCCATTTATTAGGAGGATTACAAAGAATAATCAAATGAAAGGGATTTAGTGTGAGAGGCATGATCAATGTATGAACCAAAAAAATATAAATTAGAAACACATGGATTGCTCCCCTTGATTTAGAGAGCCCCTAATATGTATAGTGTTGAATGTATCCCCCAAAAATAATGTGCAAGAGAATTTTACAAGTTAGGAAGATCCGATGTCAAAATATTCCATTTATAACTCATGGAGATTTTTACAATTTTCTTAGAATATGACAATCTAGATATTAGTTTTACATGAAAATTTATATTTTTTGAGAAACTATAATAACAATAAAAATAAAAATGTTTACAAATTTTTGGTAATTGGGGTGAAAGTTATGCCCTATCAAAATTTGTTTATAATTATGATTTTGAAGGCTCAAAAATGATATTAAACAACACAAATTCTAAATTATTTCAATGCTCATTTGTTCAATGTCGAAAGAGCTTTCTATTGACTATTCACACTTCAAAATCTGGCTCCCCATTTGCAAGTTATGAAAAAATGAAAAAAAAACTTACAAGAACTAACAAAAAACTTGGTAGTGTAAGCTAACTACTAGTGGTTAGAATATTTTTGTACAACCAAAATAAAATTATTAGTATAAAATGTTAATTATATAATGATAAGTATCGAACTATTAAAAACAAGGTGGAGAAAGGCTACAATATGAACTTATGCAAGTGAGTTCAAATCTGAAAATTAGATTACCAAATCAAATTTAAACATGTGATTGCAACATACACCTCAATATAAAAACAAAAAGAACAAAATGTGACACTAGATTTACATGGAGAAAACCTTTCAAACAAAAATCCACACTAGAAAAGAGGGTAAGTATATTATAAATCTTCAAATGAAAGTACAAAATAATATAATTCACTATTGATCTTTGATCAACTTGACATCACCTTGTTACATGAAAGAACTCAACATGAAACTACCATCTCATGGCTCCAATTTATAGAAATAATGGTAGGTAAAACCATAAATGGTAAATCAAAAGTGGAGGTACAAAACTAATTTCAAAAACCCACAACCCTCTTCATTGACCCCTTTATCTAGATGCATTTTCTTTAATTGATCCTAGGGAGGTAGGGGTAAATTAAAGGGCAGAAATTGATTATCTTGAATCACTAGTATCGCATGAAGATGCAAAAGAGTAGGAAGATGGAGAAGGGAGAAAATAAGAATGTGTAAAGGATATTTTTGAAGATAAGATAGGATTAAAATTTTAGAATTACCTAAAGAAAATTTAAATGACATTAAATTTGAAAGGCATAATTTGCACCTTTGTAACATTAGAATTCGTAGAGTATGAGTAAGAAATATAGATGCTAGCAAAGAAAAGATGTTAGCCACTAAGGATTTGGATAAAGGTGTTAAGGTAAATTATAATCATTATCATACCTAGTTAGCTTATCACCTTTATAGGATTGACCTATTCAAACATAGCTTGAGTTTACTTAGGTTTCTTTTTCTTTTGTGTCACTTCAGATGTTTGAGACTTATATCATCATGACTTGAGACATGTATTGAAACTTACTCAAACACTTGTCAAGTGAGCTCACAAGTTTCCCATATGCTAGTTAGAGTTTCAAATCTACCTTCTTACCTCTTAATCCTTGCCTTTATATGCAAGGTATAATAATTATATTTACATACTCTACATTTATCTATTGATAGACATAATATTATGCTTATTTTATTCACTTGTAGAAGTTTACTTCATACTCTTGATCTTGACATTCGACAACATGGTATCTGAGACATGAGAGCATGTTCCTTCCCATGTCGATGTGACTCCCACACATATCCCTATCAATGGAGCATCATAGATTTAAATAGACACCTTCATTGCATCCAAAAGGCTTGAGAAATTAAAAGATACTTTTCATTTCATCAATTTCAGTATTTTTCAATTTTTGTAATTTTTTGGGCCTCTATGTTAATTGTAAAAAATGTAAAAAATAAAAAACTTATTTAGCAAAGTTCTTGTTTGAATCTTTTCCCATATGCCCATTGGTTAGAACATTTTTTGTTTGGAAGATTTTGGTCATTTTGGTCTATTTGCAATCTTACATGAATTCTGGCTATTTTGGCCAATTTACAATCATCTTTTGCTCTCTCAAGCCTATTTGTAGGTCACAATTGTTTGGTTCGTGGAATTTTTCAATGGCTTATCCTGCTTGTCGATTTTATTTCAAGTTCACCTTTATTTACAACAAAATCTAGGCCTATTAAACCTATTTGGAATTCTCTTTATATCATCTCCATGCAATTAGCCACATCAACTATTGGCAAAATCTATATTTTTTGAAGCCCTTTTGTAGAGGTTTTTAGTCATTGATATATTGTGAGTTCATGCTACAAAAAGTAGTCCTATATGAGGGAGCACACATGGGAGTTGTAATCAATAGAGATGTGCAATGGAAATCATGTGAATAGTTTTTTTTGAATGGTGGATCTCCATGTTCTCTTCCCATCAATCTATGTGTAGGACCTTTCAAGTTTCCTTGGCATATATTTGAGTTGCATTGCCTTTAGTGTTGTCGTGAAGAGGCAATTTCCATCAACCTGCAAACTACCATTGGCCTCCACTTCTTTTTCTAGCCACCACATAGACTTTATCAATCACCACATCTTATGTTGACCAACACATAGACTTTACCATGGACTCTTAATTGTATTTGGCTCGTGCAACCCCCACTCCAACAAACAATATCAATGACTCTTCAAATCCACTATCCACCAATGGACTTATTGCCACATTTTTGCCACACCACGAATACTATTTCTCCAACACTTGAGCAACCTTCAACAGTCTCCTATGTGTAATCAAGATCTCCCCACTTGACAGCTAGTGGCTTACACCCATATTATTTCTTGTAAAATGGCATTTATTATTTGTTTGTCATCTATTGTTATTAGTATGCCTTAGAAATTTTTAAATGAATATGCTAGGTTCTTTAACTATCAAACAACAACTATTGTAACCAATTTCCACATACATAGAAGCTAATATCTAGTTAACTACTTAAACCTCTAATTGTGAGACACAATTTTTATGCCAATTTATCAAAAGAGCTTGTTAAGAGGGGATATGTTTTATTTTATGATAAATTGTTAACAAGGGAGTATTTTTTGAAGTGTGAATAATTGACAAGAATCTAGTTTCATTGTTGAACTTTTGACATCAAGATGATTTTGATTTGATGTTGTTTAATAACAAATTGTAACCTTCGAAGTCAATTTTGTAAGAAAAATTTGATGAGGCATAAATTTCACCTTGCTTATTGAAATATTACAATTTTTTTTTTATTATATTATAATTTTGCAAGGAATCTGATTTTTCATGTAAATTTAAGATTTGGATAGCCCATTTGGTAAAAATCACCATGCATTATAACTATTCAATTTGACATTCGATTTTCAAAAACTTATAAAATTCCTATTGCACATTGTTCTAGGGGGGCTACAACCAACACTAATCATTCTTGGAGTGACTCTCTAAATCAAGGGGATAATATAGGTTTTTTTTTTTTTGATTTTGTTGGTTCATGCAATCATATCCCTCAAACTAAATCCCTTTTATTTGATTATTCTTCACAATCCTCCTAGTAAATGGAAAATCAAATGTGGATATTGTGGAGAGGAAATTCATACAACAAAAGAATGCCATTTTCATTGAATTGAGGAAATGAAGCAAATTCTTCTTAGTCATGGTATTGTCTTACCTGATCCTCTAGTTCCAATACATGGAGAATCATCATCTAGGCTCACTCAAACATTTTGCAAGACAATCATTGGGGATGAATAATGTAGTCTAATGACTTGCATTATTCATGAGTTTTAGTCATTCTTTGCATCAAGACACTTATATTATTGTTCTAGATCTGCCAAATTGGGATGCATATCTACCAAACATCAAATCCTTATTATATAATGTTGGATTTCAGATTTGGATGACGCCATTGAGGACATTTGTCTTCCAGATTTTATGACAAATTTGATGAAATTGCATCACTATTTCCATCTTTGGATATTGCTCTTACCTTGCCTAAATGACAGATTGGACAAATATATTCATAAGTTGACCTATCTAACTCATTTATCATCATCTACAATAGTGCCAGATTCTCATTGGTCTAGTTATAACCATATATCCATGGTACATGTTCTTGAATCACATATGGTACCTATTCCATCTTATTATGATTTGTTAAACATCAACATTTTCTTGGAGATCTTTGAGAATCATTTGAAGGCATCATTAGAATCATTTCAATCTTTGGATCATGTGTAGAGTTCAAAGACATTCATCTTACTTCCTACATATTCATATCTGGAATGGGAAGTCATTTTGCACATATTTGTTGTGTTTTTATTCCCAAGGGGAGAAATGTTCAACATTTGGGGATCATCTTCAACATCTAGTGTTGAGAATCTACCAACACTAAAGGCATCATCTTGAGGGGAGGTTGCATGGATTATCTTCTCTTATCAATTTGGGAAGGAAACATTTCCTCACATGGAGTTCATTACTTAACATTTTTTTGGAGGGTCATACAACCTTCTCTCTTTTCTCTCCTACGGGGAGAACTTTCAGTGTACTTATGTGATAAAATTAGTCCCTGGGGGCTCATCATGAGTCCTATCTTCTTCACTTGCATATTTTATTTAATTGCATAATTTCTCTTTTGGATAGAGGTTTTTATTTTTCCACTGAGTTCTCCTTTTTATCCACTTTATGAGATACTTGTTCATGATTACCTAACATGGCCTTGTAGTTGAGACTCATTATTAGTGAATATGTTAATCCCTATGTTTCACTTAAGGGGGGTGCTAGTGTAAGTAGAGTCATTATCATACATAGTTAGCTAATCACCCTTCTAGAATTGACCTATTCACACATAACTTAAGTTTACTTAGGTTTATTTTTATTTTGTCTCACTTCATATGATTGAGACTTGTGTCATCTTGAATTGAGAAACCTATTGACATTTATTCACACACTTTTCAAGTGAGCTCACAAGTGTCCCATCTATGGAGAGGTAGTAAGAGTTTTACTCATACCTTCTAACCTCTTCATCATTGGCTATATATTCAAGGTTTGATCATTGTATTTACACACTCTTTATTTATATATTGATAGAAATGTTGTTGTTCTTATTTTTTTCACTTGTGGAAATTTGTTTCGTGCGCTTGATATTGGAATTCTCCAATAGAAGGCACTCAAGAATCCACCACTAAATTATGTGATAATGGAGGTGAGCACCTCCCCTCTAAAAATTCACTAGGATACTAAGTTGAAACATCAGGGGACTTGTCTCTCCTAATAAGTGTTTCTTGATTAAAAAACTAGTAAAGAAACATAATCTTGATGTTTTATTGCTTTTAGAAATCAAAGTTAGTAAAGGTGAAGCTATAGACATTTTTTATGGGTCTTGAAGAAAAAACAATTAATTGTGGGTTTATTTAGTTGGAAAAATAGGAGGAATCACCTTACCATGGGACGTAATAAAGTTCTCTAGTAATTAATTGGGATTCTCATAGCACTCTTGACACATATTAATCACATGCATTCAATCTAATTTAAGGATATATTTGGAACATATATGTTAGAGTAAAGGTTTTAATTTAATTATATTGATTAAGTTACCTTTATTCCCTTCTTAAGATTTCACGTTAGTTTGCATAAAGTGATATTTAATAATTATATTAATTATTAAATGTTATCCTATTAAGGCTTCTATTAGGGTTTTTCCTATTAGGGTTTTATTAGGGTTTGTATGATCTCCTTTTAATAAGGATTGATCCCATTGTATTTCATATCAATTCATTCTCTCATTCTTTCTGATATATACATTTTCAGTTTTCAGAGAACCCTTGCTTGTTTGTCTCCATCTCTTCTTTTGTGATAGGTTATTTGCATGCAGGTGATCTTCGGGGTTTGTGGTGTTGTATTTTCTCAACTCTTACATGGTATCAGAGCTCCACACCTGCTGCTTCCTGTTCTTGTTTTGAAGATTTTTGGAGCTTAAAGGGTTTGGGGATTGTTTTCTTGATCTAGGGAACACCTGCATTTTTGAAGCATTTTAAGCTCAAACAGACATTTCCATTGTGTCCGCAGCCGTCCAAAACCCCTAAATCGACTGTTCATTTGTCCATTTTGGACAAAGTCAAAATCTGAGGCAAATTTTTTTTACAATTCGGCCGTACGGCCATCCATTTGCTGGTAAAAAACTTTTCCCTTTTTTTCGTCATTTTTTATCGAAAAAAAATATTGTATTTTTTTAGATTTTTTTTCAAAAAAAAATCCGAAACAAATAATAAATTTTTGCCTAAATTTTTAAGCCTTTTAAAGGCTTGCTTAGGCCTGTGGGCTCCCTGCGTAGGCAGGGATGGTACCCAAGGGTACCGCCGCCTGTCCTTACGGTAGGCGGTGGCCCTTGGGTGCTGCCCCCACTTGCAGCAGACGGCATGGGTACCGCCCTGCCACATTGGCAGGTGGCGGCCCATGAGAGACCCGCCCTCTGTTTTTTTCAATTTTTTTTTATACATAAAAAAAATGCCTTTTTTATGATTTTTTTTATATATAAAAAACAATTTTTTTCATTTATAGCCCAATCGCACTTTTACGGTAACGGTTGTTTGGCCGTCAAATTTAACACAGTGTTTTTGCTGCGATGACCGTATGACCATCAAATTTAACCTAGCACTGGTTTTTTCCCTCTTTGGAGCTGATTTATTCCGGAGGCCGTAACTTGGGCATACGATATCATTTTTTGGCAAACAAGATATTGTCGAAAAGCTAGTTTTCTCATCTTTCCAGTGGTGTGGGTCTCATCACATCTTTTTTCTGTTGGTGCATTCTACAGCCAGTTGAAGACAAAGGGGCTATTTTCAGTCTCAAGCTCATAACTTTCGATTAGTTTCTCCATTTTTCGCAATCTCAGCGGCGTTGGAACCGTCTTTCAAAGCTCTTTAGTTTCATCTATGCCATTTTTCTAGATTTCACTCTAGGTATATTTTATTCAGTTATTTGTGTTTTCACACTCTGGTGGATTACCTGGACATATTTGCTCTTGGAAACATTTTGTTTGCATGGGATGCTTCATTTTTGGCTGTTCTTCATGTATTTCCAGCATTTTGTCCTTTAAGGACATTTTGAGCATCATTTGTAAGCTATCTTTTATGTAAACGCACTGAGATAAAGTGCCACACTATTGTACATGCATCTTTTGGAGATTTTGCACATAAGGTTGTGCCATATTTTGTACTCGCACTGATATTATAAAGTGCCATGAGGGGTTGTGTAGTTTGCCTTTGTTTTGCCATCACATCTTTGTCCGGTGAGTATCCCTCCATGACGACAGTGAATCCATACCATGGGGGGTTGTGTAGTTTGCCTTTGTTTTCCATCACACCTTTGTCCAGTGAGTGTCCCTCCACGACGACCATGGATCCATATGATTCCTGCCTCATGCATGTGTGCTTTGTTATGCACACCACTTTTTGAGTTGCAGGTGCTTTCTTGTGCACTTTCAGATGTTCTATCTTCTTCATGCACTACTGGGTGTTGCACACCATTTCAGTTGATCTGTCAGGCTCCTAGTTCACCATTATGGGGGGGTATTATACTGTTCATGCTAATGCTTCCTTGGTTTCACCTTGGAAGGAATCTTCCATTCTCAGTTGATCAGTGTTTCAGACTATTGGTTCTTGTGCCATCTGTATCTTCGTTCCAAGTGTTTGCCTTTGTTTGCCATCTGATTCGAGTAGTGTCATATGGGCACTCATGCAGATTATTATTTTCTTGTTCCTGATCATCCTATCTTCAGCGGAGGTTCTTCAACACCATAGCAGTCATCTTTTGACAGTTGTTTGTAGCTTCTTCTGCTTCAGTGATGTCTCTTCTTGGCTTTCTTCTTCTCTTTTTGGAGTAGAGCTTTTTCCCATGAGGTTTTCTCTATTTCTCTATTTTACAGAGATTTGGTTGTATTTGGGTACCTGATCTGGCCTAGTTGTCGGGATCCATGTTGCCTTCTTGCATTGTAGTTACCTTTGCTTTCTTGCATTTGTTTGTAGCTGCACTGTTGCTCATCTTAAGGGGGGGTGTTAGAGTAAAGGTTTTAACTTAATTATGTTGATTAAGTTACCTTTATTCCCTTCTTAAGATTTCATGTTAGATTGCATAAAGTGACATTTAATAATTATATTAATTATTAAATGTTATCCTATTAGGGCTTCTATTAGGGTTTTTCCTATTAGGGTTTTAATAGGGTTTGTATGATCTCCTTTTTATAAGGATTGATCCAATGTATTTCATATCAATTCATTCTTTCATTCTCTCTGATATATACATTTTTAGTTTTCAGAGAACCCTTGCTTGTTTGTCTCCATCTCTTCTTTTGTGATAGGTTATTTGTATGCAGGTGATCTTCGGGGTTTGTGGTGTTGTATTTTCTCAACTCCTACAATATATAGCCCAAACTTGGAAAAAGAAAGTTTGGGGAGATCTCAAGGATTTTATTGTAATGCCCCGCCAAGTAACCCTAAAGGAAGTTGCAATTAACATCTTAAGCGAACCAATTTTTTTTTTATAAAGTGCATTTAACATACACATTCACTTACTAATTAACAACAACCTCTAAGGCTACAAGGTTAGGATTACTTAAACCCACATATACATATTACATATAACCATAGCTTATGAACTTTATAAAATAAACATCATACATCATAAGAATACCACATAACATAATAAGATAATCAACCAAGATACAATCTCATAAACATTATCTTAATCCAATAGATACATCACTCATTCCCAGAATGAGGCAATAGTACAAAAGATTACAATTACAAAATTCCACCTCATAAACATATGAGGGATAAAATAACTTATACAAGTTAAAATATTACAATGCAAGATAATACAACAAGAACCGTGAGCTGTCCATCTGGATGTCTCGCCACCAAGTACTGAAGATCGATGGGGACCCAACGGTTTTGGTGCATGTTCCACCCAACCAATGTGGTACCCGAAGGCCCACCCCCCATGCTAAGAGATAGTAACAAAGTAACATGGACAAAGATTCTACTACCTCTAACCAAAGGCAAACTCATACTGACTCATACTGTTATAACCAACCAAATGAATTAACAAGTACAACTCATTCACCATATAAGTACGAATCAAGTACAACTCAAGTACAATACAAGTATAAATCAAATACAATACAAGTACAACTCCAACATCACTGACATAGGTCACATTGCTTCCAGATATAAAGTAGATCAAGTATGTTCAAATAACCATACACACAAAACAATTAACAACAGTTATCATAGATAGAGTGTCATCGCAAGGTTTGTCATGAGATCTCCTCTGGGCATTCTTCATAAGCTCCGGCAAAAGTAATCCTGGTGACCTCAACCGAATCCCGGCACTCATACTCACTCATGCGGAATCAACTACCTCTCGCAAGAGCAAGATAGTTGATTTTGCCATTCCAGGCCTTCTCACTCATCCCAAGTCTAAACAAGCCCTTGTGTATATGAGTGAGGATTAAATTATCTTGATTAGTGTGAACTGCATCCTAATCATCTAAGTACATTAATTTAATTATCACTTGATTAAATCACTTTTGAAGGTTACCCGGTTTACCACTTTGAGCTCCGACCCCTAACAAAAGCCACTCTTCTAATGGACAACACACATCCAAACAATCCACCAAGGGAAACACAAGTGCATACCAACTAGGCATCATAATCCACTCCAACACAAAGAGGATACAAATAATAGAACTCACTCCATACATCTTGGAGGCAACAACACATAGTCCACTCCTTTCATAGGAGGTACAAAATATCCCACTCCAAACATCTTGGAGGAAATAACACATAGTTCACTCCTTTCACAGGAGACAACAAGATGAAACCACATAACAAGGTCACCCCATACAAGGAGACACGGATCCCATAATCCGCTCCTAAACTAAGGAGGTGCAAACATCCTCGTTCATGAAAATCGGGTAAAACTGAACATGCACTACCCAAGGGAAAACAACTGGATGGCATAAAGATTCAATAACCCTTATCCTCTAAGTTCTTCTGAAAGACTTATAATTTAGGACTAACACTAAATCCCAAAACCAACAATGCAACTTGACGACATAGCAACCAAAGCATTCAAGTCATCAATCAAATCTAATATTTGGATTTCCTAAATCCATACTCATTCAATAGGTAGTGTTGACAAAGTCAAAAGCACGATAACTAGATCATCTAAAATAATCATAACCTCTATTTCCCTTTTTATTATTGAAATCTTAAACAATTAACTTACTTCCCTTTACTGAATACAGAGAATTAAATCTTTTAAGGTAATCATGAGGAAGATACTACTTTTGGATATACTAAATCCATATCTCTTTCATAATCCAATCACAATGATTCAATTAATCTAAATAGAAATTAGTAAATAACATAATTGATTGCCTCATCAATAAAGCAACTTCTTAATTTACTTTTAATGCAACCTAACACTATCGCAAACAATCTTTTCAATTTCCTATCCGGAATCTATGTTTCTTCAACTATCCATTTAAAAACATGCAATTTCATCAATGTATAAAAATATCTTTTGGCTTATCTATTTGACCATGCATTCATATTGTTTCTAATTAAATCTCATTAATTAAAACAAACATTTAAATATAAATATTTCTATAATTCATCAATATATTTAAATATCTTTTTCCTTATCAATTTTGACCATACATTCAAAACTTATCATTTAAATTTTTCATGCAAAGCTAAATTACATGCACTCAAATAAAACAAGGTAAATACTGATTGAAAATACTCATGGATATATATATATATATTTCAATATATTTTCTTCAATCATATTAACAAAATAAATATTTTCTTTTAAATCAAGTAATTATTTCTATTAAAAAATATCTTTCTCTATACATTTTCTACACATACTAATCATTTTTTTTAGAACACTAATAATACCCAATTTACAAATAAAATAAGATAAAATATTATTTATTCTCTCAAATGGATATATACCTTCACTATATATATACTGAATATAAATTAATATATTTAAATATATTTAATCATTAACATATCTTCTATCCTTTGCAGAATATCAAATTGATTAATTCAAAATAAAATATCTTTTATCATCAATATTCCAAAATATAAATATATTTTTCTAATTAAATCAAATTAATAATTGGACCTTTTACATATGGATTTAAATTTCACAATTCAATTTTAAATTATGCATTCTTTAAATCAAATATTTAACTCCTTCAATTAAACTTTAACATGTCATATTAAAATAAACAATAATTTCTCATATGTTTATAATTTGAATTCCACTAATCTAATATACAAATTTTATTTAAAATAATATAAATAAATATAATACTTTAGTATTATAAATTATAATATAAAATATTATTAAATAATATTTTAATATTATAATAACAATACATAAAATATTAATATTTATAAATATCAATTTATTATTATTTTATTTTCAGAACAGCCATGATAAAATAACTTAACAACAGTCTCATGTTTCAAGCATAACTCAAAAACTACAATCTGGGTATTTCTCATTTTTGGACAAGGGTTAGAAAATTGCAAAATGCAAAATCCCTTTAAATTTCCTGAAAACCCAGTTTGTGAAAGTGAAGTTATAGGCAACACAATCAGACCATTTTACCATGAAAATATAACTATACTGCAGATTTTAAAATCCGTTTTTTTTTTTATAATAAACAGAAAGTTTCATTTTCTAAAAACATTATAAATGCATTGTTCAATCTCTATGTTTAATTTCAATAACAACAAAATCAATTTCTCCAAATAATTTAAATTCAACTAAAGTTTTCACAATTTTCACTCAAGAATTTTCACAAGCAAAAGCTGTAAATTTATTTAATTATTTTCTTCTAATATCAAGTTTGTTTTCTAAAACAGATTTAACAAATAAATCTTTAATCACTACTATTTAAAAAAAAAACAATCAAGAACAATAAAATACAAAGAGGAAAACCTGGTACAAGAAGGTACAGGAAGAGATGAATTTTTGATTCAAGCCTCTTCCAAAGATTTCCTGAATTTTCTTCAATCCTCCAATGAATCCAATCCAAAATCCAACAAATGCAAACAATTTTTCCTTCAATCAATTCTACAATCAAACTTTCTTCAAACCCTTGTGCAAATTTTTCAAAATTTCTTCCCTGCTGTAAAAATGTATTTTTCTAAAACTTTCTTGTTGCCCTAAAATTAAAACATATATTCTTATAAATCAAAAATACCTAATTTAACCCTAATTCACATTACATGCAAATTAGATATTTCAATTTCAATATTTACAACCCTAATTCACATTACATGTAAATTAGATATTTCAATTTCAATTTCAATTTCAATTTCAATTTTCAATTTTAATTTCACCTTCAATTTTAAATTTCAATTTCACTTTTGGAAAACCCACTTTCAATTTAAAATGCAATTTCAAATAATAAATTAATTTCCAAAGTTGCAACCAATTTCTCAAATAAACATTTAATTACAATTTCCAATTTAATTCCCACACGTCTAAATTAAATTCCAAAATTAATTTCAATTCTTTTATTTCCTTCCATTCTCTTGCATCACATTTAATTAATTAATTTAATTATTTAATAACTAAATTCAACCCCTTGGATTAAATTTAATTAATTAAATAAATTAAATATAATTAATTAATTTAAATATAAACTTTTATCCACATTGCATTATTTAAATTAAATAACCATCAACATGATTTAAATGCAATTATTCTAAATATCTATTTCCAAAACAAGAATTCTTCAGAATTAAATAACATCAAAGCAAGACAGACAATGACTCGACACACACAACTGATGACATACTAAGGCTAAGGTATAGACTTGACACATGTTACCTAGCTACTATCTCCCGTTCAACTCAACCGTTGGATCGACACGCTCAAACCTGTGAAACCAGGTGGAGTCGATGTCATGTACCTGCAATCTTGCAACCAAGTAAACAACATCATACGATATATCCAGCATATAATACACACCATGAAGAAGGAATTACGGATTCGCAGGGCGCTCACAAGCGAGTGATGCGAAACCGTCCTCTTCACCAATACACTCATCGAAACTGACACTTCCATCATAATTCCAATAGTCTCATAATAACATCTCATGCTAACTCTGCAACATCATTAATCCATAATACATGTGAAACAATAATCAGATAACTACATCTCACAATAATGTTGTCGCTCAATAATAGCAATCAAAACATTATAACAAAATATATCCAGTATCAAAGTAATTGCAACCAAACATAGCATAAAGCAACTTGAACAAAAATCAAAACGGAGGGGTGTTACATTTATGATCCCCTTTTTTAATATAAATTCATTAATTAGTAATGATTTTAATGCTATTCTTAGCCTAGAGGATGAGGTTGGAGGTAATTGTCTCTCCTTTGGAGGGATGGAATCTTCTAGGGGACTATTTGCTTAGTTTTATCTCTTATATTTGAAACCTAAGGAAGGATGGTTCACATGATTCAATAGAAACAAAGGGGAGGCCAACATAAAATACTAATTAGATAGTTTTTTATGAAATAATATTGGATTTTAAAAAGCCCTTTAGTGTTGACTAAGTTCATCCCTACTACTAGCTCAAAACATTTGTCCATCTAATTTGAATTGAGAAAAGATTTGAAATCTAGAGGTTGCCCATTCAAAATAGAATTTTTTGGTTTCAACATGAAAAATTTGATCCTAACTTAAATTATTGTTGGAAATAGGAGTCTAAGAGATGTAGTAGATATATTTTATATAGAAATCTCAAGTCTATTAAGGAGATGGCAAGGTAATAGAACTAAGAAATAATATCTATGATATTTTTTGCAAAAAGAGAATATTGGAAGTTAATTGTAGGACCTTTCAAGTTAGAATTTAATCATAATGGCCTCCCTTTGGAATCTAGGGAGAAGTAGAGGAATTTTTTGGACTCCTTGAACTCCATCTTTAGATTGGTGGAAATTTTTTAGATGCAAAAGTTTAGGGTGAAATGGTTAAAAGAAGGAAATTTAAACATAAATAACTTCCACCTCTCCATGAATATCATAAGGTGGGTAAATATGATCGGGAGGATCATCCTTCCCTTGGGTAAAATTATTTCAAATATTGAGGCTATATGAATAGAGGGTGTAATATTTTTAAGGAATTGTTAAGCACTCCTCTAATGAAGAATGTAGAGGGTAGAGGTTCTCTCTTGGAAAATATCCTAAAATTATAATAAAAACCTTTTAAAGCCCTTCACTTTTGAAGAAATTAGAATTGCAAAATTTTCTTTGAGGTCTAAAAAGGCTCTTGGAGGGAATGGATTTCAAAAAGGCTTCTTCCAAAGGTATTGGAAAATTTTGGGCTTTAAAATCTAGAAAGTAAAAAAAGAATGTTAGGCTCAAAAATCACTCTTAAAGGAATGTAATGCCACCTTTCTTACCCTAATCCCAAAGGTGAACATCCTTAGAAGTTTTAATCGATTGAATTGCATAACATTGTGAAATATAATTTATAAAATAACACTTGCACCCATAAGAGGTTCAAGGGATACACCGATAGAAAATTAAAGATAAATTTTAATTGAAGATCCACTTTGGAAATGAAGTTAAAAAAATATTGTTGTGATACTTATTTGATACATGTGATAGAAAATATATGTTAAAATAGAAATAGCATTGCAAGTAGCTAGGAAAAAATCATTGATTCTTACACATATGACAACATATGAATAATAATTTGAATATAATCTATACAAAACTTGTTTTCATCAAGTAATACATGGTAATGTGTCGGCTTGAATGTTCCCTACAATAAAATCATCAAAAGAGGAATCAAAGCAACCAAAAAATGTCCCTTGAATCTTGATAAACAGAAAAATTTGTTAATAGTATGTGATAGCACACAATACTTGCAGTTGGCCCATTTTGTGGATACAAAGAAATCGACATTTCTTGGATGGCATATTTGTGTATCCACAAAAGTACCTACAACGAAGAGCATATATAACAACAAAAAATGCATTTCAAATAAATAAAAAAATTCAACTTGATGAGATATTTTCTTCGTTTACTATTTAATCTATCAATGGCATTATATATAAGTAAATTAGGCTTTTTGTCAAATATGATAAGCATTTAAAAAATTCCAAGTCATAATAAATAGAACCTTTTTTGCTACATAGACCATGCCATATTTTTAGGAATAAAATAATTAGGAAAAAAATAGTAACCTGGTGTAACGCCCCGCCATGCAACCCTAGAGGAAGTTGCAATTTACTACTCAAACGAACTATTTTTTTTTTAAGTATAATTAATATGCAAGTTCACTACACATTGCAACAACCTCTAAGGTTACGAGACTGAGATTACTTAATAACCCACAACAACTAATAACTTAAGAAATTAAGAACACATACATTCCATATAAGATAAATTCATCAAATAAAATAAAGATACCATAAGATCTCTTTTAATAATAAGGTTACAACTCTCATTCCCCGAATGAGGTAAAAACAAAAGCAAGATTACATATTACAACCTCCACCTCAATTATAAAGAGGGGTAATGAAATTACAAGAGCAACTGAAATGAATAAAGCATAAAATGAAATCTGGATCCCACGAGCTCTCCAACTGGAAACCTCATCAACATGAATAAGAAGGAAGCCCAACGGAGTAAGGTGCACACCACCCAACCAAGTGGAACCCAAAGTCCCACCCCCTGTGCTAGGAGATAGTAACAAGGATTCCTAGACAAGACCAACTACCTCTAGACACAGGCTGAAACATAACTGAACCAAACTGACACAACCAATCACATGAACCACACAAATACAACTCAAGTGCAACTCTAACATAATTACATTGCTTCCAGAAATAACAGATCAGGTATGTTAAGAAAACCATACACATAACAATCAAGTACCAACTACAAGTACACCATAACCTTATTGACATGGATTACACTGCTTTGGTTATCACTCGAATAAGCTACCTTTGAAGGTTACCCAGTTTACCTCTCACGAATCTAGCCCCTAACGGAAGTCATTCTTCTACTTGACAACAAACCAAACATAACCAATCACAATAGAAACCCAATTGCATACAAAAAGACATCACAACAACTCCAACTCTAGGAGGAAACATAAAAAGAACTCACTCCAACTCTGAAGGTAACAAAGATATCAACACCACTCCTTACAAGGAGCCATAAATCACATAATCCACTCCTTCCACAGGAGGTACAAAACATCCCCGTTCGTGGAAAATTGGTTAAACATTGACATAACCTCAAGCACTATCCAAGGAAAGATAAACGGTTGACATCACAAAACGACAACCCCCAACCTTTAGGGTCTTCTGGAAGACTTACATATTACTAACTCTCACTTAACCCATTTCCCAAACATGAACACAATGGAAATAAACATGAAAGCAATTGCGAGGAAATAACTAATTTTGGATATACTAAATCCATTTCCCTTTAAAAATTCATTCACAGTAAGAAACAATTACCCTAAAAAAATAATTAAACAAGGTAATCCATTGCCCTTCTAACTACTAAGAAGGGAGGACTAAATTTAATAAACAATTCAAATCCCTGATTACTTTTACAACCCACATAAATCCACTGCATTTACTAATTTATTACCACATTTAATAATGTCTCTTTCAGACATAAGAAGAAATTTAAATCAAATATTTAATCCTTAATTGCTTGTAAATAATAAAATAAGTATTTACTTCATCGATTTAAAACATACCATTTTAAATCATCCATTTCTTCTCTCAAAATAAATCATTTAAAACTCAACTAATTCCCCTATTAGACCTAACATCTGTAAATCAAATATTTGTTCTTTCCAAATATATTATTCCAAATAAATCCATTAATTCATCTACTATTTTAGAATCAAATATTTGTTTATTCCAAAACATATTATTTTAAAATAAGATCGAAAATTCGACTATTGCGTATAGATTTAAAAATTTCCCAAATACATTTAAATCATGATAATAATCAAATCAATCATTTTAATATTATAAAATATAATATAAAATACTATAAAATATAATATAAAATATTATATATATTTTTAAATAAAAGAATAATAATAAAAAATGAACAATAAAAAAAAGGTCAAATTGCATTCTTGATTTCCGTGCCGCACGCGAGGGTTTGGGTGGTCGGCTGTGTTACACAGCCGACTCCATAATTGGGTCGACTATGTGTAACATAGTCGGACCCCCCTTAAGGGGCAATGACTATGTTACACATAGTCGTCCCCTGGTAAGGGTGCGACTGGTGCAGGGAGTGGGAGTGGGTTGCGGTGGCGGTAGGGTATGGGGTCGCATGGGGTGCGCTGGGCACGGCTCCCCATAGCACCTCCCATGGGGCGACTGTGGGTCGAGCCCCTAGCCCCCACAAACCCTTCTAATGCAATTTTTTTTTTTTTTGAACACAAACCCAGAATTTTGAAATCCACAACTTTAACTAGGGGATATTTTTTTTAAATTTTCAACAGCATAATCCCACAATTAAATTTATAAGGATATATATATATATATATATATAGTGGGAGTGGTGGCGTGGTAGTATATAGTCGTGGGCTGCGTAGCACCTCCCAGTAGCATGTCCCAGGAGCCCCCCGGCCCCAAACCCTTCCAATGCAATTTTTTTTTTTTTTTTGAACAAACCCCTGCGGATTTTGAAATCCGTGACTTTAACCAGGGGATAATTTTTTAAAATTTTCAACAGCATAATCCCACAATTAAATTTATAAGGATATATATATATATATATATATATATATATACAAACATATATACATATATAAATTTTATGCAAATATATTAACATTATAAAACCAGTTGAACAAATAAATTTCAGAAAAGAATCAATACAACCATAATGCAATTTTTCTTGAAGAACAACATTTTCAAACAAAGATTTTCAAAGTTTTGAATCCAAATTCAACATGGGTTCTTCTCCTAATTTAAACAAAGTTTAATTTCTTTTCCAAACAACATATAAAATTTGTAAATCAATTCAAAATGAAATAAATCCAACTGAAAGAAAACCTGATTCCAAAAGCTTGAGAGGTTGATAAAAAAAAATGGTGCAATGGCTTCTCCTCAGATTCAAGCTCCTCCCCAACCATTCAACAAACTTCTTCACAGTTCCAATCCAAAACCCACAAAACCAAAATCATGTTCTTCCTTCATTTATTTTTCAATTTTCATCCTCCCAATTTTTTTTCCAAAATCCATAATAATAGCCAAGAAAAAAAAAATATCTATTCAACCACCATAATCAATTTCTGAAAACAGAAAATAGAAAAATATCTCAAAATATCTCTTTTTTCAATTTTGCATTTAAAATTTTCAAAAATGAAATTTAAATCCCTTTTTCAATTTTCAAAATTTATTTAAATTCAAAATATCTATTAATTTCCAAAATGCATAACTAACTTCATCTCAACATAATTAGTTTAATTAATTAGTAAAATAAATCTAATCCAAGATTTAATTATTTTATTAATTAAATGAAATTAGTCAATAAATAAATAACATTTTTCACATTATAACCAGATTAATCTAATCAACAACTTAACTACTTAAGCCATTTATTCACCTTTTCTAACTTGCAATTAAATAAAATCCAAACAAATTAAACAATTAATCAAAAAATTGGACCAGACTAAAATTGACAACACACTTATGACTAGGGTGATGACTTGGCATGGAAAACCTAACTACTATCTCCCAATCGAATGTTGTTGGCAATGGACAAGCTCAACACCGTGAAATCAGGTGGAGTCGATGTCTTGTACCTGTTAACCTGCGAATAATATAATATCGCACATGTATATTTGCATCATATAAAACACACCGTGAAGACGAAATCACATAATCGTAGGGCACTCGCAAGTGAGTGATGCAATCCCGTCCCCTTCACCAATACAATCTTACCAACTGAAGAATTTAACATCAATAGTATAATCCAAACATAAAACATCATTAATTTAAATATTCACAAAGCTAAACTAAAGCATGTCACAATGATACATCAAAATAGAATACCATCACATCAAAAGAGCAAAACGGAGGGGTATTACACCTGGTTGAACTCTTTTGGGTGAATTTTCCTGGAAGAGCTTACTATGATGATTCTTTTGGGATATTATCAATGTAAATTTAGGACTATAACTATTCTCAATATGATTGCATGTCTAATGGTTCACCCAAATAAGCAACTTAATGCATAAAAGACTAATATGGAAAAATTCAATCTCAATAAGATTACAAATTCCTTTAGACAAAGTAGAACAACCTTTAATATAACTTGTAACTCAATACTCATGACAAATAATGACTTACTATCTTTGTCTTTGTAAATATTTGAAGAATGACTAGTCCTAAACAAACAATATAGATCCGAGATACAACTAGATCACATCCTTAAAGAGAACCAATAACACAAAGCTAGATCAAGGAATCATTCACCACTTATGACAAATAGTAATATAAAGCATTCTTGTTTCTTCATTAATTAGAAGAAAGAATTGATACCATCTTAATTGGAAAAGTGGAAAAACTAAAACAAATATAATTACATCAAAACCTTCAATTATATTTTTCTTTTTGAGATCAGGGACACATAGCTAAATCAAATCCTCAAGAGAACCGATCATTTATTTTTATTTTGAAATTCATTTGACTCATTTGCCACTTATGGGAACTAATAACATAAATCATGATTCTTGTCGCTTCATGAATTGGAAGAAAGACTTGATACCATGTTAATAATAAAAGTGGAAAAACAATACAAAAAAGATAATTATATCAAAAACCTTCAATTAGATTTTGTGTTTTATACCTACATTGTCTTAATATTGGGAATAATTTTCTTTCAAGAAATGAAGTAAGGTCCATTAACTTATGATAATGGAGAAACACACAAAATTTAAAACCTAAAGGAAACCTTTGCAAACATGAACGAAGGCGTAATTTGTCGAGTCCTTGATCTTATGATCATGGAGAATCACACAAAAATAGATACCTACATAAAACCTATGCAAATATGAACCAATGTCTAATTTTATTGTATATTTGAAATTTAAAAATAAAACCATAACAAGAATACCTCTGTTGAAACATAAAAGCTATTTAGAATCTATGACCTTAAAAGAAAGACTTGATACCATTTCAAATAGAAATAACTACCAATTTAATGCACCAAAATATTTAATTATATGTTTCTATGTCTTGTTACTAAACACAATTGTCTTTCAAGCAACATATTAGGGTCCTTGATCTTATGATTAGTTTTGTGTTTGAGAATTGTTTTGAAGCAGAAGAATGCTAACAAATGTCATAAATCATGCTAACTAATAGAAATCACACCTTCATGTGCAATGGGTACGCCAAAGACATATTAGTTTATTTTGTGTCAATTGTGGTTAAAATGAAATTGAAAGCTTTAGTTACTAAAATTCCACATTGTATAAAAGAATATTTGAATCTCCTTAAAATTAATAAAGCACAAACATAAACTGTTACTTGTAATGGGAAATTTTATAAAAAATTTACTTGTAACGGGAAATTGTATAAAAGTTGAAGTACTTGTAAGGGGAAATTTTAAATGGTACGTTAGTAAAGCAGAAACAAAATTTTTTATGATGCATCAAAGAAGAGAGTATGACAAATTTAAATTAAAAAATAATATTTGCTACAAATATCGGTTATGTAGTTTATATTTGAGTAAAATGGGTGGAAATTTGTTGAACAGATTAAGGTGGGAGCTCTTTATTTTTTGTGATGGAAAATAAATCCAACATTCATATGGATATGAATCCTTGTTCAATGAATTCAAGAGGGTTGGTTTCAAATAGGGTTGGAAATATTGATGAATACAATATGTGGGAGACTTCTAATGAATTTGTGAACCCAACCTTGTAAGAGATGTTATTTTGGAGCGTCTATCGCAATCCATCCAACAAAATCGAACATCAGACCTATACCAAACTAAAATTAATTAAAAAATGAATGTTTTAAAAAGTAAATTGGATAGTTGACATATCTTTGTAATTCAAAAACAAATAAAATGTATTGGTATCATATAAGCTAATTTAATGGAAAAACATAGTTAAATTTTATAATAAGCTTTGACCATACTCTTTTTATATTTAACATAACCGTGATTAAAAAGAACTCCATTCAATGGATACATACCATATTATTGAGAGCAACATCAATGAGGAGAATCAAGGCATTAGCTGCATGCATACTTCCCATCAACTGCCAATAAATTATCAGAAAGGGTTTTAAGTATGAACATTGATGAAAAGTTTAGTATACACATTTTTGAAAGCTAATTTGAAATAAAGATTAAAGAGCTTCCCAATTTACCATATATTTTGATTAAATAAAAATGGTGAAAAGATTAAAGAACTTCCCAATTTATCATATATATAAAACTCATTAAGCTCATTTACTAAGAAAAATATGCCCATTAAGATATAGAAGAGCTATCTTTCTTGATGACCATATCATAAAATCTTCAACTAAAAAACACCATCCATTTACACTTATGTGAAGGAAAATATCCCATGTAAGAACCCATTTGAAGTCCGGCCTTGCAAGAAGCTTTTCTAGCTGATTCATTTTGAAATAGTTGTCTTTGTTTGAAATTTGTTTTGTTGCTTTGACGAGCTATAATGGTGTACCTTTACACTATTTCAGATATGCAATTATGGTGTGAGAGTTTTTGATTTCTTTTCTTTTCAAATGCTATAATTTGTGGTGATTTCCCTTGCTTGAAAAGAATGAACTTTGGACCTTTTGCTTGTGTGTTATGATGTGAGAGTTTTATATGGAATAATATAACTAATATTTGTAATATCAATATGCAGTTATCAAAATCTCTATTTTTATTTAATCAAAATATATGATAAATTGGATCAAAATGCACAAATTTACAAATAAAAGCATGGTTCAGTATTTGCTTACTTCTAGGCAAAAAAAATTCTTCCACCATTGTACACAAATGAAAAAAATAGCTAGATACCTATATAAATTAGTATTTTACTAAGCACAAAATCATATTTTTTCATAAAATCAGAATTTTCATATACAGGCTCTAAATTCAACAAGGTAGGCTCATTTTTTCAAGCATCGAACTAAGTGATTACAATAACTAACGTGCAAAATACTCATTTGAAGACCCCCTTCAATGAAAAAACCATATAGATGAAATTTTATTATTACAAATGTAACGAACCCAACCTTGGGTAATAAAAAAAATTCAACTTTTCATACAAATAACAAGGATACATACATAAAGATAAGTAACAAAACTTTTCTTTTCATTGCAATATTTCATTTAAAGAACCAATTGATACAACACATCATTACTTTTCCTTTTCAAGTAAACAACAGAGTAAAAATACATACAAGAATAAACATAGCTCAGAGAGCTTTGAGCAAATAGGAATAAGACAATCCAAGATCTTCCCTTTCAAACTTTGGTGCTTCAAAAGTCTCATGTGGAGGAGAAACATCACTCAGGTGCTTTTCTACCAACCACAGACTTATAATGCGGTCCCACACATGTCTATTGCTAAATAAAAATCCCTCCCTTATACGAAGAGATTGGTTGGGAAACTAGTTCTGTTTTAACCAACTTAGCATAATGTTGTGTCCAACATATCTAAATCCTTGTAATCCCACAATCTCAATCTAGTATAAAAATCTGGACAACAGTGAACTGACAATGTAATCATCTCACAGTCTAAGTGGATGTAGGTGTACCACACTACTTTGGCCAAAGTGTTTCAGCAGTATAACAACTGACGATTATATATCACATACACTATGTCAGGTTCAGTTTGACTTGTGGGTGTCTTATCCTATGCATAGGATAAGTCCTTACAATGGGTAGTCAATCACCCCAGACCTCCTACAACAACCTATCTATTTAGGAAATGAAAACAGTCTACAAGTGTCCCTCAAGTAACTCCTATTCCAGAAATATTTATCCATGGAGTACTTAGCTTATCTTAGTTAACCTAATAACTTTAAGCTTTAGACCATACTTGTTACTGGTTTCATCTTGGTCCTAGTAGATAATAACTATTTTTCTCGTATTCTCCATATACAAAGATCATATAGAATAAGCAACATTCACAAAAATGCATTTCAACTTATTCCTATTCATTCTTTAATCCACTATACTTAAATTCTCATTTTTAAGCAAAGTAAAACAATAGTTTCCCTTTCCCTTATAAATACATTGCATTCAAGACAGTTTCTCTATTCAATGCAACTTATAATCAAAAAACATAATCATTTTTCATTTAATCAATCAACTATGCCTATTTTTCAGTCAATGCATAAAGACAAACACAATGAATTCTTTTACTTTCAAAAATAGAGAAATAAGAAGGTTTCCTCATGCTTGTTTCCTCATGCCTGTTTCCTCAAGCTTATCCTTCTTGATGCTCTTAAATGTTCCTGAATCCAATTGAATACAACTCCTTGGTTGATGGTGAAACCTTCCAACTGATTTTCTCTATACCTTCTCTCAAAGGTGCTCTCTTAACTAATATCCTACTCAGATACTATTTCTTGTGTTTTTCTCAAGCTCAAAATGAATGAAAAACAATGACTGGTAATGTTGGTTTGCATTTACTATTATTTCCAAACTAGATACTACAACAAATGTGCATATGAAAATGTGAAGCAAATGATAGCTCAGATTTTAACTCGAAATGCTCAATGTTAAATTCGTGTGTTTCAACAAAGGGTTGGGCATCCTTTTATAAGCCCAAATTCCTCAAAGTATGGCATGCAAATGGACAACAAAGTGCCCAAAATCAGTTAAGAAGTAACATGGTGGATTTCCAAGACCTAAGTCATCAGAAATATGTGTGATTCGACTTCTTATGAGCTAGAAAATTCAAGATTTGTTCAACATTAACTCAGAATTGCCACACATAGAAAAACACCCATTTTTGGCACAAAACAGAGGTTGATTCATGCTTGCTGTGAAAATGTCAAGGTTGAGTTTGCAACAACGATTTTCCAACTGGCCGGTGTTTTCCTTTAAACCAGTGATTGAATTTGTCTTTCATTTCTTCCTATGTTGGAAGCTCATATCATTCATGGAAAGGTTTCTTCAAAATTTTGCCCATTTTAAATGTCAGTTATAATGTCACAAATAAATATTTCTTCTTTATGAAGTTGGTGTATTTTTCCAGTGGTGCATAAAATACTTTAAACATTGCAACTGATTTCCATAGTTTATTCTCCATGATGCAATAATCGATTCTAGCAAATGACTTAATAAATTTAATTCTTAATTTTTCCAAATGACTTAATAAAATTAAGTCTTTATTTTCCAAATAAACATCTTCTTTATTTAAAAAATATATATTTTTATATATATATTGTATTATATTAATATATATTTTATTATAGTTTTATTTTACTTCAAAATGTATATATGTAGATATATTTAAATATACCAATATATACATATATATTTATTTTGGTAAAACTATAATAATATATATATACTTATATAATATTATATATATTTACATTTATACATATATATATATATATATTTATATAATATTTGATTAAATATATGTATTGCGAGCAAGTCAACATACTTTCAATATACCTATGCATGTATATGTGCATATATGTATATATGTAAATTCCAAGACAATATAATAATATTATATTCATAGATAATAGGTAGCATGTATATGTATATAGATGTGTATAGCCAATTATACTATCATGTACATGTATGTGTATGTCTACCATGTCGACACATACGTATGACATATCAGTTATCTGATCGTACGTCTATATTGTCATGTCTATATATATAGATACATGTATATGAGAGATACATGTATACACATATACACCTTGCCTATGTACATATATCCAATCATGTTTCACACCCAAGGTCATAGAACAATAAGTCAGGTTTAAAAGTAACACCACTCACAAAGCACAAAGAAGTAACCCAAACTCCTAAAGCCTATGGATGACTTATCAAGACCAGCCTATTTGACTCAGTTCCTATAAAACTTTAGTGAAGTGTGTGTATTCTCAATTGATTTACTTTACCAGTTATCCAACCAAGCCCCTCTCCTGAGTGATGTTTCCCCCCTACCTAGAGGAATGGTTCTCGTTCTTGCATCCACTGACACAAAACCATGGTAGTTAATTGCTCATAACAATTTACAATATATAAATCAATACTTCAATTTAAATAGCAAGACTAATTATCCCCCTTCATGCATTGTTTATCCAAGAATAACATCAATCAGAGAAACATAGAATGAGTCAATCATAAAATGTAAGAGATTCTTAAATTGATAACAAGGTTCAACACATTTTATTCATATTTATTCTTCCTTACAAACAAAATGCTCTAAGCATTGCTAGAATAGTAGCTATATAATTTTGGGGTGTAACATACTCCCCCCCTTATGATTCATTTTCCCCGATGACCAGAAGTATTATTTAAAGCATAAAAAAAATTAAAAAAAACATTTATTGTTCGTCATTCTCAAAGGCTTCAAGAATGTCAGGAAATCTCCTTCGAATTTCCACATAGTCCTCCCAAGTTGCTAAGTCCTTCACATGCTAGTCCCACTGAACTTTGCATTGTGAGACTTCTCTATTACGTAAGTGTAGCTTATGTATTTCTAGCACCTTGACGGCCTCGAGAGTTACTACTCCAGGGTCCCTTACTTATAAAGTAGTCCAATCAATAACATGATTATCTCCTGGTATATAGTTTTTAAGGTAAGACACATGGAAGACATTATGCATTCTGGCAAGAGCATGTGGCAAAGAGATTTGGTACGCTACAGGGTTCACTTCCTTTAAAACTTCAAAGGGTCCAACATAATGTGGGGCCAATTTAGAAGATTTTCCAAAGTTAATAGAACTCTTGTGAGGTTTCACTCTCAAAAGTACCTTGTCACCAATGACAAAACTTCGAGGCACTCTCTTAGCATCTGCATAAATTTTATGTCGATTGTTAGCCTCTGCTAACCTTTGCCTAATAACCTTAACTCGTTCTTCCATTTTTGCTAACATTTCAGGCCCAAGACTTACTCAATCCTCAAGTTTATCCCAACTTATAGGAGTTCAATATTTTTGACTGTACAAGGCTTCAAAAGGAGCCATTTTAATCGCAGAATGATATGATTTGTTATATGCAAATTCGAATAAGGATAAATAGTCCTCCCACTTGTATTTATGATCCATGCAATATACCCTAAGTAGGTCCTCCATAACTTGATTTACTCTCTTAGTTTTCCCATCTATTTCCAAATGATATGTTGAACTAATGTTTAACTATGTTCCTAGTGCAAAAAACAAGGTTTGCCAAAACCTAGAAGTGATGCCTGCATCCCTATCATATATGATGTTTTAAGGAATACCATGCAGTCTAAACAATTCCTGTATGAAATTCCTTGCTATGACCGTTGCTCCATCAGTTAGGTTTCCTAGTATAAAGTGTGCCACTTTCATTAGCCTGTCCACTACTACCAGAATGGCGTTATGCTTGTTCCTAGACATTGGTAATCCTTGCACAAAGTCCATAGATAACTTTCCATTTTCTTATAAGTACTCATGTGGATACAACAATCCAGCTGGGTGGTGATGTTATGCTTTTACCCTTTGACACTCAAGGCACTGAGCTACATAGTTTGCAACATCCCCTTTCCTTCCCTTCCAAAAGTATAATGGTTTCAAGTCTGCCATCGTCTTAGTCACTCCTGGGTGTCCAAAGTATGGTGCCTCATGAGTTTCTTTCCATACAATATTTCTCAGTTCCTTGACATCTGGTACATACATCCTATCTTTGTACCTAAGATACCAGTTCAGATCCAGGAACAATGTTGATTGAAAAATCGAACACTCTCTTGGGTGGAAGACTTGGTAGTTCCTTAGGAAATACATCAGCAAAATCTCTTAGGATAGGGTATTTCTCCATATCCAATCTCCCTGTTTCTTCCATTTCTTTGTCTTCCAGTTCTTGGGGACTTTGGTACACATAATTTCCATCATCCTACCCTAGTTCTTCAATTTTCACAGCAAAAATTTGGCAACCTTTCTTCTTGGCTTTCACAAGCTGCATTGTTGTGATTTGTCGTACTGTCACTTCCCTAGGTATCCCTTGGATTTCTACCCAATTTCCTAAGTCATCTAGGCATCTTATAGTCTTAGCTTGACAATATTCAACAACCCTATGCCTCTATAGCCAGTTCATTCCTAGGATTATATCATAAGACCCCAGACTCAAAAAGACATTGGTCAACCCTTGCTCTTGTTTGGTTTGCATATTTTGCATTCCATGCCTTTGCCATGTGCTCCACTTTTCTAGACAATTTCCTAGTTTTGTGTTGATTAAAATAGAAATAGGTAAGCCAAAGAGGTTACCTAGTACTTCGATTGGAGTAACTTGGTAGTCTTCTTCCCAATCGTCTACCGTAGCATGTATCTATTGGTGGAACATTGTCTGCTGTGAGGGTAGATAATTTCCATGTGACTGTGAACTAGAATTTCTATTAGGGAATTCACTTGCATAGTGATCCCCTTTGCAAATAAAACATCCGGCCCTTGGCGCTTTCTTTTCTGTGGCTCCTTCGGACTTGCCTGTGCTATCACCAGCCTTGCTAGTGTTGTCACTTCTTTTGCGATCTCCTTTATAGTCTTTTCCATTGAACCGTGATCGTTTCCATTTTTGTTTCCTTGAAACAAAAGCAGGTTCTTCCTTCTTGGAAGTTGTCTTGTTGAACGCTTTTGTGTCCTTCTTCCACTCCTTCCTATCTTGGTGGTAGGAATATGCCTTTAAGTTTTTGTTTCTGCCTGATGGCTTTCTCATACACCAAGTCCATAGTGGTTGGACCATGCATGTCAACTTCTCTTCCAATCCTATGGTTCAATCCTAATATGAACTTTCGTATGCGGAATCTTTCAACCTTATGATAGATTGGGACATAACGAAGAAGATGAGTGAAATTTTCCCAATACTCATGAATCGACATGGTTCCTTGTTTCAGTTCTTGAAAGTCAATTTTTTTTTTTATCATAGTATAATTGGGGTAGCCATCGGTTGTGGAAAATTTCCACAAACTCCTTCCAAGTCAACTTCCATGAACTTATGTCAAGTTCCAACTTCTTATGATATTGCTATCAGGATTCAACCAAGTAGTTTTCGAGTCAAAATAATTGACCCATGATTCATGAGTAGTGGTTCACAAGAATCCCTCTCTCATGATAATGAATGGTCCACTTAGCACTCATTGTATCTAGGTGATGCTCACAGAGGTGAAGCATTGGTCCGTCTCAGAAGGTCACCCATCCCAGTACTGCTCCAGCTCAAGCGCGCTTAACCATGGAGTTTCCCCCAAGGTTAAGCCCACTTAGCTTGCTACCCCATTTAAAAAACCTTCAGCAAGTGTTATTCCTTATGAACCATTCATTATAGAGCCCCTTTAGCTCATCAATTGATAAGTAAGAGGTTTCTTCCATAGCGTTTCAAATTATGATATTGCTATCAAGATTCAACCGTATAATTTTTGAGTCAAACTCATTGACCCATGATTCATGAGTAGTGGTTCACAAGAACCCCTCTCTCATGATAATGAATGGTCCACTTAGCACTCATTGAATCTAGGTGATGTTCACAGAGGTGAAACATTGGTCCATCTCGGGAGGTCACCCATCCCAGTACTACTCCAGCTCAAGCATGCTTAACCACAGAGTTTCCCCCAAGGTTAAGCCCACTTAGCTTGCTACCCCATTTGCAAAACCTTCAACAAGTGTTATGCCTTATGAACCATTCATTATAGAGCCCCTTTAGCTCATCAATTGATAAGTAAGAGGTTTCTTCCATAGCGTGTCAAATTATGATATTGCGATAAGGATTCAACCATGTATTTTTCGAGTCAAACTCATTGTTCATCCACCAATTAGAGGCTTCTCCATCTAATTGGTAGGCTCCCCAAGCAGTCTTCTTATTCATCCACCAATTAGAGGCTTCTCTAGATAATTGGTAGGCTCCCCAGGCAACCTTAGTGACTTTTTCATAATCCCGTATTTCAAAATATTTCTCCATTTGGACAAGCCATGCTTCGGCTTCAGCACCTCCAACAATTCCATCGAACTTGGGTGGGTATATCTTTTTCATATCCCTAGTTAGTTAACGGGATACCATTTTCTTATTTCTTTCCATGGAATTGGTGGGTGAATTTTCCCTTTCATCATGATGCGAAGAACTTTCCTCTTGATCATCTATAGTTATCTCCTTTTCAACCCTATCTTTATCTTTTTCCTACTCGAGATTGGTTAATATGGCCATACTTTGATCTAATTTGGCTTCCATTCCAATTGATGATGGTTCTCCTTCCTGACTTTCTCTGGGGTTGGTTCGAGTTCTTTCGTAAGTTCGCACCATGGTTTTATGTAGTTATAACCTGAATTTTTAATTTCAAGTTAGACTAATTTATACTTTATTAATTATGAAAACATAAAAGAATCATTCACACAAACCATTTTTTTCACACGAAATTCGGTATTTTGATTGATAGAAAATACTTCATTTTATTTATAGATAAGGGGATTTCAAAAGAATCCACTATATTACATCGAATGACTATTTAAGTAGTCAAGGGGTGAATACCCTTCCGATTCACTTTCAGATACATAACTAAGGGGTGTATACCCTACAGATTGAGAGAATTGTAGTTATCTTTCATTTTGTTCATCTCTTATTTGATTATTTCTATCCAAAAACGGGTAGTAACCTTTAGATTTATTGTCTGATACATAATTTTTTGAAAGCAATGTCCATAAGGTGTTCATCAACAATATGGTCTATGCCTTTTGTAGATATTTTCTTGTGAGACCATTTCTCTGTTGGCGGGGTCTTTGGTGTGTATTCCTTAGACTCTTTGCTAGAAGAAATTGTGATAACTTCTGCCATTGGTAGGACTCTAGGATCCCTAAATATGAATGCCCGACTAGTACTTTCTTCAGATGACATATCTTTGGATAGAGATAAAGGTTCAGAATTCTCAGGTGAAACTGAGGGAAGGCAGTAATAGATTGCCTCCAACTTCATCTTTCTCTTCTCATCCTTGATCGAGAAAATGCATGGCTGAAGGTTTATGTATCACTTAACCAAATGGAATTTTCATAATTGGTTCCTTCAATTGTATTGACAATTGCCTCCTCCTTCTTGGCCTTTAGGTAACGTTCGTTCCCGATTACAGACTTTCTGGCCATTAATCTGACACATACCATCCTGACACAAGAATTTTCACAACATTAGATAATGTTGGAAAGGAAAACCTTGGTGAGCTCATAGGTTCCAGAGCTAAACCTGGTAGCTCTGATACCACATGTAACGACCCCAACCTTGGGTAATTAATTTTTTTTCAACTTTTCATACAAATAACAAGGAAACATACATAAAGATAAGTAACAAAAATTTTCTTTTCTTTTCATTGCAATATTTCATTTAAAGAACCAATTGATACAACACATCATTAATTTTCCTTTTCAAGTAAACAACAGAGTAAGAATACATACAAGAATAAAGATAGCTTGGCAGGGAAAACTTAGTGGCGAATCTTCGCCAATTGGCAAGTTCTAGGAATCGGGCAAATCGAAATTGGTGAATTTATTATATCCAGTAGGGTGTTCAAATCGCTAGCTATCGGTCCAATGCATGTTCATTCACCATCGGTTTTTTTCTATGAGGCATGTTTAGGCAATAAATTTTCCATAAAAAACTACGTGTTTCCAATGGACCGATTAATATTTTTTCTTGGAATCCCAGGGAGCATGTCATAAAACACCAACATATTCGCCAATAGTATTTTAAAAAAATTATATGAGGACCCATTTTGCCAATTAAAATTTAAAAATAGTTGCTTGTGAAGACCCATTTCACCAATTAAAATTTATAAATAGTTTCTTATGAGGAACTATTTCGCCTTGAAAACTACAAGGTATTGTTGTATAAGCACGCATGATTCACCAAATTTTTAACATACCATTTAAAAATCCTACGGAATTCGCCAAATATGGATTGATATAAATACAATTGAAATTGTTATTTGTTTTTACACATTTTTTTCAGTTTTGAGGTTCTACTTCTTGATTCAGAAGTCAGCAAAACCCGAAAACATAGACTCAAAGGTGAGTGATCATTTATTCATACTGTTATTAGTTATTAGTTATAATAATAAGATTTATTTATCTATTTTCCATTCTTGCTTCAGTCTTAAACATGATTTTGAGTAGGGAATGGGATCTATATTCTTTGTCGATCTATCCTTCTTAAACAAGAAGACATTTTTTTCTATCTTTTATTCGAAATGAGATATCAATATGTTGAGCAACAACTGCAAGGGTAAGACTCCTGAGGGTAATGAAGAGACTGGGAGGCCATCAAAATTCCCAAAACATGGAGGTACCATATAGTCTTACTTTGGAATTGGCAAAGCTTCTAATCCATCAGATCAAGGTGGAGCTACACCATCAACTCTTCCACCAAATATTATTGAAGATGGCATTGATAATACCTCACTTCCACAAGAAGGTCAAGGTGAGATTGTCATTGTGTTAAATCAAAATGTATCAAATGAGGATGGAAATACCACAAAAGATGTTCCAAGGGATACCCTAGTTAGCCAAAATGAGATAATTGACTTGGACGAGGATGATGTTGGTAGAAAGAAAAGAAAAGGCAAATCAAAATTGGGGCGCAAGTGGGAAATGACAAGGAATTTTCAAATTGGTTGGTTGTCGAAGTACCCATTCCTTGAACCAATGGGGGTATCAAACAAAAACAATATTAAAAGGGAAACAAAGTTCAAATACAATATTTGTAGTTGGAAATGTGGAAGAGACAAGATGATGCAACTAAACCTTAACACTATAGACAATCATATCGGTAAAGTTTACGAAAAATAAATCATAGACGAAAAGGAACAATCTGTCGTACGATGGAAATAAAAGAAAGAATTTCTTCATGTTAAGTATGCCGTAGATTATGGAGAGCGTAACCATAGAATGCCAAAGATTAAAAAATGTGAAGGTACACTTGAGGCTCATTTTGGAAAAGCCATGGCAGCAACAAATCTGTCAAAAACTATTTAGATGAGTGTTGTTTTTCATATTTTGTCCAGGGGGCATCCTATGATAGACTACCCAAAATATTTTGATTAATTATCTTATCTGAGTGTTCCCCACTTTCCCTTCTCACATTGGTTAGTAAACGGCTAATGGGAATGGGCGAACTGTCTTGCTGCAGTGGAAAAGAAAGATTTAAAGGAGAAATTAATAAAAGTCAATTTTCATTGCATTATCTTTAGATGAAGTTATTGCGGTAGACAATACTTCTTAGGTTTGTATGCATTTGTATACTGTAGAACATGTTCGCCAAGCTCATCTTCTTTGTGTTCATAAAATGAAGGACATTTCAACATCGCAAAATCTATTTGAACTAGTCAAGAAATCTTTGAATGAAATTGCAGGTATTGATGAGTTGACAATTGCCAAAAATTTGGTGTGTGTAGGAGGTGATGGAGCTGCAGTGATGCAAGGTCAAAGGAGCGGTCTTTGCACAAAGTTACAAACTACTTGTGCACCATACATGCTTGGCATTCACTACATGGCCCACAAAATGAATTTAGAATTCAAAATTGTAAGCAAGTTTCCTACAATATCAAAAGTTGAAAATCTAGTTCACGAGATCCATGCATACTTCTGTCGAAGTCCCAAACGTTTCTTTGAATTTCAAAAATTTTCTAAGGGAATAAATTTTGGAAATAAGCTTCTCAAGGATGTCGATAGCAAATGGATCTCCCTGCATGGACCAGCGCAATGAGTTCTTTCAGAATATCAATCCTTGATTGGAGTGATGTATGAGCATCACAACACAATAGACAAAGCTCCTGACCTGTTACATAGGTTAAGCGATATAGAGACACTCTTGACTTTAGCTAGTCTTCTTCCCATGCTGGATGAGATGAAAAATCTTGTGAAGAAAGCCCAAGATGAAACTATGCATATTTATGAATATGCCAATCTACGTAAACTTACATGCTTGGCCCTCGATCATCTATATCTAGATCTAACACAAGAAGGCACAAATTATTTGATGTGGCGAAAAATTACAGATTTGAATAATCTTGATAATTATTTATGGTTTAATGCAAGCGGGCACTTATGTATCTGTGTACGTGGATATGAGATACCAATGTACCATTGTAAGACAACCAGGCACTCTAGAAGAGAAGTACCTATTAATAAGGAAGATTTTAATGACATTTTTATATCTATTAGTGATAGTTTGAAGGAAATTGCAAAATCTCTTTCCTCAAAGATTCGTGAAAGATTCCCTCGACATGAAATACTTGAAGCCATGGGTATTGTGTATCCTCAATTTTGGGTAAACCGAGATAACCCAAAATATTTTCATTATCAAGTAAAAATTTTGATCGAATAGTTTTTAGAAAAGGCAACATACAATGAGAAGACAATAGAAGGAATTTTAAATGAAAATAAGCTTAGAAAGCAATGTGGGAGTTTTGCAACAGCTATGAGGGACTAGTATAAATCCATGGGCAAGGAGAAGAGCTTTGGATCAGGATCAATAAAAAAGGTTTGGACAAGCTTAGGTCAGAGTGAAATATTGTGTGGTTGGATGTTAGAATATTTTTAACTTGCTGATTTATGTCAAACAATGATATTGGGGTCAATGGAGGATGAGAGAGTTGTCAATACATTGGGGGTTTTGAAATCAAAGTTAAGAAACAAACTGGACAAGAATTTGGAAAATTACTTGAGGATGAAAGGAACTGCGTATAATATCAAAAAAATTCCTTTTGAAAGGGCACTCACAATCTGGAGGTCCACATGTGAAAGAAGAGGGACCAGGTTGTGCAACACAGGCTCTCCAATTCTAAGAGCTGCTGGTACTGGTGGTAGTGGTAGTGGCAGTGGGCCTGGGACAGATGACAATGATATTGAAATTGACACAAATCACACAATGAATGTTAAATTTGAGACATAGGCTAAAGAAAGTGCAGAGCAGACTCAAAATCAATATGACTCTTTTACTTTATCTTAAGATGAGCATTGGTTATTGCACTCAAGCACTACATGAATCATATTCCAACTGTAGTTGATGATTTTTTATTTTGTATTCAAATAGATTGTGAATCATTGCACTTCAAGTTCAGGATATTTTATTTTATATTGCACTCCATGATATTTTATATTATATTGCACTTCATGAATCATATGCCAAATTCAAACTATAGTTGATAATATTTTATAAATTATATAGTAATCCATCATCCATGAAATTTTGATATTAAAATTTAAATTAGATCTCTTAAAAGGAAATTTGTTTTTTCTTTACAAATAAAATAGCCTCCACTAAGTCCACCCCACTTATCTTCCACATATCAATAATCATAAAAATAAACGACACTTTGATTTTATGACTCATAAATTATGACCAATGTAAATTTTAGAAATTTGTGTGACAAGATCCATATTTTAGCCTAAATTGCATCCATAATTTTTTTTGAAATTTTGTAGTGATGTAGTCCTTCCCCCATTCCTAACAAAATTCAATACCATCGGCCTAGCAATGCTTCATCGATGGAACCCCCATCACAGTCTTGCTGATGGCCCGATGAAAATAGCTCACAACCTAGTATTGGTGTAACAATACTTTATCGGGCTGACTCCTAAGGTGCTCTCCCGATATACCAATAGAGTCAAGTTTTCAACAAAAGTAACCATAAATTATGAAGATGGGCATGAATTATCAAATTTTATCAATAATCACAAAAATATACCACACTTTGATTTTATGAATAATGCAAATTATAGAAATTTGAGTGACAAGATCCATATTATAAACTACATTGACACTGCATCCATAAAAAAAATTGAAACTCCATAATGACGTAGACCTAAGTCCTTCCCCCATTCCTAACAAAATTCAATACCATCGGCCTAACAATGCTTCATCAGTGGAACCCCCATCACAGTCCTACCGATGGCCTGATGAAAATAGCTCACAACTAGTATCGGTGTAACAATACTCTATTGGGCTGACTCCTAAGGTGCTCTCCCGATATACTGATAGAGTCAAGTTGTCAACAAAATTAACCATGAATTATAAACATGGTCCATGGGCATAAATTATCAAATGCATAAAGTATATCGGGGGAACTATGGTGCATCGAGGAAACATTATCTAGCATCCCACTGATAGAACAAAGGATAGGTGTCCATCGGTGGAGAGGGTGGCTATCAGTGAAAGACTGATGTGACATCCCAAGGCATTGTGTTGCGGTGCATTTATGAACCAGAATTGAAGTGAATTATATTAAAAGTTGATCACATAGTTGTTAAAAAATCCTGAAAGATTTCGCTTAGGGAAGAAGCAAAAAGGTAAAAACTTGGAGTTCTGACGTAGAAAAGACTAGTGGACTGTGGAGGCAACTCGAAAAGACTCATGTAAGTACGTCAGACCTAGATGAGAAGCTATTTTCAACAAAATCTTAAGATTTAAATAATGGAAGAGAGTATAGACAAACCCAAAGCTAAAAAACAAAAAAATGAAAAGCCTAAGAGACTCTGAAATGAAGACCTTATAGATCAATGCCCTCGGTCGGGGCTGAGACCCAAGAGGAGTGCTCAAATGAATCCTTCCATGGATCGACTATGGGACAAAAATAAGGGCTTAGGGGATATTTGGACACCGCAACGAGGATATGACCTCTTCATGTACCATTACATAAAACAATTTAGGTTTCAACCAGTCTGCAATCCATGGAGGTTGAACCTAGGAAGACTTGTGGTGCCCAATGTGTTTGTGAATGCAGAGCTAATTAATTATCTTGCTATCATATATGACCCCAAGACAAGAACTATTCAGTCACATGGCGGGGGTGACATGCTTGTTATTTCTAAGGATCTCATTTCTAATGTATTTCAGTTAGAGTGTTCACTGAATTTATCATCCATGATCAAAGATATCTTGACAGAGTATCACCACATGGATACTAGCTATAAGAGATGGAAATTACCTATACATAGGCCCAAGGATGAAGGAGGCCAACTCAAGAGGTTCACTTGCAGTGAAAACCCTCCTTTCCATGAAGATTTGTTTGAAGAGTATTTCCAATACACCCTATTATTCAGCTAGTCAGGTTTTGGGAGTAGAGGTTTCGCCTCTCATGTCAATTGCCCCAATGGTCTTAGTTGCAAACATACAAAGCAAGGATTCTATTCCATTTGATTATGCTAGCTACTTGGCCAACACCCTACATCGAGGGCTTAAAAATATTAAAAATAATAGTGATTATATTAATTTTGAACACTATTCTTTGTCTATGCATTTGCTATTGTACGAGGGAAAAGTCAGAGGGGTCTGGAGTGAAGAATTAAGGATAAAAGATACAGATGAAAATTAAGATTTTAAACCTATACAAATGTGGACTTCATTATGGGACAACTGATTTTGTAGGTCTCATTACCTTTATTTTGAAGATTTTTTTGTAAAACCATTGATGAAGTTGTTGGGGTATCCGTGCAATTATAGACTATCCCCATAAGTACAAAGGTTTCTAAGAACAAAGGAAAATGACCAAAGAAATAAAGTGAATCATAACTAGGGAGACTAGTAAGATTTCCCTGATTGTACAATGATAAGGGTTTATGGGTTTGAAGGGGCTCCACACATGATGCCATGAGTAGTTCCTGACTGAATTGCTTATTTAGAAATTGTGAGGCAATTGAAAAAATATGATTCCAAACACCTCAAAGGACATAGCAAACAATCAATTATGCCCAACACCTTATGTTTTGGAGACTTTACAATGGTTTCCAATGAAGGATATGGAGAAATTGATGGTAAATTAGCACAATACAACCTACCTCTAGGTGATGTAAGGAAACAATTTGATGCAAAAGGGTTTATTCACAAGGCGAGATTATCGCAAGGGCTATTAGGGTATGAATATTTGTTCTCAATCAAAGATGTCATAAGAAACCATGATGAGGCTTCCACCAAGGAAAGAAGGGCCGCCTATAATAAGATTATGCTTGCAGAGGAATGGAAGAGAAAAAATGTCCCATATTATTCAAAGGGATTTGGTGAGATACATGATCCTTTAACAAGAATTGAGCAACACATCGCTCATGCCAATGAACTGGTAAAGGATGTTCACCCAATTTTTTTTGATGCACCTTATGCAACCTATTCAAGAGTACAAGCTGAAGACATAGATCCCTTGGATTACATACCTTCACAGCCTACTCCTGAGGTATGTTTTTCTATAGATACTGATATAAGTGAAGAAGAGTAGGGTGATGAAGAGGGTGAGCAAGTCAAACAAATCAATGCTCTTGTGATTCCGCAGTACGATCCCCCTCAAGAGAATAATATTATAAGATTTGAGGCATCAAATGAACTATCTAATGATGTGATTGTTAGGGTTGGACAATAGTTTATTTCTGATTGTGATTTTGTTAAATCTTTTGAATTTAAATCATTTGTTTATGAATATAAAGGCAGAAAAATGAGACAACAAATATAGGATATGACTCCTGAACATGAGGCAACCGCTCTGGAGGAATTGAAAAGGGAGGTAGAAAAGGAAATGGAGTCCATTACTCCTAAAAGAGGAAGGGAATTGCTTCAAGAAGCTGGAGTGTTTCTCCTACTAGGGTGGGATATTATCTCTTTAATTATATTCAATAGCTTCAGAAAAAGAGGGGGTAAGACAATGAACTTAACATAAGAAGCAAGTGACAAAATATATTCAGGATCTGGGTACAACCCAGACAAAGCCACCTTGCTTATTTGGTCACTATATCCCCATGATAAAAGACCTGCTATAATTAGTAATCCAAACCAAGTGTTTGGTCATCTCTTGGTTCAATGGGTAGTGGATACAAGCCTTATGGAGACAACAAAATTGAACATCAATGTGACAAAATTTACCAAAGCACATATCGAAAAACTAATTAAGGAAAATGATAAAACTGAAAAAGGAGCTAGCAAATCAGAGAGAAAGAACATCTTCCTTCTCCAATACAGAGTTGTACTCCCCATGGCTTGAAAAATATAAGAGAGTGCTTGATGCATTGGGTGATGCAGCCTACTAGAAGAATTGCCATCTGAAATCCTAGGGGAAATGCAAAGAATTGGAGAAAGAAGTGAAAACCATCAAATATAACACTGTATTTGAAATGATAAAAGAAAGATTCAACAAAATGATGAAATGTGCTAATGAATGTTGGAAATTATTCAAACAGACATGCATTGCATTGATGGAGAATGAACGATTGCAGCCCAGAATGATGGAGAAAAAAAAGGAGCTCATAGATAAGAATGTCATGAAAGTGTTGGGTCTCAAAAACGCAGGTTTGAACCATGAGAGGTTGCCAAGCTCTCACAACGCTTTTGGCCAACGTACAAGGCTAATTGATGCACTTGAACCTTCTTCTCTTTAGGTTCTGCTAGACCTAGGTGGGTGAACCTAATGAATGATGCAGATTGACATGTATTTCCTGGTTGAGCAATCTATCCACAATGGAAAATGGAAGTGAACAGATGAAAACCACTACAACTAATCCTACTCCTACTGCACAAATGAAAGGTTTTGAAAAAAATATTTGTATGAAATCTTATCTTTTGGTTGAGGCAGATCAGTGCCTTCTATCCACATGGGAAATGGAGTCCAAATAGAAAATGATATGTGTTTTCCTTCTCTGGTTTAATTTCTAGTTGTTAGGCACTTTATAAAATAAAATCTTATGATTGGCATATAATTTCATTTATTTATGGCTTGCATAAATTATGCTGGAATGTTTTCTAACCTGGTTCTTCTTAAATTATCCAAAATAAACCTCTCAAACACCATGACTTACTTGAAGGGATTTAATTATGACTTGAGACACTAGCAAATAAAAATCACACAAAGTGAAAACATGCACCTTGATGAATCAAAATTTATGCTTGATACATTAACTCAAATGATCAAAAGTCTTCGAATTGGAGAGAACCAAGATAAAAAATAATACAAATTATAACATCTCAACAACTGAACCAAAAGGTTTTTACCAGTTAAAAAAATTAGTTTCCATTGCTCTGTTTCAAGAAAGATGTGTACATTATTTCCATTCCCAGTCTTATTTCTGAGAAAATCTCACTCCTATCCTAACCCCCTTTTCTCAAACTAATTTTCAAAATATTTATACAATACATATCTCAAGGGTTGTAACCCTTCATTTTCTGTTACAGCCGTTTCATATTCTTTAGGAGATATTAAAATATTTGATTAAGTTTCCTTATCAGCAAATCAAATATTTAAAACTATAGTTATGCTTTGATTTTACATTTTATATCCTTTCCCGCCTTTATTTCACTTTATCCACTCCTTATATTTTATTTCCATGTGGCCTTTATTGTGTTTACCGCTATACCGCGATCATTATCTTTCTACTCAATGGTCTTAACCATCAAGGTCTTCCCTCGATTGTTACCGCACTACCGCGGTCATCCCTCAAGATAGCTGCGGTATCACGGTAACTGCTTCATCATTAACTTACCGCCTCTGTCTCCACCATTCAAGTCTCCATCACTAGTTTCATTTGTTCCTATTGTGCTACCGTAGACTCCTCAGTGACCATCCACAGTTGCGCGGTGACTGTTCATCAACCACTGCCCATTCACTCCCTGATTGTTACCCCGGTCACTATTTTAACGACCATGGTACCGTGGTGGCTCTTCTAACTGCCACCTCCATTGTCACTTACCACCCACCACGATACCGTAGTCAATGTTTTGACTACACATGATGTGGCGGTAAGCACTTTATGCCTTCTCCTAAACTGCTACCGCCATACCGTGAGCCCCCTGATGGGAGGTCGCGTTAAAGCAGTAAGACATAAAAAATAAATATTAAAGCAGTAGAGTAAGGTATTTTAGCTTTATAAAATGCAGTATATTTTTTAATTTTATGAAAGGTAATGAAATATAATGGAATTAAATGAGGGGAAGATGTGAGGGCGGTTAATGAATTTTATGGGAAAGATAGTGAAAATATAAGGCATGAACAAATAAAATACCTTAGGTTTTTGATGGAAATTTATGGAAAATAATAGGAAAACCTTAGGAATTTTTATGGAAATTTTGGGTTCTAACAGTGGCTCCTGTTGGGGATGAGTGATTTTGCAAACCACTGCAAGAATCTAAAGTATCTTTGGTAGAGAAGACCAATCAAAGCCATGAAAAATGAAGGCGATGGCAAATGGAGGGAATGAATAGATGAATAATATGAAAATGGAGCAAATGGAGAAGTAGAAAACCCTAAACTACTATGCATGGAAAAGAATATTTTAAAGAGGCATTGTCCATGCACTGGCAATCCTGAATCCTCTGTGCCTTCTTTGGTTTAAAAATTAAACCATAAGGGATGGCCCCAGGCCACCTCAAAAAGAAAAACCTGCACTTTCCTCCGTCATAAACCTTATTCTACATAGAGCTTATCAGGTTTATTTTAAAACTGTCCATTCCATCTGCCCTACAACATGCACTACCATTGAAAACCTCCAAAAAATCATTACATTCAATTTGATTCACATTCACTATACCATTTTTCCATTCATCATTCTTATTATCATATAAAAAATCTTTTTCACCTTTAGCATACAAAGTGTATCTACTTTCAACAAAACATTCATAGGCATGCTCACTGTCATATGTTGTTGAATGTTTAAGCAGCTGTACTGGGATGAAAATTTGGATACTCCTTATGGCAACCAAAAATTTCTATCTCATTAATATTTTCTGAAACAATCAAATCACTTTCCATTTCTTTCCTATCACCAGTTGGCACTAACACACACTTTTAATTCATATAGTCATCCTCATACATACTTGAATCAAAAAATGTTGGGCACTCATCATCAATTACATGTAGACCAATATCTTCCTTTTTGCAGGCAAAAATTATTTAAATCACATACCTCCTTTTGGACACAAACAAACCTTTGATCAACTTCAAAGAAATCCTCATCACTGTGATAGATGCACATGGGGTCACATGAATTGTTACTTTCACTGTCAAAAAAAATGTAGGTTGGAGAAAAAACTTTGGAATCATCCTCATGTGCACATCTTTGGTATTCAAGAGTCAGTAAATCTGAAACTTGCTCATTGCTGAGTGAATAGGTCTCTGCTTCCATATCTTCAACTATGTCTCCAACCTCTTGATAATCACCTTGTTGTAGATCAACATCCATAACTTCATCCTTGCAATTTGAGTATTCAATGGATCCCTCATAAAATACACTGTTAGAATCTGTTATGCAAGAGATATTCTCATTGTCTTCATTGTTGGAAGGCATGATATCTTCTTCAATTTCAACTCCTGAAACATTGTTGATGTACTCTCTAGAAGGTTTGTCCCTATCATCTTCCAAATCAGTATCCATGTACATTGTCCCAAGCATGGAATCAATAAATTTATTTGCTGCATCCAAGGCATACTACTTTGATGATTCTGGCCAATAAACTGATTCAAGCTCTGATGCTCTTAGAAGTTGTGCAACAAACATGGATCTTGTAGGCCTATGACGAGGAGGTAATTTCATACAAATTTCTACCATCCTATTGTATAAAGAACTCATAGATTCTTCCTTATATGTCCTTATGTCAAAAAAGGCATCGACAATACTTTTGTTTCTTTCTTGAATTTGAAAATACTCATCAAAAGTGTTCTGATGTCAATAGAGTACATTGCCTTTATCACCAAAATTCTCAATTGCATCATGTGGAATTTTTGGTTTCCAAGATCTCTTGGCACTTGTGTCTTCATTCTCACTGTATGATGACCTGTTTGGTGATGTATTTTGAGCACCTTTGACTCCTAATTGCAGAAATTATTGGTTCACTTGTAGCATCTGTTGGTCCAATTGCAGCCTTTGTTGCCTCAATTCCTTCAACTCTCTTATTGACTATTCTCTTCTTTATGCTTCTGCCATCTTGATAAAATGTTACTGCTTCACAACACCCATGCATTATTTATCAAATAAAACAGAGTCACCACCTACTTTTCCAAAAGTAGGAAAATGAAAAAGATTGTTTTGGTTTTCCCTAGTGGAATCTCCAAAAATGTAAAAATTTGCTCTCTAAAAATGGAAAGGCTGAAAAATCTTCCTGAGTAGTCCCCAACAAAGTTGCCAAACTGTTGGGTCTCAAAAATGTAGGTTTGAACCACAAGAGGTTTCCAAGCTCTCACAACGCTTTTGGCCAACATACAAGGTGAATTGATGCACTTGGAACTTCTTCTCTTTAGGTTTTGCTAGACCTAGGCGGGTGAACCTAATGAATGATGCAGATTGACATGTATTTCCTAGTTGAGCAATCTATCCACAATGGAAAATGGAAATGAACAGATGAAAACCACTACAACTAATCCTACTCCTACTACACAAATGAAAGGTTTTGAAAAAAGTATTTGTATGAAATCTTATCTCTGGGTTGAGGTAGATCAGTGCCTTCTATCCACAAGGGAAATGGATTCAAAATAGAAAATGATATGTGTTTTCCTTCTCTGGTTTAATTTCTAGTTGTTAGGCACTTTATAAAATAAAATCTTATGATTGGCATATAATATCATTTATTTATGGCTTGCATAAATTATGCTGGAATGTTTTCTAACCTGGTTCTTCTTAAATTATCCTAAAGAAATCTCTCAAACACTATGACTTACTTGAAGGGATTTAATTATGACTTGAGACACTAGCAAATAAAAATCACACAAAGTGAAAACATGTATCTTGATGAATCAAAATTTATGCTTGATCCATTAACTCAAATGATCAAAAGTCTTCAAATTGGAGAGAACCAAGATAAAAAATAATACAAATTATAACATTTCAACAACTGAACCAAAAGGTTTTCACCAGTTAAAAAAATTAGTTTCCATTGCTCTGTTTCAAGAAAGATCTGTACATTATTTCCATTCCCAGTCTTATTTATGAGAAAATCTCACTCCTATCTAACGCCCTTTTCTCAAACTGATTTTCAAAATATTTATACAATACATATCTCAAGGGTCGCAACCCTTAATTTTCTGTTATAGCCATTTGATATTCTTTAGCAAATATTAAAATATTTGATTAAGTTGCCTTATTAGAAAATAAAATATTTAAAACTATAGTTATGCTTTGATTTTACATTTTATATCCTTTCTCGCCTTTATTTCACTTTATCCGCTCCTTATATTTTATTTCCATGCGGCCTTTATTGTGTTTACCGCTATACCGCGGTCGTTATCTTTCTACCCAGCGGTATGGCGGTCTTAACCATCAAGGTATTTTCCCGACTATTACCGCACTACCGCGGTCATCCCTCAAGATAGCTATGGTATCATGGTAATCGCTTCACCGTTAACTTACCACCTTTGTCTCCACCATTCAAGTCTCCATCATCGATTGCATCTATTCCTAGCACGCTATCACAGACTCCTCGGTGACCATCCGTGGTTGCGCGGTGACTGTCCATCAACCACTGCCCGTTCACTCCTTGACTATTACCATAGTCACCATGGTCACTATTTTAACAACCACATACCGTGGTGGCTCTTCTGACTGCTACCTCCACTGTCGCTTACCGCCCACCACGATACCCTGATCAATGTTTTGACCGCGCATAGTGTGGCAGTAAGCACTTTATGCCTTTTCCTGAACTGCTACCACCATACCACAAGCCCCCTGATGGGAGGCCATGGTAAAGAGGTAAGACATAAAAATTAAATATTAAAGCAATAGAGTAAGGTATTTTAGCTTTATGAAAAGAGGTGAATGATTTTTTTTTATGAAAGGTAATGAAATATAATGGAATTAAATGGGGGGAAGATGTGAGGGTGGTTAATGAATTTTATGGGAAAGATAGTGAAAATATAAAGCATGAACAAATAAAATACCTTAGGGTTTTCATGGAAATTTATGGAAAATAATAGGAAAACCCTAGGAATTTTTATGGAAATTTTGGGTTCTAATAGAAAGGACAAATATTTTTGACATATAACAAGCAGGTAGAATCACATAATGGATATCCTAATAGGCTTAGGGAAGATTTTGACTGCTTTGATTCAGTACCACTCCCGACACTTCATAATGGCATTGAAAATCCGTGAGAATATGATAATTGGAAGGAAGAGCTTGCTAGGCTTCTAACTACTACATTGCAAGAAATAACTGACGAGGATATGGTTTTACAAAACACTCATAAGGAACTCAAAAAAATAATGTCTATGGAATATGATATGAAAGAGGCAATCTCTAACGTGCACACCTATGCTGAACAAGAGTACATCCATCACCTCTCTGTAGTTAATCTGTTTATTAGCTAAACTGTAGATGTCTTAGAATCAGATCCAATGGGACAACCACCAGATTCAAAGTAAGAACACTAGCTGACAACATGATGAGCACCCTATCATGGAGTAGAATCCTTGAATGGATCTTAGGTGGTCACGGGCTTCTGCTTGGAGATTAACGGATTAGTGCATTCACCTACGACATTGTTATATTTATAATTTGAGTTATGTTCTAGTTGTCAAACATCATGAATTTTTGTAAGGGGTTTGTAGCTTGTTACCTCTCATATATAAGAGAGATCAAGACTCGAATAGGAGATCAATGGATCATCACATCATTTTTAATTAGACTTTAGAGTAGAAAATAGTAAGAAGATAGATAATTGATTGCACCAATTCGCCCATCCATCTCATATCATTAGCTATTCATATAATGCATATCATTTGAACTTTGAAGATCAATACAATGGAGAAGGTTAGACATAGTTACTATTTTTCTTTCTAGTGTACAGCTATTGTGGATTCATATTGTTATAAGTTATTAACTTATTTGGCTATCTCCAAAGTGGTTGTTTATGTTATTCAAATTGAGTGTGGGGAAGTACATTTAATTTGTCAGTACATTGAATTTGAATTCTTCAAGATTAGGGGCTATGAACATGGGGTTTTAGATTTATTTATGGACATGATTATTGATCAAGTAGTAATGTGGGCCACAAAATGGATCTTGTCATACAAATCTCTACAATTTGTGCTAATCATAAAATCAAATGTAGTGTATTTTTGTAGTATGTGGGATGTGGGTGACGTGTAAGACTGTAAGTTGGTGGATAATGATCAAGATTTTTAGTCAAAACATAACAGAAGCTAACAGTTCAACATCCATAACTTATAAGCTCTACCAAGAAGTAAACATAATGAGCTAATAGTTCAACATCCATAACTTGGAAGCTCTACCAAGAAGTAAATATAATGAGCTAACAGTTCATCACCTTATAGTTCAAATGATAAAATAAATAATATAGATAACTGAACATCATCACATTACTAAAGTTTGAATTTGAGCTTTTTAATTGATTTTCACATGAAGGAGAACTTATTGACATTGGCAATGCAAAATCTTGTCAATGCCCAAAGACAAGTCTACACAAAACTAAGTTGAAACTTGGAAACTCATATTATCAAAGATTTGAAAATTAAAAATCAAGTCACTATATCACCTTTTCTAGAAACTTCCACTCTTCAGGTGGTGGAACTACCATTTTTTCTAACTAATGTTGTTTGACTTGAAGTTTTGTTAACATTTCATGATTGTAATTGAAAGTGGAACCTATCTTGAATTCTTCGGTCAATTTTGCATCCAAGGTTATCAGTGTTCTGATGGAATCCAAATAATTCACATCTGGGTTCTGAGGAAACTGGTCCCAATCAATTTTCCTTGCACCTTCCATCTTCTTTCTAAAACCATCATTTCCAATGAATCGCTCATTTGTATCAAAAACCTCTAGAAAACCAAGCTCTGTGAAGTTTCTTACCTTTTCATCCCCCACCTTCATCTTGTCTACAACCAAATGCAAATATTCCTTTTTTCCACGCATTCTTGAACACTTTTCAATCATAGATGAAAACTTCATTGATTTTTCAATATGATTAGAAATCCCTTTTGATTTCAAATCATTGTCACTGGCTTTGTAGATTGTTTTTAGAACTTGATTTGTAGATTTCTCTAATTCCAACACATTTTTGTTGTCCACTAAATATTTGCTGAGCTTCTTATAATGTTGTCTGATAGCATCAATCAATTGAAACATGTCACACAAATGATCAAACCTCTAAATTATTTCATCCCAGATCTTTTGTTTTATATGCCTCACTGTAGCTCTACAAAATGCAAATAACTTATTTTGAGAAGACTTAATTTCTTCTTTTTCTTCCGTTAGCTTTGTCTCCAATCTTTCATTTGTTTTTCTCTGTTTCTCCAATTTTTTGTTCCCACTATGCATTTTCATTCACAATTCTTAGTCTTAATTTTTTTGAAGTGGATTTTTCCTCATCATATTTCTTATTGCTATCATCTAGCTTTGTCTCCAATCTTTCATTTGTTTTTCTCTATTTCTCCAATTTTTGTTCCCATTGTGTATTTCCATCGCAATGCTTAGTCTTAATTTTTTTGAAGTGGATTTTTCCTCATCATATTTCTTGTTGCTCTCATCTAGCCTTTGCTTAAGTTCATTCACTTCTCTCTCATTTGGTTTATCCTCTTTGCTTATTGATGTAGAGGCATATTTTATTATTCTTTATTCTAATTCATTGCTCTTGTTATCTGCTGCTTTCCTCTTTTCTTTCTCAGTTGCTAGTTTTGCCTATAACTTTTCTATTTGGGTCTGTAACCTTTTCTTCTCTCTATCTTTCTTTAGCAATGATGTGTACACCAATTCATTGTTCTTCTTTGATACATTAATTTTGTTAGTATTTTTTAGGCTAGAAAAATCCAATTGAAAATTGGTTACCTAGTATTCAGATCGATCCATTTGATTTGTTAGTTTGTTTTGAACTGTGGGAAAAATAATTGTGTACTCCATGATTTCTTCATTTGTGTCAAATGTGGGTAATACCATGGTTGTTGCAGGCTCTGAAGTTATAGTAGATGCACTCTCCATCAGTTGCTTCCTTTATTTTTTATTCAAGTCTGATTTCTTTTTAAACTCTTCAATGAAATCATAACCTGGGGAGGCAGGAATAATGGAATGCTTGAATGGTGAAGGAATAGGAGTACTTGAAGTTGCTAATGATGTTGTAGTCACAATAACCGAAATTGGGGGAGTGCCTAGAAATAACTCCTTTGTGGTGGATCCACCGATAGTGTGACTTGGACCTGTCAAAATCCTTTGCCTCTTTTGATTGCCTTGATCACCTGGTGTTTTTGTGGTATCTTTTATTCTTTTCCTATTGTGTTTAATTTGTTGTTGTAGCACATGTTGACCACTATTGGTACTAATACCCATACCATCACCACCAATGGCACTCCTAGTTGCACTAAGTTGTCCACCAAGGGCATGTCCTAGTTGTGATTGTATCTGACCATGAGTATGAGGATTAGAAGCTCTAACAAATTGACTTCTATGCCCTTGGTCTACTTTTTCACCTCCAAGCCCAAGGCCAGATTTATCAACTGGTTTTTTGTGCTCAACATATATTACTATCCAAAGGCCTTGTCTTTTGGAGTCTTTGGACCCCAAAGGACCACCTTCATAACCAATTTTTTCAAGTATGGTTGCTCCTGAAGTATGTGCTGAAGCATATGCTTCTTTTGCGGCCTCACTTAAACTAGGTTTGTAATTGGCATGGATTTTTTCTTCTTCTTCACTATCATCATTAGATTCATCATCACTTCCTTTGCTTCCACGTTCATCAAGATGCTCTATATTCCACAATTTTCTAAACTCTTTATCTTCTTCGTTAGCTCCATACTCTGCAAGAGCTCTTGGATCACCTAGGTCCTTCCTCATAGACCAAAAGGTAATAATTTTTTGTAGTGACCAATTTTTATCTATAACTTCCTTCTCTAAAGAACTTGAAATTTTTACTCTACTAGATGGTTTATCACTTTTTTCATAAAAAATGTTGTATGTTCTGATTGTCTTTCAATGCAATGCCATAATTTATGTTGACAATTGTTCAAAAGAAATACCATTGTCAGCAACACTTTTCTCCATTGTTATTTTGACCTCATCCCAAGAATCCTTGTTTCTCAAGTTTTCATGCAAGGGTGTTCTTTGATGTTGAATTCTACTTGCAACATTCCTATTGGCCACAATCATTGATTTAATGAAGTCACATGGATCATACTGCCAGTAATAGATAGCATCAAAATCAAAAAACTTCAAAAGATTATGTACCACACTAAATTATTTTGTCTCGAATGTGAACCCTCCACATGAAAAAGGTAAAGAAGGAAATAAGGTCTTCTTTTGCTGACTGATAAAGTGTAATTCATCAACACTTTGCACTTGCCTTACATATTCCAATGCAAAAACCCTTTCTGTCACATGTATTGGAAGTTTGTATGGCTGTACTCCCGATTCATAAAATCTTAGCACAATATATTTTTCCATTAAGTACCAATCAACCAATTATATTTATTTTCCTAGTTGCATGTAGTTTCTACATGACATAGGCAATCCTGGCATTGGAGTATTTGTAATTGATTGATGCAATGGAGCCAAAAATTAGTCTACAAAATGATTGTAGTTCCTTCAAGAATCATGCATCCTTATCTCTGTGGTCCATTCATATACTGGAGCCATTCTATTTTCATCTACATTACTATAGGGTTGAATATGAAGCTTGTTGGTCTGAAACTTTCCTCTAAATTTGAATAGGAAAAGATAGCACAAGTATGTTGTGAACCTAAATGTCTTGGTGGAACCTACTTTAATCATTAAAAAAAAATTATGCATGGATTCTACAATGTGTTGAGTATAATTATATTTGACATGTTCATCAACATAATGGATATTATATACCATTTCAAGGAGGCTTGCACCCACTTCGAAATTGCTATCCAAACCGAGGAAAAATTCTAGCATGGAAATAGTATCCTGAACCCATGGTTTAAAAATATCCAAATTATAAGGAGGCTTATGATCATATTTCAATTTATTTCTATCCTGAACTATTTTATTTAAGAAATTATTTTTCTGTCTCTCTTCCACTACTTCATAATTACTAGCAAGCTTTTCTAGGTCAATGTGGTGGTTTCCAAATTCTTCGGTTGTAAACCACAAAAAATTTCCAAGTTCTTCAGAATTAATGAATAAAAATTCTTCTTGGCTATCTTAATTAACAATTGCTCTTTTCTTATTATCATAATTTTTGACATAGACCATGATAAATTCTGTGCAAGGGACAACTTCATGTAACATCATGCACCCTAATCCAATTACCCACAGTGCATTGACACTATTAAATAAAATTTGCATTTTATTTGCAGCCTTATTCTGAGATAAAAATCTAAGTTTTGAGGTACGCCTACCATAGATTTCAAGATCATAAATATCATGGCACCCATCAGTGAAACTTGGGGTTTTAAGCAATTCTGCATAATGTATTTTTTTATCGGACATTGCTCTAGTGGTACTGGTGGTATACATGCTTATACACATGTGAAGTTGTGAAATTTGAATTCCCTAATACCTATTAGTCCTCCTTAATTTTAATGAATTCTTAAGTCTCTAAACCCAAACTTCAAAATTTGACAAAATAAAATTTTAAGAAATGTCAAATGATGAAACGTAGCCGTAGGAATTCTTTCACTTACCCAAATTCTGAGTCTCGACTCTTGAAAACTAGAATGGCATTGTTGGAAGTGGAACCGTGGAATCCAAAATAGGGTGGTGCACTACAATGATAAATCTAAAGAGTGAAGACTTTAAAAATCACTGTATAATTTCAAATTGCAAAGTGCTTTAAATGCTTTTTTTCTCATGATTGGAACATTAAAGTGAATGACACGTCTGAGGTGTACAAGACTACAAGTTGCAAATTCTTAACCATTGATCTTTCTAAATCTAACAGTTATAGGGTGATTCCAGAGGTTTAAGTTGGCAATCCCATCACTCTGTACATTTCATTACGGAATGCAACTACAACCATACATCAAATGTTCATCCAACGGTTGAATCTTGAGTAATTTATGATATTAACTTAAAAAAAAAACATGACATGTGTTTTAAAGTTTTTTTAAAATTTTGTGCACTAGGATTGGCATCAAGGCCAAGGGGTTGGTAAATTAACGTTGCAAAGAACTTGAAAAAATCTCACCGTGTGCTGACCCTCTAACTTTAAAAAAATCAATAATCACTTGACAATTGACACTTAGCAGTACAAAGTGCTTTAAATTCTTTGTTTCTCAAAATTTGAACATTAAAGTGAATGAAACGTCTTAGGTCTACTAGTTGCAAATTCTTAATATTAACTATTGATCTTTCTAAATCTAATGGTTATAGGGTGATTCCAAATGTTTAAGTTGGCAAGCCCATTGCTCTATGCGTTTCATTACAGAATGCAACTAAAAACATACATCAAATGTTCATCCAACGATTGAAACTTGAGTAATTTATGATATTAACTTAAAAAAATAAACATGACACATGTGTTTTAAAGTTGTCTTAAACTTTTGCGCCCTAGGATTGGCATCAAGGCGAAGGGGCTGGTAACTTAATGTTGCAAAGGAATTATTATAGCCTACATATTACATAATGCAAATCTTAGAAATTTATGTGACAAGATCCATATTATAGCCTACATAATTACATTGCATCCCTAAACAAATTTGAAATCTCCTACTTGTAGTCCTTCCCCCATTCCTAACAAAAATCAATAGTGAATACCATAGGCATCAACCTAACAATTCTTTATCGGTGGAACCCCCATCATAGCCCCGTCGATGGCCCGAAGGCTAAGACTCATAAGGTGCACTCCCCGATATACTGATAGAGTCAACAAAAGTAAGCACATCACTGTAACACATAAACATTGGTGGAACGAATGATTGCATTCCCCCGATGGCCCAATATAACCATGAATTATCAAGTGCATATTGCATAAAGTATATTACTTAATTTCTCAAAAGAAAAAAAATTATTTGAATATATTTTCATAAAGTATATTCTGAACTTAGAAAACAACTCTTTACTCTAAGTGTAAATGAATAACGAAGAATAACACAACATAACCATTTATTTGATTGCAACTGAATTTCAATGTCACATTATTACATATCTTTTTACAAGTGAGTAACTATAGATCAGGCAAGCTCCTGTTTTGTATAAATAACATATGTCAGTGTGTCAATTTAGTACTATTACTTTACATAGACAAAATTTAATAATTTATTCCGATTTGTTGCTCATTACAATGGATTACAAATTGATTCCAATTTCCAAGCTTTTACTGCTGAAAAATTCCTACAAATGTAACTCTAAAAATAAATGCATGATTCCAAGCTTCTACTGGTGACAACATAATACAAATGTGGCTCTAAAACTAAATACATGATTCCAAGCTTCTATTGGTGGATTTTCCAACCATGCTGGGGAAAGAGGGTTCTAATGAATCCTGGGAAAATGGGAGTCGTGAAGATACAAAATGTACTTACCTCCTTTGAGAGTCAAAGTCATATAGAAGATGTAATATAAATGTCTCTTTGAAAATAAATGCATGAAGCTTTCCTGGCCAACCATGCTGGGGAAATGGGAGCTGTTAAAATACAAGAGGAGAAGAAAATATGCTCCTTTCTTTTGCACGCAACTTCCATGCACTGGTATAGCACTTACTTCGATCAGAGCTCCTCATCCTGGTTCAAAACCTATATGAGAAGTTAGGTTAACCAAATCAACTTCTTTCCAATTCCACCCATTCTAAACTTGAAGGAAATTCATATTTTACTGATTACTCTATAACTACATAACTGTAGGCAGGAGAATTCACAGTATCCCCAATACCGCATTATCTTCTTCGTGAATCCTTATTAACCCTAGAAAATAAAAACCCTTATGACACTATCCACTATTCACTGAATCACTATCCCTATTTATGGGCCACCAGTGCCGGTACTAGCCTATATAATTAAAATGTTTAATTTGATTGACATCTGGCTACATGCCAACTGTACCTCAACCTGACAAGCTGTCAAAATCACCGATTCACCAGTGCCACTCAAAGTTCAAACGATATGAAATCATTACAAAATCTTGTTTCATTAAAGCTATGAGCTATCCGAGAAATTTCTTTGGATGTTCATATCACAAATGACATTAATCGCCACCACTGCCAACACTAGCACTAGTAGTACGCCAACCACACTTTCTTCAAAAATATTGAAAATTTCAATTAAATGAAATGTACAATGTCGAGGCATTGAAAAGAATGAACGAGTGATGAGCGATGGGCCTTTATCTCGCCACATGTCTACATTTTAACAATTATAGTGTTATTCTAGAGGTTTCAATTTACAAGTCTAATGCTTCAGAGATTTACTTTCCGAATGAAACTCTTTTTTCTTGTTGGTGTACAGATTTGTCACTTTAACCATGAAAGTAGATGCAAAATATTTTTAAAAAAATGACACAAAGTTCATTTTTCTCTCAATCAGTAAAAAAAAGTGATAGTTTCTCTTTTAACAAATGAATTAATTTGAACACAAAGTCTCAAAGATGAAAAAATATGCCTTCTGACCTAACAGATAAACATTGAACAATTATCATGAAGAAATAAAATTCATTCATAATTAAAAGGAAGCATTAATAAATACACAAACTTAGAAATATATTCTTTTATCTCTCTAATGCCAAAAATGTGGTTTCACAGAGCTATCACCCCACACCCTGTACAATCGAAATTCAAAAAGCGCTCAAAAGCTTAAACTACGCCCCCTTATCATTACGTGTCAAAAATTCACAATTCACAAAAGAATTCATGCATGTTGTTAAACTGCTGGAGGTGTCGAGACTTTGTATAGTTCCAACTGTATTTCCATAACTAAATTATGAAATTCAGCACGTTCTTCTTCTTCTTCTTATAAAATGAAAATCACCCTGTTGTACTCGACATAGCTAGTTTTCTCTTTCCACGCCACTAAATGTAGCTGGGAAATGATGTTGAGTTGCTCTTCTTCAAGCCAATTCAAATTTGGTTGCATGACAGCCACAAGTTCATCTTCCCATACCTTGATATCGACTAGAAGTACCATTTTGAGGAAACTCTGAGTCTGGAGTTCAAAATGTTGCCACCTTTCCTCATATGCAGGCTCACAAAACTTTACCAACAGGAAGTGACAATCTGCTACTAAATCTGTTTCTCCAACCTCCTTATTTAAGATCTATCCTTTCAGAGTATTTAAAAGATTACATTAAAACTAAAGTTGTTGTTTGAAAGCATTTGAGAAGAAATCCCTTAATGACACCTTACAATTCATTAAATGAGCTGACACTTCGAAAGTTGTGCATTCCACCGAGGTCGTCCAATTGCTGAGAAACAAAAATTTATAACCATTTGTATGGTAATAAAATCTAAACCATTGATTTCCAGAAATCTAATGGTTCTAGTGTTATTCCGGAGGTTTCAAATCACAAGTCTAGTGCTTTAGAGATTTAGTTCTGGAATGCAACTACAATCATCCATCAAACATTCATCGAATGAACCTTATGATATTTTGTTAGCATATCTGTTTATTTCGCCACCAGATTTTATTATTATTTTGAAATTCTTTTTAATTCGCTAATGAAAATATATTTTTTGCTTTGAAAAAAGGTTTTAATCGCCAATGGAAAAAATATTTTGGTTTCAAAAACGAAAATTTTTGCCAATAAAATTAATATTTTTTATCAAGAAGTATACAAGATTCACCAAGAATTTACTCCTTCGCTGAGAGGGGGGTTTCTTAAATTTTTCCCTGTAGCTTAGAGAGCTTTGACAAAATAGGAATAAGACGGTCCAGGATCTTCCCTTTCAAACTTTAGTGCTTCAGAAGTCTGTTGTGGAGGAGAAATGTAATACCCCTCCGTTTTGCTTCTTGTTTGGTTTGCTTTATGTTATAGTTGGTTGCAATTACTTTGATACTGGATACATTTTGTTATGATGTTTTGATCGTTACTATTGAGTGACAAATATTATTGTGGGATGTAGTTATCTGATTATTGTTTCACATGCATTATGGATTAATGATGTTGTAGAGTTAACATGAGATGTTATTATGAGATTACTGGATTATGATGGAAGTGTCAGTTTCAATGAGTGTATGGGTGAAGAGGACGAGTTCGCATCACTCGCTTGTGCGCCCTGCGAAATCCGTGATTTCTTCTTCATGGTGTGTATTATATGCTGGATATATTGTATGATGTTGTTTACTTGGTTGCAGGATTGCAGGTACATGACATCGACTCCACCTGGTTTCACAGGTTTGAGCGTGTCGATCCAACGGTTAAGTTGAACGGGAGATAGTAGCTGGGTAACATGTGTCAAGTTTACACCCTAGCCTTAGTGTGTCGTTAGTTGTGTGGGTCGAGTCATTGTCTGTCTTGCTTTGATGTTATTTGATTCTGAAGCATTCTTGATTTGGAAATAGATATTTAGAATAATTGCATTTAAATCATGTTGATGATTATTTAATTTAAATAATGCAATGTGGATAAAAGTTTATATTTAAATTAATTGATTATATTTAAATTATTTAATTAATTAAATTTAATCCAAGGGGGTTGAGTTTAGTTATTAAATAATTAAATTAATTAATTAAATGTGATGCAAGAGAATGAAAGGAAATAAAAGAATTAGAATTAATTTTGGAATTTAATTCCAACGTGTGAGAATTAAATTAGAAATTGTAATTAAATGTTTATTTGGGAAATTGGTTGCAACTTTGGAAATTAATTTATTATTTGAAATTGCATTTTAAATTGAAAGTGGGTTTTCCAAAAGTGAAATTGAAATTGAAATTGAAATTGAAATATCTAATTTGCATATAATGTGAATTAGGGTTGTAAATATTGAAATTGAAATTGAAATTGAAATATCTAATTTGCATGTAATGTGAATTAGGGTTGAATTAGGTATTTTTGATTTATAAGAATATATGTTTTAATTTTAGGGCAAGAAAGTTTTTAGAAAAATACATTTTTACAGCAGGGAAGAAATTTTGGAAAATTTGCACAAGGGTTTGAAGAAAGTTTGATTGTAGAATTGATTGAAGGAAAGATTGTTTGCATTTGTTGGATTTTGGATTGGATTCATTGGAGGATTGAAGAAAATTCAGGAAATCTTTGGAGGAGGCTTGCATCAGAAATTCATCTCTTCCTGTAGCTTCTTGTACCAGGTTTTCCTCTTTGTGTTTTATTGTTCTTGATTGTTTTTTTTTAATAGTAGTGATTAAAGATTTGTTTGTTAAATCTGTTTTAGAAAACAAACTTGATATTAGAAGAAAAAAATTAAATAAATTTACAGCCTTTGCTTGTGAAAATTCTTGAGTGAAAATTGTGAAAACCTTAGTTGAATTTAAATTATTTGGATAAATTGATTTTATTGTTATTGAAATCAAACATAGAGATTGAACAATGCATTTAAAATGTTTTTAGAAAATGAAACTTTCTGTTTATTATCAAAAAACGGATTTTAAAATCTGCAGTATAGTTATATTTTCATGGTAAAATGGTCTGGTTGCGTCGCCTATAACTTTACTTTCACAAACTGGGTTTTCAAAAAATTTAAAGGGTTTTTGCATTTGGACATTTTCTTACCCCTGTCCAAAAATCGCAAATACCTAGATCGTAGTTTTTGAGTTATGATTGAAACATGAGACTGCAGTTAAATTATTTTCCCATGGCTGCTTTGAAAATAAAATAATAATAAATTGATATTTATAAATATTAATATTTTATGTATTATTATTATAATATTAAAATATTATTTAATAATATTTTATATTATAATTTATAATATTAAAGCATTATATTTATTTATATTATTTTTAAATAAAATTTGTATATTAGATTAGTGGAATTAAAATTATAAACATATGGGAAATTATTGTTATTTTAAAATGGCTTGTTAAAGTTTAATTGAAAGAGTTAAATATTTGATTTAAAGAATGCAATATATTATTGAATAGAGATTTAAAATTGGATTGATTAGTGTATATGAAAAATGGATAGAGAAACAATATGTTATTATATTAAAGTGATTGAATGTGTTAAATAGAAAATTGAATGAGATGTAAGATTTGGTTAGGAAATGGAAAAAGTTTACTTGCATGGATTTGTGTCGATTTAAAAGTAAATTAAGAAGTTGTTTTATTGATGAGGCAATCAATTATATTATTTATTAATTTTTATTTAGAATAATTTAATCATTGTGATTGGATTATGAAAGAGATATGGATTTAGTATATCCAAAAGTAGTATCTTCCTCATGCTTATCTTAAAGGATCTAATTCTTTGTAATCAGTAAAGGGAAGTAAGTTTAATTGTTTTAGATTTCCAATAATGAAAAAGGAAATAGGGGTTATGATTATTTTAGATGATCTACTTATTATGTCTTTGACTTTGTCAACACTACCTATTGAATGAGTATGGATTTAGGAAATCCAAATATTAGATTTGATTGATGACTTGAATGCTTGTGTTGCTATGTCGTCAAGTTGCATTGTTGGTTTTGGGATTTAGTGTCAGTCCTAAATTATAAGTCTTCCAGAAGAACTTAGAGGATAAGAGTTGTTGAATCTTTGTGACATCCAGTTGTTTTCCCTTGGGTAGTGCATGGCTTCTTTTCAGTTTTACCTGGTTTTCACGAACAAGAATATTTGCACCTCCTTGGTTTAGGAGCGGATTATGGGATCCGTGTCTCCTTGAAAGGATTGGACTATGTGATTGTCGCCTCCAAGATGTTTGGAGTGAGTTTCTATTATTTGTATCCTCCTTGTGTTGGAGTGGATTATGATGCCTAGTTGGTATGCACTTTTGGTTCCCTTGGTGGATTGTTTGGGTGTGTATTGTCGAATAGAAGAGTGGCTTCTGTTAGGCGCCAGAGCCCAAAGAGGTAAACTGGATAACCTTCAGGAGTGATTTAAACAAGTGATAATTAAATTAATGTACTTAGATGATTAGGATGCATTCACATTAATCAAGATAATTTAATCCTCACTCATAGACACAAGGGCTTGTTTAGACTTGGGATGAGTGGGAAGGCTTGTAATGGCAAGATCAACTATCTTATCCGTACGAGAGATAGTTGATTCTGCATGAGTGAGTATGAGTGCCGGGATTCGGTTGAGGCCACCAGGATTACTTGTGCCGGAGCCTATGAAGAATGCCTAGAGGAGATCTCATGACAAACCTTGCGATGACACTCTATCTATGACAACTGTTGTTAATTATTTTATGTGTATAGTTATTTGAACACACTTGATCTACTTTATGTCTAGAAGCAATGTGACCTATGTCAGTGATGTTGGAGTTGTACTTGTATTGTATTTGATTTGTACTTGTATTGTATTTGATTTGTACTTGTATTGTACTTGATTCGTACTTGTATGGTGAATGAGTTGTACTTGTTAATTCATTTGGTTGGTTATACAGTATGAGTCAGTATGTGTTTGCCTTTGGTTAGAGGTAGTAGAATCTTTGTCCATGTTACCTTGTTACTATTTCCTAGCATGGGGGGTGGGCCTTCGGGTACCACATTGGTTGGGTGAAACATACACCAAAACCGTTGGGTCCCCATCGATCTTCAGTACTTGGTGGCAATACATCTAGATGGACAGCTCGCGGTTCTTGTTGTAATTTCTCGCATTGTAATATTTCAGTTGTATATGATACTTTATCCCTCTTTTGTAAGAGGTGGAGTTATGTAATTGTAATACATTTGTACCATTGCCTCATTCTAGGAATGAGTGATGTAACTATTGGTTTAAGATAATGTTTATGAGATTGTATCTCGGTTGATTATCTTATTATGTTATGTGATATTCTTATGATGTATGATGTTTATTTCATAAAGTTCATAAGGCTATGGTTATATGTAATATGTATGTGTGGGTTAAAGTAATCTTAACCTTGTAGCCTTAGAGGTTGTTGTTAACTAGTAAGTGAATGTGTATGTTAAATGCACTTTATAAAAAAAAATTTGGTTCGCTTATGATGTTAATTGCAACTTCCTTTAAGGTTACTTGGTGGGGCATTACAAGAAACATCACTCAGGTGCTTTCCTGCCAACCACAAACTTATAATGCGATCCCCCGCACGTCTATTGTTAAATAAACAACCCTCCCTTCTACAAAGAGATTGGTTGGGTAATCGGTTATGTTTTAACCAACCGAGCATAATGTTGTGTCCTACATATCTAAATCCTTGTAATCCCACATTCTCAATCTAGTATGCAAATCTGGACAACAGTGAACTGACAATGTAATCATCTCACAGTCTAAGTGGATGTAGGTGTACCACACTACTTTGGCCAATGTGTTTCAACAATATAAAAACCAATGGTCATCTATCACATACACTATGTCAGGTTTATTTTGAATTGAGGTTGTCTTATCCTACGCATAGGCTAAGTCCTTACAATGGGTAGTCAATCACCCTAGAGCCCCTACAATAACCTATCTATTTAGGAAATGAAAACATTCTACAAGTGTCCCTCAGGTCACTCCTATTCCATAAATATTTAGCCATGGAGTCCTTAGCTTATCTTATTTAACCTAATAACTTTAAGCTTTAGACCATACTTGTTACTGGTTTCATCTTGGTCCTAGTAGCTAATAACTAGTTTTCTCGTATTCTCCATATACGAAGATCATACATAATAAGCAACATTCACAAAAATGTTAGTTATAATGTTACAAAGAAATATTTCTTCTTTATGAAGTTCGCGTATTTTCCCAGTGGTGCATAAAATACTTTAAACATTGTAACTAATTTCCATAGTTTATTCTCCATGATGCAATAATCGATTTTACCAAATGACTTAATAAAGTTAAGTCTTTATTTTCCAAATAAATGTCTTCTTTATTTCAAATATATATATTTATATATATATTGCATTATATTAATATATATTTTTATAGTTTTATTTTACTTCAAAATGTATATATGTAGATACATATTTAAATACTAATATTTAAATATACCAATATATACATATATATTTAATTTGGTAGAACTGTAATAATATATATACTTATATAATATATATATATATATATATATATATATATTTAAATTTATAAATATATACATATTTATATAATATTTGATTAAATATATGTATTGTGAGCCTGTCAACATACTTTCAATATACCTATCCATGTATATGTGCATATATGTATATATGTAAATTCCAAGACAATATAATAATATTATATTCACAGATAATAGGTAGCGTGTATATGTATATAGATGTGTATAGCCAATTATACTGTCATGCACATGTATGTGTATGTATACCATGTCGACACATACATATGGCATATCAGTTTGCTGATCGTACGTCTGTATCATCATTTCTATACATATAGATACATGTATATGAGAGATACATGTGTACAAATATACACCTTTCCTATGTACATATATCCAATCATGTTTCACACCCTAGGTCATAGAACAATAAGTCAGGTTTAAAAGTAACACCACTCACAAAGCAAAAAGAAGTAATCCAAACTTCTAAAGCCTATGGATGACTTATCAAGACCAACCTATTTGACTCAGTTCCTCTAAACCTTTAGTGAAGTGTGTGTATGCTCAATTGATTTACTTTACCAGTTATCCGACCAAGCCCCTCTCCCGAGTGATGTTTCCCCTCCGTCTGGAGGAATGGTTCTCGTTCCTACATCCACTGACACAAAACCACGGTAGTTACTTGCTCATAACAATTTATAGTATATAAATCAATACTTCAATTGAAATAGCAAGAATAATTATCCCCCTTCATGCATTGTTTATCCAAGAATAACATCAATCAGAGAAACATAGAATGAGTCCATCATAAAATGTAAAAGATTCTTATATTGATAACAAGGTTCAATACATTTTATTCATCTTTATTCTTCCTTACAAACAAAATGCTCTAAGCATTGCTATAGTTGTAGCTATACAATTTTGGGGTGTAACAACAAACTGGAGGATTTACTCTTATAGTCATTACTACAAACAACAAGATTAAACACCACTAAATTTAACAAGGTGGGCCATTTTGGCTAGCTTCACCATGAATGTCACACTCTGGCTTTGTATTGACATATAATAAAAAATAATTGGCTTTTCTTGTGACCAACAGATTTTGTGTTTGCAACATCACTTGACATATAATTTTAGTCTACTATTTGTAATTATAGTTAACCATTTGGGGTCTTGTAGCATTACTAGTCTAATCAAAAGGTATTTGTGCAATCATAGTTCAAATGAATGGCCCACACTCCAAAAGTTTAGCCTATTAATCACATAGATTGATTTTTTATTTTTTATTTTATTTATTACTTATGTGGTTAGGACTGTACAATTTGGAAATCATGGGTGGGATCAATATTACTCCTTTTTATGGTGCTTTAAATCATGGTAGCCTTCAAATGATATACTATGATGACATGCAATTCTAGTTGGCTCTTAAGTAATGCATATGCCAAGAAACTATGGAAATTTACACTAAATAATACTAATGTGACCACTACTGTCTACTCATGAATACAAGAATTCTGGAGAGAAAATTGGTGGGAAGGAACATTGGGGGAATTCATTGAAATCCATTGCAGCAACAACAACGATAAAAAATTCACCCCCTACTCAAATCCCTCCACTGCAAAATCATTGGCTATTAATATAGTAGAGATGTGAGGTTGTAGTGTTATGATTATGAGGTAAATTAAAACTCAACCCATGTTTACAATCTCAAGAATATAGTCCAAGCTCAACCTGCACTGTAATCAAGGGTGCCTATAACCTTAACATTAATTTACTAATTAAAAATAATCATATTTCTTATTTACAGGTGAATTGGGAATCTAAAACACATAGAATGAAGGGCTCGAGGAGCAACCAAAATGATGCCTAATTAGTTGGGGAAAAATCTCTTGCTGGATATGCAAAGCTGAAATTAATGAGATATTTATCAATTTATTTTAAGAGTTGGATTGGTACCTCCTGCATTAGGTGTTATGTTTGTGGTCACCCAGATCCCCTAGCTTTTGGTAAGTAGGGTATAACCTTTACTAAGAACTTCTCCACCATTGAGTTTTAGACTTGAGGAGGTTATTAGTTAGTGATTTATACTTGAGCCTTATCACGTAAATTTTTTAATCAAGCAAGCAACTACAAACTGTGATGAGCTTATAAGGTTTTGAGCTAGAAGAAACATCTTTGAATAGATGTCTTATGTGAAATAATATTTGAATGCAAAAGTAGTTCCTAGATAGTCTATGCTTAGTTTCAAAAAAAGAAAAAGGAAAAACGTTCTAATAAAATTGGAGCCATACAAAACAACTCAAATTCAAAAACCAATCTCTAGTTTGACTCCATTTGATATACAACAAAAAGAGAAGAGGGGAAAACAAGAAGAAGACAAAGAAGAAATTGGACTTGATTATGTTCGATCCCTTAGACCTAATAGCTGAAAAGTCCAATCAAGCAAACAACTACAGTAAGGGATAGATTTATGGGTTCGTTTTAGTCATTTAAAATTAAAAATGTACACTGAAAAAAGCTTAATGGTAAGCTCGAGTAATAGTTGGGAAAATAAACCCCATAATATAGCTACTTGCCATGTTTTTTTGCAAACAACTAAACTTCAGCAAGCACAAGCATCTCTAATTGTACTCCAATCGGATAAAAACCCATATCTCTTGACAAAATCACAAAACCCTAAAAAATAATACCCAAAAGACTTATAAGAAAGCATGAGATCAATACATTTGCAAGCCATAGATTTATATACTATTGTGCATTAGGGTTTGAAGCTGTGTAGAAATGGCGGAAGCTACAAACAGGGGCTCAAAACCCTCTAAATTTTTTGGTAGCGGCTAGGAAATAAACATTGAAAGCTCCGATAAAAGAGTGCAACCGACTTACCTGAAGATTTTGCATAATTCATGTGTTTATGTCAATGGTGTCGATGAGAAAAATATGCAGAGTTTGCAGGAAGCCCAGACAAATGAATCATAATGGATATATCTTTTTGATATTAATCTCTATAAAACACGACAAAAATTCGTTTATGTTTGATGGCAATATCTTGATGGAAACCAAGATGGAATAACTCATGGTGTAAATAGTCATGATCAAAAGATTTAATTTATTTTAATTTTTTGTTCTTCTGTTAGTTTACTTGGGAAGAAAACCTCATATGTCACAAACAAGTCCCCCTTTTTGTACTCATATGTAGAGGCATGCCTTCTCCTCAAAAGTGAATGTCTATGCTTCCACTTGAGACCACTAATCTACCACCGCTCGCTCACATAGTGTTTTCCCTAGAAGATTGCTACCTTGCCCCTTGTACTTCTTTGCTAGATATTTTTTGATGGCTCTTGACTCTGCCCCTAACAAATAAAACCATCAAACTATATACATTAATTATGATTGTTTTGAATGGGAATGGGATTTTTGAATTGAACTAGAACCAGGTTTATCTCATGCAACTAGTGAAATGAAAGGCCAATACTAGTGCGAAAGAGTTGGTGGGGAAAAAAGCAATAACAATGAGGAAAGCAGCAAAAAGGGTCTAGAACGGGCAAAAAAAGATGAATGCTTGCGATTTGTTTCATCATGTTGCATTCCCTAAAATCTGATTTGCACCATTGGGCATTAAATAGAGTTGGAAAAGATCAGCAAGGGAACACCTTCGGTTGAGATTTTTTACATCATAGTCCATGGCCTGTGAATCAATCTATTTCATTCACCATAAAAAGGGGTTACAAGACCTAAGTGTGGGGATTCCTTTGATGTAATTTTGTTGTTTTGGAGACAGTTCATTCCACATCTACTGTAGGTTGTAAATTGGCTATATTGTTCACTCCAAGAAACATTACAGAATTGTACATTGCAAATCTTGTTGATTGCATCTAAAAATTTTTTTTATATAATGTTCAAAAAATAATTGACCAGTATGATAGGTGAAAACCATATTGAAACATGATGTAGTCTTGCAAAAAAAAAAACTGATAAATCTCAAAAAATGTGTGAAACACAACTCTGGTGGCTACAGGCCCATAATTGAAAATATGGACTATTGTGTCAATGAAAAGAGTGTCAAGCCTCCTTGTCCCAAGGTGCCAAACGATGCTCCAAAAGAGCAGTGCAACCATTGTGTTGAAGAAAAAACACATAACATAATTTGGATTATGCCAATATGACCAATATTGCTTCCAAAGGCATGTCATGCACTGAATTGGGAAGGACTGTACATATTGTGTTGGCAAATTTAGATCTTTTGAGCCCAGAGCAGGGATGCTTAGTTCTTTAATAAGTTGTTGGTTCCATTTGATAAAAAAAAAATACTTGAATTTACCTCATCAAAAACTTCAAAGATATCAGTGTTGGGTTGATGGATGGTACCGACAATTGTACGACCAGTATCCACTGTGTTGCACATAGTACACATTAGTATAGCTACAACATGGGAATCTAATCCCAACGTTGGCTCATCCATGAAGATTATGGAAGGGTTAGCAACAAGTTCCAATGGTAAGGTTTTCCTCTTCTCTATAGAAAGACCTATCACCTGAGGAATCCCTACTAAATCATCCCTTAGAGGAGTAAGCTCAACAAGTTCCATCACTTCTTGCACAAGCATCTGTAATCATTACAACAAAGATCACCAAAATTACCTGCTAGCTTAGTTTCATTACAAAGAAATAAATTCTATCCAAATCATTGCATACAAAGAGAGGAACTTGAGACCCCACTGTTTCGGTTCTCTCATCAAAATCCTGTGGAAGATGAAGCCATGCAGAGTACACAAGTGATTCATAGACTATAACATTTGAGGAGTGGATGCCATTTTGTTCACAGTACCCTAAGATGTGAGAAAATGTTTCTTGTTTCTTAGGGTATCTAGAGATGCTTATACTTCCTTCTATGTAGCCCCTATTTTTCTCCCAGCCAAGACATCCATCAATGTGGTTTTTCCAGATCTACTAACTCCAACCAAGGGTATAAGCACCCGTGGCTTAAAGGATCCACTTATGTTGTAAAGGAGTTTTAACCTGCTATAATCCACACCTTCATTCATCAATTCCTGATGCAAAACTAGCTATTAGCTCCAGATTCTCTATTGGGGATCAAAATTTAGGCATGTTAAACTATTGTAAAATAAATAAAAACTTAAATCAAACAAAAATCTAGCTACACCAACCTGTGGCATGTCAACAAAAATAGTAGTTGATGTTTTCAAAAGAAATTGATAGTGGCTAGAAAGGAAGTACCATTATTTTCTTGTGAGGTATCGAGGCTTTGAGAGCAGAAAGCTCACCATCATGGGTAGAATGCAATTAAGAGTTCAAACTTTCTCTTGTTTCTAGCGAGTACGCATTGCTTGACAAAAATGTTAAAATCTATGAATGAACAAAGCTATCTTTTTTAGATGGTTTTGAACTATTGAATTGATACGGCTCAAGGGATTTTCACTTTAGCATGTAAGAAACCTTTCTCTAGATAGCATATTTCTCAGCTCAATTGCCATTTTTCTTACTAAGCAATAGAATGCTTTCAAGTACAAATTAACACACTTTGTAATTTCTGACTCTACTTTTTTTGTTATGGTGTTCTCTTACACAAGATATTGATAGAATTTGTAGTTACATTCAACACGATACTTATTTTACATCACAATACTTTCAATAGAGAGTAAACAGTCAAGAACAAGGCATTTTATTTTTCATGATAGTTTCACACATTCACAAGCACTAAAAAATTTCAAGAAATATCTTAGCTTATCACTGGCTAAATTTCTAAACTTTATATATATGTTTATGTCCTTGGCTAAAACAAAGAAATTCAGATTTGAAGAGTAAATTCAGAAATTCACAAGCAGTAAAAGGATATCAAGAAAGCTCATCTTGATAGTTAATCTCATTAAATGAAGAGTTTCATCTACCTATTGCCAAAATTTAAGCTTCTCCTGTGCTCCAATAAACCCTAAAACTATTTTTCTAATGTTGATTCCTCTTCATACTCTAAATAATTGCCTGAATATGCACTAATTAATACCTTACGAGCCTTAATAATCATAATCATGTCTTTCCTATCTTAGCAAGTCTTTCCAATAGAGAAGTGCACAAATTACTCATGACCATGATTTCCATGCAATCCAAGGCATCATTATCAAGATCACTATTGCTGATTAGTCGTTCCCTGAATGCATTTGCTAACTTGGTTCTGCAAAAGTGCAACTAAAACATCAAAACCCACATCAAATTTCTCAAAATCCTACCTACAAAACGAAAATGAAAAACTGAATTTGTTGACCCAATGATCGATGTACCTACAATAGATACCAAAGGGTGGGTACTCTGTAATTGTGGTTTGGAATAATACTAGAGGAGTAAAGTGGGTTTTTCAAGGGGGCAAAGGCTATGCAATCCTCAAAATGACATGGTATGTGCACTCCTACATCCATGACCATAAACGCCCTGCGACCCCATACCTACTCGCAAACCCTGCAAACTAACAATATTGTAGGAATTATTTTATATCCCATCGCATCCTATAGCGCTGCCATTGCCTCCTATGCATTTATTATGGTGAAACGAAAAAATTAATTTACCGTGTTGAAACAAATAAAATGAGAATACTTTAATTTTTTTTAAACTACTAGTTTAAGAATATGATAGTTAAACAAATATTTTATTTATTTATATTATATGCATACTATTTATTACACCAAAGGCATGTCCCTATTTGAGCTTTCGGAGTTCAATTTTTCAATCAATGGAATATAAGCACTGAGAGGGCCTAGTTGACAGTGTGGTAAATGACAATGTTAGATTGTTTAACAATCAATTTTGTCTATACTATGGTTACAAACCACCAGTTCATGTTCGATTTTGTAGATTTTATTGTTGGAAATTTGCATTTGATTATGTGGAGTAATCTCGGCCACACACTCTCGTTTAGGGAACTGATGGAGATGATAACAAAGGCCGACACTAACAGGGATAAGAACTTTGAACACTCTATTCTGTATATATTCATGTTCTAGCTTCTTGTTGTAATTCTTGTAACTAACTGTTGAAATATGGTTTAGATGCTCTACAACATCAAGACTTACTAAAAAAACGTATTTTTGAAAGTTAGACGCGTAGTTGGACTTGCAGTGCTCTTTGAAATTTTATGGAGAATTTTGTTCTAATTTCTTCTAGAGCTTTGAGTAGTTAAATATATTACTCAATAAAAATTCATAAGATGCTTTTGGGTTTTGCATATTCAATCCCAATATGACATGTTTTTTATTAGAGAACCTAGTAAGATAAGAGAGCCTTGATTTTTGTGCGTAAAAAGTTTGTAAATCCTTTTAAAGGTGGTAATTTATGTCATGCAAAGTTTAGAATAGTTGGTTATAAAGAAAATAAAATGAATAATTACTTATATTCTTGATATTGTAGGATAGTATATCTATTTTGTTGTTACATTTTTAATTCCTTTTGGGTATTATTGTATTTGAAGTTTAAACTTGAAAATTTAGGCATTTCACTATAAATTTAATAAAATATGCAGGGACATTGACAATCAAATATTTTTATTTTTTTTAATTTGTGTGTCAAGTCCTATCTCAAATTATTGTTATTCTAATTCATATCAATATCATTGCTCAACAGGTGTTTGTATGTAATTTTTTTATTCTGTGAATGCTTCAAATGTCTTCAAATTCTAGGTCATCATGGAAAAAAAATGTTCAGAGATACTTTCATACATTTGTGTAATACATTGAGATCTAATGGTAGATCATTTAGCAATTATGCATTCACTTACAAGAACTAAAACACAACTGAAACCAAACCTTTGAATTAAGAAGATATTAATACTCCATTATCAATATAATTTGTAAAGAGATACTTTTAGCCAAATGTAATGAGAAAATAAAAATTAAAGATATTCTAGTTTGATAATGAATTTAGTCCATGAAAAATACAAAACCTATAAGAGCTTAGGAAAAATACTAATTGCCACAGCCTATAATTTGATACAATGTTTGTTACAAATTAGATAGAGATTTGATGTGTTGTAACATCCAAGGCCATGGCTTAAAGATCAATGAATCAATCAATTGCATTTTAATTTTGCTCAACATGGACTAAACAAAATAGTGAATATTAAAATAAACACTACATTTTGTGAACTTTCCTCATCATTCCTAGCCTTCACATGTACCACCACATCGATGCTCAGAGAGCTTTTGGTTATACCAATAGAAAACTATATGTAAATATATTATTGAAACTTTTGGTTACAAATTTTAGAAAGAAATCATGTTGCAGATATTCCAGTGCATGGATAGCATTGATTGCTATGTCTAATATCTCCCCAAATCTCTATGAGTTACCGACGGAATGCAATACTGTTCCCAAATTCCCTTTGAACATGAACTCTAAAACCAATAACTTTTTGTCCAAATTCTAAAAAGAAGGATATGCTTCAAAACAAAATGCCAAAACCTCTCCTCGATTGACCTTCCACAACACTTTGGCATACCCATTGCATACCAAGGTGCCATTGCTAGTTATAACATATCATATTGTATTCTATATATATAATATATATATATATATATATATATATATTATATTGTACTATATAATACAGTAAGTATAATATATATTAATATATGGTATATTATATATTATATAATATTAATTTTTATTATATATTAATACATTATATAATATATTATCATGTTGTTATTATTATTATATATTACTTTTTATTTTTGTTTTTATTATTATTGTTATTTTTTTTTTTTAATTTGTTGTTACTATTATTATTATTATGAAATATTTATATAATAAAAATTTCTATAATATATTATGTCGTATTATATTGTATTATATAATATATAATTTAATATAATAATAGTAAAATTTCTACAAGTTTCTAATATTCAAGTTAGAAAATGAAACATGGTTCACAAAATTTGTAGTGCTCCTTCTGGCCACAATGGGAATTTTTAATTTTTTTTGCTCATTTTGTGAATCAGAGGGGCTCCAATGGTGTGCTTCGGCCTTGTTTGTTACCCCAATAGGGCCTTCATGGTGATCCCCATCATTTTACTTTGGAACATGGTGTTTTTAAAGGTGGTCACCCTTCTAGGCATTTGCTTAATTGTTGTCAACAAGATATATTTGACATTTGCGATTCAGACTAGCCCTCTAGTGGGAAATCTCTTGCTATTTCTTGCCTGAGGCTCTGGTCTGAGGTGGTTGTTAGGAAAGGGTCTCTAGCATCATTCCCTAATTATATTCCCGTCAAGTATGGCACTCCCTACAAATCCAAATGTTATGTTATCAAATCCTTCTTTTCCCAATAGTATTCTAGTTGACCGTCCAAGGTTTTCAAATTGCAATGTCTCTTCGCCTCTGACTTTCCCAAATAATATTAGGATCAATAATATTGATGGTCGAGGTTGCAAGGGTTTGAGTTTAAAATTGGATTCTCCTAAGAGATAGTGTGTACTTGTGCATTCTCTTGGCAATGAAAATGGTAGGGATAAATCTACCTAGGATCATAACAAGTATGGTCCTCGCGTTAAGGGAAAATGTATTCTTTCGAATCATGTCAAAAAAGCTTGGGCATTGAAGAAAAAAAATTCTCAGAAAAAGGGTGCAGAGGCTGAAGTCAACATTTATCTTCAATATTCTTTGGTACTCTCTCAAGTTAAGGACCTTAAGGAGGTAGTAGTCTTTAGTAAGTTTTGGGATTTTTTTCTTCATATCCATTTTTTGCAAAGGTGGGTTTTTCAAAACTATCAGGGATCTAATCAATTTTTTCATTTAGACAAGGGGGAGGGGTAATTTGTAGTTATTTTTTCTGGCAAGGATTATAGAGATTTTGTTCATAGAAAAAAGGCATGGATTTGTGAGGATCATGGGCTATTTTCTCTGCCATGGTTCCCAAAATTTTCTCCTTCTCTTTCTATCATTAAATTCATTCCTTGTTGGGTTCAATTTCAAGGGTTGCCTCTTGAATACAAAGATATCAAGATTATTGAAACCTTGGGCAATAAATTGGGTGTTTATCTTCATTAGGATTTGGATTTTTTCTCTAACCTTTGCTCCCTGTGATAATTTTTCTTCTCATGGATGTATAAAGGCAATTGCCATCTTCTTTGATCATTAAATTGGTAAATGGTTCTTGGAAGAAAATGGTTGCATTTGAAGATCCAAACAAAATTTATCCTTTTTTCCATTTTCCTATTCATCATTTGACTGAATGTCAGTTGGATGTCTCACTAACAATGGATGGTGGAAATTTAGTTTCTCCTAATGGGGCTTTTGCTCTTGTACTTGAATTATCATTTTCTAAGGTGCCTTCTCCTATTAAGGAGCTTGGAATTGCTCATTTCACTAATGAGATGCCATTTGTTTGGTCTCCTTCTACTGTAATTCATTTTGTTGATGCTTATGTGCATACTTTTGCTTCTCCTTGTACAGTTAATGTCAAGGATTTTCTTTATGTTTTAGCATAATGCCTTAATTGGGTTTCTAGTACTATAGGTCCTCATGTTGAGGTCCCTGTGGTTCAATCTTCTCATTTCTCAAGGGGTGATAGTGTGATTTCTCTTCAAGTGGTAGGGTTTCTACTCTTTTATCTCAGCAATTGGGTGTTTCTGAGGTTCAGTATTTGCAGTTGCTTGGGAGAAATATTGAAGGTCCAACTAAGCTCAATCTATTAAGAGGAATTGTGGGAATAAGTCCTTAGATCATGAAAAATTTCAACCCTTGATAACTAACTTTTGGTTCCTTCACTAAAAAATAATCCTATATTAGTTTCATTTGCTCCTGGTTGGGAGAAGCTTCTGTTTTCTTAGTTTAACTCTTTTCTTCATCCCTCAAAGTGTTTTACTCTAGATTTTAAGTTTGATAGTATTCAACATCTTCACCAATGCTCTACAATGCTTAATTTTGGCGATTCATGCAATAGTGAAGAAGTATTGAAGGTCTTGGTGAGTCATGAGAAGGAGGATTCTAAATCTATGCAAGTTGCTCAACTTTCACAATATCCAAGTCATCCTAATTCTATAATACACCCAAATGAGGAGCTTGAAGGTTTTCTTGATGAGTCTCTTCTCTCTATAGGGGACTTGTTATTATAGGATATTGCTTCAAAGGTCCTGGGGGAAGTTGAAGATCAAGATGGGCTTCCTTCTCTATCTATTTATCAATCTCCAATCTCTCCTCATTCAAAAAATATCCTACAAAGAGAGGAAGGAAGTCTTTAGCAATGAAACTAAAAGAGGAAATTGAAGAATACATTCAAACAACACTGGATATAAATGTGGGAAGTGTTGTTAAACAAAAGAAACCAAGGAGAGCATGTTAATCTCCTTGGTCATCATGAATATAATATATTGGAATTTCAGAGGAATTAATGCCTCTGACAAGAGAGTCCTCATCAAGCAGCTGTTGGATGCTTGTGGGGTGAACATGGTTCTTCTTCAAGAAAAAAAAATTTGATGAGGCTTTTGTAAACTTTAGCAAGAGCTGGTCCAAATGGAATTCTTTCCATTTGTCATCTTAAGGAGCTTCTGGTGGTCTTATTTCTTTATGGAATTCTAAGTTAGTAAGCATTAGCAACATTACTTGTGAAAAAAGTTTACAACTTATGAAGGTTTCCCACTTTGATCTTTCTTTTTGGTTGATAAATGTATATGGACTGAATAGATCTATAGGCAGAAATTTGTTGTGGGATACTCTAAAGCAAAATTTGGATGTACTGGGTCAAGAGAAATTTATTATTGTAGGTGACTTCAATGATGAAATTAATTCTTTATCAGAAAAGAAAGGTGGGATATGTCCATCCAAAAGGGATATGGAAGATTTCTCTGTATTTATATAGGATAATGCACTTATTGACATCATTCCACCAAATGGTAGTTTCACATGGAAAAATAGGAGAAAAAAATTCTTCAAATTGTTTAAATGCTAGACAAATTCTTATCTTCTCCAAATTGGGTAGCTAGTGAGTATGTTTTATCTTAAGAAAATTTGTCTTTTACAACTTCAGACCATTTTGCAATTTCTTTAGTTTTGTCTCCTAAGAAAAATAAAATAATTTGGAAATCATATGTCAAATTTGAAGCCATGTGATTTTGTCATCCATAATTCATTGATATGCTAAGAGAGTGTTGGTTATATGCATTATTCATCAATGGCTCCTAAATGTTCCAGTTGAACAAGAAATTAGATCATTTAAAACAACATATCAAAACTTGGAATAAAAAACTGTTTAAGAATATACTTTTTGTAGAAAGATGTGGTTTACAAAAGGTTATCAGTTGTTAATGATTTAAATATTGTGAATAGTTTAGACAATGCATTGTTTGAGGAATAGGGGAAATTGCAAGTTGAGTGGAAAGATTTGCTCTTGCGAAAAGAAGTGTATTGGAGACAAAAATCAAGGGAACTTTGGTTAAGGGAAGGGGGGTATCAAAACACAAATTTTTTCATATCTCAGCTCAGGTTAAGAGATCTAAAAATTCTCTTTTCTCAATCCATGATAGCTCTACTGGAGATTTGTTAACAAAGGAAGAGGATATACAAAACAAGGGCATAAAGTTTTTTTCCAACTTTCTAACTAGTAATAAGGTTGTGTATCCACAATTATTAAGAGATAGGGAAAAAATTCTTCAGGTCATCCCATCTTTAGTATCTCATGAGGAAAATGAGAAGTTAATGGCACCTTTTTCTTTATAAGAAATTAAGCATGTAGTATTCTCATTTCCTCTTGATAAAGCTCTTGGGCCTGATGGATTTACTGCAACCTTTTATCAAAAGTGTTGGGATTTTATTGGTTGGGATGTCTTAAATTATTTAGAGGAATATAGAAAATCAGGTGGTATGTTAAGGAAATTCAATTTAACACATATTGCTATCATTCTAAAGACAAAGTCCCCAACAAAACTTTTCTGATTTTAGGCCAATCTCTCATTGTAATATGATTTATAAAATATTCACAAAGGCCATTTATCTTAGATTATACCCTCTTGTTTCTAAAATTATATCACAGGAGAAATGGGGATTTGTTCTTAGAAGGGATACAATGAAAGGCGCCATTATTGCACTTGAATTCCTTCATTCTATTGCTAAAAAAAAGTTGTCTTCTATGATAATAAAATTGGATATGCAAAAATATTATGACAGGGTTGATTGGTCCTTTTTGAATCAGGTGTTACAATTTTTTTAGTTTTTCTCGTAAATGGTTTAAGTGGATTATGTCTTGTATTTCAAGTGCTAATTCTTCAGTGCTTCTTAATGGTTCTCTAGTGGGTTTCTTTGACTCATCTCAAGGGGTTTGTTAAGGTGATCTATTATCTCCTTTATTATTCATAATCCTAGCTGAGGCTTTGAGTAGGTCATTTTAAAAGCTCATGGGAAAGGATTCATCCAAGGGATAGGTATTCCTTATACGTCCTTATCAACAACTCACACTCTTTTTTGTATTGATACTTTACTTAAAGGCAAAGCAGTAATTGTTGGATAAATATACTCTAGCCTTTAGTCAAAAAATTAATGAGGGAAAGTCTAAAGTGTATGTGTTTAATACAAGAGTTGTGGTTGAAAAAAAAATTGTGAAGAATCTTGGTTTCCAACAATCTCAACTAATATTAATTTTCAAACCATCATGAATTCTCTTTGGATGTTCATGTGAAAATGGTTAATTCTTAGAAAACATTGCATATACATATTTAATCTCATTCTCTTTCTCTCCAATTTTTTTAAAGAATATCCTACTGCTTTCATATTAATGCTCGAGAAAACACTTCACCAAATGATCATAGGTTTTGGATAAAATAGAGAATAACCTAATAAGAAGAATATAATTTTAATCCAACTCAAATTCTATCCATGGTAGGTTATTCATTCAAAACAGAGGAGATTGTATTAAACCTACAATAAGATGACAAACTAATAAAAAGAATGCATGCTTCTTTACAAAAGGTAGTTGAATCAACATTTTTCAATAAAGTTTTAGAACAACTTAAGAGACATGAAGTGTTGAACATTGTAATGAGAATACATTGGATCGTGACAGATATTTTTTTACTAAATTAAGTAGAAAAAAAATTAATAAAGTCATACCGCAATTGTCTCTTGCATTTTTATTAAAGTGAGCATACATTGGATCGTGATAGATATTTTTTATTAAAGTAAGTAGAAAAAAAAAGAATAATCTAATGAATAAAAAATAGTATTAGTCTAATCCAATTTCCATATATGGTGGGTTACTCATTTGAATAAGAAGAGACATACTACCAAACCCACAATAGGATGGAAAACTAATAAAAAAATTGTATCCTTCTTTACAAAATAGTGTAAAAGAATCAAAAGGAACGGGGGAAGCATACAGGAAACATGCCAATGCTATAGAATATGTAGGATACACTTCTATACAAATCAATGAATAAGGAAGGAGGGTAGTCAATAGGCCAACTCTATTTTCAAGCTAGAACGCGAGTTTTTCTCTATGACAATGTTCTTCAAGCAATCTATGAGCCCTTGTTGTTTAACAAAATGGCATCTTTGTGGAAATGTCTTTCTTTTGGACTCTATTTCCTACAAATATCCTTGAATTAGACATGTATTCCTCCTAAGTGCCTATCCAAAGCAATGGAATTGAATAATAGAGCATGGAAGGAGCAAAAAATTCAACTAGGAGTTCATAAGAAGTAAGGGGATGAGACCATAATAGCTACAAGAGTTGAGTTACAAAAGTGGTGTCTTGTTATACAATCCATAGATATTTTTCTTGACTACTGATAATATATGCACAAGGCACATACAAGGTGGTCCTTACTACTCATCCCTTAATTCTAAACAGTGGGTAAGAAGCTACAGAGAACCTTAATCAACACTAAATCAATTTCCACAAAGCTTGTTAAAAGTGCAAAGATACTAACTGATATGATTTTAGGTAAAACAAGATGATCAATCCTGGAATTCTTGACACTAAAAATATGATAAATGAGAAAAGTTGATTTATTTTTAAGGTGGGACAAATGATCCAAGTGGATAATTCAAACACTAAGAACATTCTAATGTTAGATCATGCTTCATGGTCTGTGGATAGGACACTAACCTATATTTCAACTTATCAAAAGTGCAAAGATACTGACTAATATGATTTCAACTAAAAGAAGATGATCAATCTTGGAATTCTTGACACTGAAAATATGATAAATGAGAAAATTTGATTCTACTAGGGCTAATTATTTCCACACCTGCTTCCTAGGATTAACATAACTGGAACTATTTCTTTGTAAGGTGGGACAAATGATCCAGGTGGATAAATCAAACAATAAGGATCAATGATATTGATTTCATAAAATGACATGTATGTCACTATGCTATATTCTAGTATGCTTATGTATTAGGTTTGAATTAAATTAATTATATGGTTACTATACATCAAACTACATTGGCATGCCTAGTGTGCTTGTTCATACATCACTATTAAATGAAATTGACTTTTGTATAATGGTTCTAATGGAAAATGGCATATATGGGTGTTCATTAGGTTTGAATGGTGAATATGGAATAATATACTACAAGTTTTGTGGATTTTGTGAGAATCTTGTATAATGATGTGCTTGGTAGGATTATTTATGTGTCATGGTTAATGGAATTCACTATTGTGCATAATATTTGTATGGATTTTTCATGAAGAGTCTAATAACACATATGTCACTAAATTGTATGGATTTTATTCGAAGGTTGCATCAAACTCCTTTAGCATTTCTTTTGTGTTTGTTCATTCATCATGGTTGAGCGATATAAGATATATGTGTTTGTTCTCTATCTACCTACCTCTCTTTTTATCGCTCTCTCACACACACACCTTTTTCTTCCTTACCTCTTTGTCTCTCCCTCCTTCCCTCTCTATTTCTCTCTATATCTCCCCTACCTCTCTATCTCTCTACCTACTTCTCCCTTCCTCTACCTATCCCCCCTTTCTCTCTCTCTACCTCTCCCTTCATTCTATATTTTATATCCATCTATCTACCTACTTCTCTCTCCCTCCCTCTCTCTCTCTCCCTCCATCCTCCTCTTTCTTTGAGAGAGGGAGGGAGGGAGAGGTAGGGAGAGTGAAATAGAAAGATGAGGGGGGAAGCAGAGAGAAATATGGGAGAGGTAGGGAGAGGGAGAGGGAGAGAGGGAAATATGGGGGGAGAGAGAGAAGTGGAGGATGGACAAAGATAAGTAAGATATAAAGAATGGTGAGATAGCGAGTAGAAAGGGAAGAAGAGAAATAAATATGGGGAGAGAGAGAGAGAAGTGGAGGATGGAAAAAGATATAAGTAAGATAGAAAGAATGGTGAGATAGAGAGTTGAAAGGGAAGAAGATAGAGAAA